>QLTV01001814.1:2117292-2142574 GCA_003457575.1 Thermophis baileyi | reverse complement strand
CCCAAAGGGGTCGCGACCCACAGGTTGAGAACCGCTGGTTTATAGGGAGGACGACTCATTTTGTAAGACCTTATATATGATAAGTAGAGGTTCAGGTAAGTTAACACGCTTAAGTAATGGTTGCAAAAAACAAGCACATGAAAGAAAAACAGCCTTTTTAATTTGATTCCAAGTGTGTGTGCTACGGAGTCTGTAACAAAAGATACTTCGGAGCACATCAGGTGAGAAATTTCAGGCACACTATGCTATCGAAACGTAATGAACCTTTCTCCATAGAGGGTGGAGCTAGCATCTAGACATGGGTTGTCCTCGTCCATTCACCCAATAGGACTGAGTCTTTTAAGTTGTTTATTCCTGCCTGTGTGCCAGGAGACCCCAGCTTTACTCAGTCCTCAGACAAGGACGGGTAGCCGTGTCTTCTCCAAGGCTCATGGCAGCTGCCGCAGAATACCATAAAAATGCAGCTGCATTTAAGAGTTGCAGACAAGTTCCCTGTTCGTGCCCTTGTGTGCTCCAAAGCCCCTTTTTGGAATTACATCAAGAACTTTGCACAGCCGAGCAAGGAAGGATCGAAGCTGCCTGCTCCGAAATGTTCCGTTGGCCAACTAAATTGCATTTGTGTTTCAGATGTTGCAATCCACAACAGCGAGTTGATGTCTGGCAGCATGGACAAGGGAACGCTGGGATCCGGGTCGAAGAATAATATATTCTACATTTTACTGAGAGATTGGGGCCAAGTTGTGGCAGCTGATGCTATGTCAAGGTTAGCCCGACTGGCTCCTGTCTACCTCTGTAAGTATCTTGAACTGTGCTTTCCTCTTTAATTGATGTTAACTTTGAATTTTCTTTCGTTCTTGTTCCACTGTTGATTTTTACCCTCACAGTGATGCAGTAAAAGAGATTAGTTTGAGAACGATGGGTCGGCCCAAAATATCCTCCGCTGAGTTTCTATGGAGTTCCTCAGTCATCCAGATCATGGTTGTCCCAAAGGTGCTTTTTCAAGAGGCAACTGGACTTTCTGTTTTTCCTTTTGAAGACGTTTCGCTTCTCATCCAAGAAGCTTCTTCAGCTCTGACAGGATAGTGGGGAATGGAAGGATTTACACTCCTTGCAGACAGATGGTCATTTGTGTCCTTTTAGAGGGTCCTTGAGGCCACCTGGAGGTTTATCTATGTCCTCAGGGTCACCTGAGTGGTGCAAATGAGTGTGGAGCCTTCTTGGAACTGCTGAAAGGACTGTGTTGTCTTTCTCCAATCTAAATCTAAATATAAATCCTTCCATTCCCCACCATCCAGTCAGAGCTAAAGAAGCTTCTTGGATGAGAAGCGAAACGTCTTCAAAGAAAAAACCAGAAAGTCCAGTTGCCTCTTGAAAAAAGCACCTTTGGGACATCCTCCGCTGAGCTTTAGAGAAGAACACAAATTGTTATGGCAGCCTAGGACTAGTGCAGATAGTTGTGTGCACTTGCACAACAGCAAAATCAGGATCTTACACTGCGAGCGAGGAAGACTTCAAGCAGCGGTTGTTTAGTGATCTTTTTACTCTGCCCTTTGAAAGAATCCATCGCTCTCCATATATATATATATTTTAAAAGATATTTTTGTTAAAGTTTATTGTAGCATAAAATGAAAATGAAAATAAAGATGAGAAGAAAACAACAGTTACTTCCAACTCTTTCCAGTGCACTAGAATGCAAAATACAGTTACAGCTTCAGCTTCTGTTTTACACGTCTAGTAGATACAAGCTGTTTCTATAGCTATAAGATTAATCCAATCGTCAAACCCTGAAATCAATGTTTCACTTTATTTTCCTTTTTTGAATATAAAGTCCAGACGTGGTTTCCAAGTGGGAACAAAACTGGATCAATTCTTCACTCTACTTAAAATCATTACTAATGTTTTTTTTAACTAATTGAAATAATCTCCATGGCTCTTTATATATTAATAAATTGCAAACTGTTGGCATGCAGTGCCACGTTCACATCTTTAAACCATTTTCATCTGCCGATACCGCATGCCCAAATTTATAAATATTGAACCGAAATATGGTAGTCATAGGATAAGCCTGGTATCCTATGTGCGATTGTCTCCTCTAACATAGCAATAGCAATAGCACTTAGACTTATATACCGCTTCATAGTGCTTTACAGCCCTCTCTAAGCGGTTCACAGAGTCAGCATATTGCCCCCAACAATCTGGGTCCTCATTTTACCCACCTCAGAAGGATGGAAGACTGAGTCAACCTTGAGCCGGTGAGATTTGAACCGCCGAACTGCAGCTAGCAGTCAGCTGAAGTAGCCTGCAGTGCTGGCACTCTAACCACTGCGCCACCTCGGCTCTTACTTCCATCATAAAGTGATTGAGAGCCAATTCTTTGGAAACATTCTCTTGGGTGTCAGGTGAAAGTAGTTCTTTAAAATAACCTCACTGGCATGGTTCCAAGTAATAGACCCATAGCAAGCAAAACTCCAAGGCAGATGGATTCCTCAAAGAATAGCTTTATTGGATATATCATATTGGCACAGATCTGGTGAAAACCGACTGTGAAGGTTCCCGCGGTTTTCACCTAATTAAAAGTAAAAGTTTTCCCCCTTTCCCAAACAATCAGTCACATGGTCCAATCAAGCTGCTGTCTGGTTGCTTGGTGACATCACTCCTCCTTCCTCTGGCCAGGTGTGAAAATGTCCTTGGTTCCCAAGACAAAGTATTTTATTTTGGTTACAAAACCCCAGCTATCTCTAAACCCCCACCCCACCCCGTCCCTCAGCTTCAGTGTTCTCACACTGGTGTGGCAACACTGAAGCTCCAAGATGGCTTCAGCCAGGTCAGCTACAGGGTTGACACCTTAAGATCCTAAAGCAGTGGCCCCCAACCTTTTGGGTGCCAGGGACCGGTTGCATGGAGAGAGACTTTTCCACGGACTGGAGGGGGTTTGGTTTTGCACACTGCCTGCATCCCACGGATGGGCATTCGCTCATTTCCATGCTGCGGACCAGTGCCAGTCCACAGACTGGAGGTTGGGGACCCTGTTCTGAGGAATGCAGGTAATATTCTTTAATAAGAGCCTATTTGTCAGAATGGGGTGACCCAGTGCTACACCGAAAAGAATTTGAAAGTTTTGCCAGCCACAACCAACAAAAGGATTACCTCACGATCATCTCATGTAAAAATGTTCTCCTTTACTGCAAGTGTGCTGATGCAGACGTTTGTTCTTTCTTTGCCACTGCATAGCTAATCGTGGGTTTTCCATTGGAATTGGCGATGTCACCCCCGGCCAAGGCTTGCTGAAGGCAAAATATGAACTTCTGAACGCTGGCTACAAGAAATGCGATGAATATATTGAAGCCTTGAAGACTGGAAAGCTACAGCAGCAGCCCGGCTGCACAGCGGAGGAGACACTAGAAGTTAGTTATGTCCCATTTGCAAATTTTAATTTATTTACTAAGTTTATATGCCGCCCATCTCGCCATCAAGCGACTTGTCAACTGTCCAGTTGACGAATCCAGAAAAAGACATTATTTTACCAAGAGTAAAAAACAACAACATTGGCACAGAAGAAATAAAACCAGCTCTGCGTTTCCCACGCAAAAGCAAACATAATTAATTCTCCCCTTTCCCTATGGGCCACCCACAGTCCATTATGTCCACCAATCACTTCTGCTGCTTTTGTTGTGGGAACCTGCTGGCCACGATGGGACACCTGCTCGGTGTGTCCTTGAGGTGGAAGCAATGTCTCACGGGAACCGATGGATGCTTGGATGCCATTCCCCCCACCCTCACATTTCATTCCACACACACACCCCTTTCATTGTCAAGCTGCGAGCGAAGCTGAATGTAGGTGAAAATGCGAGTCAGTCTTAACAGCAACTCTAAGTGGCTTCCAGCAAAGATAAAACCAACAGTACAAAACATTAAAATATTAAAACAATGAATGTTAACATTAAAATTAACAAAGATAGCTGAGGAAGGAAGCAATGTATAAATTAATGAGTAATATGACAGTTTTCCTGACAGAACAATTAATCATTGGAACAACTTACCTCCAGAAGTTGTGAATGCTCCAACACTGGAAGAGACTGGACAACCATTTGTCTGAAATGGTATAGGGTTTCCTGCCTGAGCAGGGGGTTGGACTAGAAGACCTCCAAGGTCCCTTCCAACTCTGTTATTCTATTCTATATGCATGTCAAGTTCAGAAATTGGATCCAGCACAGGACTGTTTTACATTGTAAAGTCTGCAGCGGGTGCGGCATAGCCATTAAAATTCAAACTCCTGGTTTATTATGATTTGAAATTAAAGAACGAGGCAGCTCCTCTTGATTTCTCTTGCCACAGAATCTACGTCCTCTTTAGTTCTAAAAGGAACACTGCAGGACAAATTCTTACAATTAGTAATCACTAATGGTGGTCTTATCCCCTGGGAAAATTCAGAGTGATTAATCTTTCGTCCGTTATTTTGGGGTACTTTGTTCTATTCCAAACAATATGTGTTGGGTTGCTACCCGGTTATAATGAAATGAAAACAGGCAAATTCTTGCAAGCATCGCTTGTTAATCGAGTCTTTTTCCTAGGCCCTGATTCTGAAGGAACTGTCTGTTATCCGAGACCACGCTGGCAGTGCCTGCCTTAGAGAACTAGACAAAAGTAACAGCCCCCTCACGATGGCCGTTTGTGGTTCAAAAGGTAGGATTGACTATCCAAAATTACAACCTATCTCTGGGACCGATAGGTAGATTCTGCTTAGATATACCGTATTTTTTGGACTATAAGATGCACTTCCCCCCCCCCAAAAAAGTGGGTGGAAAATGTCTGTGCGTCTTATAGAGCGAATATTGCGGTGGGGGGGGAGGGGGGTTGGTGTGGTGCCGATCAGCTGTTCTAGGCGGTGGGGATTGCTGCCGCCTATCGCCACCACCACCACCCGTTCGCGACAATCGGCGGCAAACAGGCCAAGGCGGTGGCGAATAGGCCACAGTGAACGGGCCAAGGAGAATGGGTGGCAGAGGCAGATTTTTTTTCTTGTTTTCCTCCTTTAAAGCTAATGTGCGTCTTACAGTCCGGAGCATCTTATAGTCCGAAAAATACAGTAATTATGGTCTATTCCTAGCAATAGAAGTCAGTGGGAGCAATGTAGAGGCAACCTTCTAGCTAAGAGAGTGTTCTGACCCAGCTCCCCAAACACGACAAACCCTCTGTAATTAATCAACAATTCCTTTATTAGGAGCACCAGCAGCCCCGGCAAAAAGTTTATCTCTCTCACAGCAGGCTAACAGGTCTGTCCAGCAGGGAGATGAATAGTTGTCTGCCACATCTATTCATCTCTGCCCCCTATCCCCAGAGCTAGGGTGGGGCTTCGCTAGCAGCAGTGGCTCTTCCGTCCCAAGGATCGGCCCATAGATTTCCACTGCTCTCCTCTCCTCTGCCTTCTGCGCATGCGCGCCTCAGGCACTGGGCCCAGCTGTTCCTCCTCCTCTTCCTCATCAGCCACCTCCAGACCTGGGGGCTGTTGACTCTCCATCTGAGGGCTGACGAACAGCCCAGGCTTTCTCTCACTCTCTCTTTCTCTGCCAGCTCCATTCCCTCTTCCTCCTCGGAGCTCTCAGGTTACCTTGATGGTGACCCTGACTCCCACGCCTCCTCGTCATCTGATTCAGCTGCTGGAGGGGCTGGCAGCCGACAGGCCACAACAGAGAGAGTCTAGGTTGGAAAGTGGATCACGGATAGCTCTGCGCGTGTGTTTTATTGGTTGAAATTCTTCCTAGTTGTCCAAAAGAAGTTGCGGTTCCGTTACAAAGTCAGCTGGAATGTTAGGCATATCCAAGGCCTGTAACATGGGCCATTTTGCTTTATCTTCCTTGAGGAATTGTGTTGTCCATTTTGATGGAGAGATGGAAATTCAGCTGGGAGATACATCTAAACCAGGTGGAAGACGATCACTGGGCCACATTCAATGACTTGAATGGCCCTGACTACATAAGTGATTGTCTTTCCCTTTTTCTTAGAAATCTGGACAGCAGCAAACTTTCTCATGTTGTACAGATTTCCTACTGAATGAAGGCGAATCTAGATTTCCTACTGCCTCCCTGCCCTACCAAAAAAACTAGCATTTGGGTCTAGAGGAGCATAATCAGCAATTCATTTATATCAGAGCATTATAATATGAATGCTACTCTTGGGCCTTAAGACGTAGTTCCATTATTCAGTTACATTTGAGCCCAAAATTTCTGTTGTTAAGTGAGACATTTGTTAAGTGAGTTTTTCCCTCTTTCTTGCTACAAGTTGTTAAGTGAATCCCCGCGGTTGATAAGTTAGTCACCCGGTTGTTAAGTGAATCTGGCGTTCCCCCATTGTTTTTGCTCGTCGAAAGGTCGCAAAAGGGGATCACCTGACCTTGGGACACAGCAACGGTCATAAATATGAACCAGTGGCCAAGCATTCGAATTTTGATCACGTTGCCACGGGGATGCTACGAAGGTCGTAAGCATGGAAAAGAGGGTTCGGGAGGCCTGCAGAGTGTTTCTGGGGACTGGGGGAAGGCAAAAACGGCCCGTTTTTCGCAAAAACGGCATTTTTGCCTGCCCCCAGCCCCCAGGAGCACTCTGCAGGTCTCCCAAACCTTCGGGAGGCCAAAAATGGCTGTATTTGGTGTATAAGACGCACCAACATTTCCACCCTCTTTTGGGGGGGGGAAGGTGTATCTTATACTCCGAAAAATACGGTATCTAGTAGAATAGGGCGGAAAACAGCGAGATAACGTGTTTGCTTTCAGTCAGGAGAAAAAGGTGCTGCTGACCTTTGTTGCTGTCATTTTTTCCCCCCTAACAGGATCCTTTATTAATATATCCCAGATGATTGCTTGTGTAGGTCAACAAGCCATCAGTGGGTCACGAGTGCCTGATGGCTTTGAAAATAGATCCTTGCCTCATTTTGAGAAGCATTCCAAGGTAAGGAGCCTGGGAGTTAAATAAGACCTCGGCAATATTGTCAAATGAAGTTGTGTGGTGAAAATATAAGATAAGACAAAGGTGAACTTTTGATCCAGGTGATTGATGTCATTATGATCCTTGTCTGGATTCCTGGAGACCACAATTCCTTGCAGTTTTCTTGGCAACATTTTCAGAAATGGTTCACCAGTGCTGGGATGTCTTTCATCTTTCGAGACTAAAGCTGAGAGAAAGTAGCTGACCCAAAGCCATCCAGTTGCCTTCCATGCCTAGAACCATGCCAAAGGGAGACCTAGAACCGTGATGGCACACGTGCCACAGCTGGCACGCAGAGCCCTCTCTGCGGGCACGCGAGCCGTCGGCCAGCTCAGCTCCAGCGCGCATGCGCCTCCCGCTGACCAGCTGATTTTTGGGATGCGTGGGGGGCGGGGCGCATGCGGGAGATGCGTGCACATGTGCGGGGGTCACGCATGCGTGCGGGGGCGGGGGTCTGCATGGGGGGAGCGCAGGGGGGTGCAGCGCGCCCTCCCTGCAGACAGTTTTTCTTCCCAGGAGGCTGCAGGGAGGCCTACTAGGCCCAAAACGGGGTTTGGGGGGTGCGGCGGCCCTCCCCACGGCCTGTTTTTGGTCCCAGGAGGCTGCAGGGAGGCCAACTAGGCCCAAAACGGGGCACGGGAGGGGGTCGCGCGCGCTCTTTCGGCACACAACGACAAGGTTAGCCATCACTGACCTAGAACATTGCTCTCCTTGTTTCTAGTCTAGCATCTTTGGCCACTATGCCAATCCAGTCTCACAAAATGATAGCTAAGAGTCATTCAAATCTTTCTGGTCTTCCTGGGGATGAAAGTGTTCAGATTATTTAAGCACTGTTGACTTATGCTATGAAGTTCCTACAAGGATAATGGGACATAATCATTTTGAACAGTTAATAGCCACGATCAGAATGCTGATTGCTGTTGTTTGGATAAAGAACCAGAACACTACGTTTTAGACACAGGACAGAATGTGAATCTTATTCTATAAATATAAGTCATTTCTGTTGAGCAGCTTGTCCAATCCTCTTCATTTGGGAAATGGAGAGAATTTTGGGACTTTGGGTTCCTCCAAGGAAGTGGAATCCTCCAGGTCCCACCAGGAAATAGAAGATGCTATTTGTAATGGAATAAAGCTGGAAAAGTTTGTCACAAGGCTTTTTTTTTTTTTGTACTGGCACCATAACACATCCACTAGAAAAATTACTCAGAATAACAAGAGTTGGAAGGGACCTTGGAGGTCTTCTAGTCCAACCCCCAGCTCAAGCAGGGTACATGGTCCCAGACTAGCTGTGGTTCTGAAAAAGAATTAAAGTCACACTAAATTACTATCGTGGCCTAGGAGAAATGCTGGATAATCTTGAGTAATAATCTTTGCTTCCAGAAGTTGTGGGCGCCCCAACACTGGAGGTTTTTAAGAAGAGATTGGACAACCATTTAGACACAGATTAACAGAGTTGGAAGGGATCTTGTAGGTCATCTAGTCCAACCCCCTGCCCAAGCAGGAGACCCTACACCATTTCTGACAAATGGCAATCCAATGTCTTCTTGAAAGCTTCCAGTGATGAAGCTCCCACAACTTCCGAAGGCAACTTCTGTTCCATTGGTTGGTTGTTCTCACTGTGAGGAAATTTCTCCTTATTTCTAGGTTGAATCTCTCCTTGGTCAGTTTCCATCCAGTATTCCTTGTCTGGCCTTCGGGTGCCTTGGAAAATAGCTTGAACCCCTCATCTCTGTGGCAGCCCCTCAAATATTGGAAGACTGCTATCATGTCTCCCCTGGTCCTTCTCTTCACTAGACTAGCCATGCCCAGTTCCTGCAACCGTTCTTCATATGTTTTAGCCTCCAGTCCCCTAATCATCTTGGTTGCTTTTCTCTGCACTCTTTCTAGAGCCTCAACATCTTTTTTATAGTGTGGTGACCAAAACTGGATGCAGTACTCTAGGTGTGGTCTTACTAAGGCTTTATGGAGTGGTATTAGTATTTGTATTAGTATTTGTCTGAAATGGTATTGGGACAGGTGCTTGAGCAGGGGGTTGGACTAGAAGACCTCCATGGTCCCTTCCAACTCTTGTTATTCTGAGTCTTTTTCTAGTGCATGTGCTTCGATGTGCAAAATTGTGCTAATTTACTGCTTCTCAGACTTACAGCTTCTGCTAGGATGCACCTTTTCTCCTGTTGCTTTCTATAGATTATATACACTATAATCTATATACACTATAGATTATATACACTGTTGCTTTCTATAGATTATATACGTACACTGTTATATAATCTATATAAACACTGTTTATATAGATTATATACAGCATAGCTGGCTGGAGAATTCTGGGAGTTGAAGTCTACAAGTCTTAAAGTTGCCAAGTTTGAGGACCCCTGTTCATAAGGCTGCACAAAGATGCCTGTGTGTTCTTTGAATTATATTTTACCTTCTTCTACGCCAGTGGTTCTCAACCTTCCTAATGCCGCGACCCCTGCCCCGCCCCCTCCCCGCGCGTGCGCGTTGCCAGTCACCAAGATGGCGGGCTAGCGCGCGCGCTTAGGCGACCCCTGTGAAAGGGTCGTTCGACCCCCAAAGGGGTCGCGACCCACAGGTTGAGAACCGCTGTTCTGCGCGATCAGGTGTCTTCCGATTTGACCCTCGTGACAAATCACGTGGAGCCAATTAGATCGATGCGCTTAATTAATTGTCCAATGGCAATCTGAATCTGTGCGCACCAGTACTATTCTAACATATTAATCGGGCTGACCGTGAAAGTAAATTATACAGCGATGTATTTCAAAAGTTGTTTTTTTTTTTCTTTTTTTCCTTCCTTTTTCAGCTTCCAGCTGCTAAAGGTTTTGTGGCCAACAGCTTCTATTCTGGGTTGACGCCCACTGAATTTTTCTTCCACACCATGGCTGGTCGGGAAGGTCTTGTTGATACAGCTGTAAAAACAGCTGAAACAGGATACATGCAGGTAATTGGAGGCACTTTTCTATAGGGGGACCATCTGCGTAGCCAATTATAAGCATTTGTTCTCCGTTATGTCTAGCGTTATTTCCCTGCCGATTGGTCTCTGTCTCCTGTCTGGTTTCAGTTCAGAGAATAAAGAAAAGAAATACCAAAAGAACCAACTGTTATATCTACAGCTTTTTGCCAGGATAAATAGACAGGTAGAAAGGTGTGTACACACACACACACACACACACACACACACACACACACACACACACACACACACACACACACGTTTGTATGGATAGGGAGACAGCCAGGAAGAGAATGAACTCTGTTTTAAAGTTTAAAAAACAACAACAACACCTTGTCTAGTTATTTGCATCAAGTTGATTGCTTAAGTAGCGACCATAGGCATTGATCTTGGTTTCGTATGGAAAGAATCCCACTTGAGGAAAAAAAATCCAATATATTAATTAGCAATAGCAACAGCACTTAGACTTACCAGTATATACCGCTTCACAGGGCTTTACAGCCCTCTCTAAGCGGTTTACAGAGTCAGCCTATTGCCCCCAACAATCTGGGTCCTCATTTTATGACCTCGGAAGGATGGAAGGCTGAGTCAACCTTGAGCCTGGTGAGATTCGAACTGCCAAATTGCAGGCAGCCGGCAGTCAGCAGAAGTAGCCTGCAGTACTGCATTCTAACCACTGCGCCACTGCAGCTCATTGCTCCAGATTACAGGTAGTTCTCAACTTAAGTTCATTTAGTGACCGTTCAAAGTTACAACAGCACTGAAAAAAGGGACTTATGACCGTTTTTCACACTCACAATCAATGCAGCATCCCCCATGGACATGTGATCAAAATTCGGATGCTTGGCAGCCGACTCACGTTTGTGACGGTTGCGGTGTCCCCGAGTCACATGATCCCCTTTTGTGACCTTCTGACAAGGAAAGCCAATGGGGAAGCCAGATTCGCTTAACAACCGTGTTACTAACTTAACAACTGCAGGGATTCACTTAACAAACAACGATGGTAAGAAAGGTTGTAAAATGGAGCAAAATTAAATTTAAAGTTGCTTTGGTTTCTCTTTTCATCCTTCCTAGATATTGTCAGTGGAAGGATTCTGGCGACATGATTGAAAGTATAGTATAAGTTGTGTCTATTGTCCCATCCCACCTGGTTTTCATCTAAGAAACAACCACCCTAACTTGTTCAGGGATGATTATGTCATCTACCCGTACTTAGCTAGCTTTCATTATTTTTATTTATTTAATGGGGACACAAGTTCATTTCTCCTGGAAGTTCCTATGGCTCAGTAAGTGCTTTTATGTAGGAGATGGGGTACTAATTAAAGTTTTCTGAGGCCTTGATTTAAAAAAAAAAACCCAGTTAATTGTGAATATAGCCAAGCTAATTAACAAAACCCTGGGTGTTAGTTAATATATTTGGTCCCTTAAGGAACTTGAATAGTAGATTAACTTTAGAGTTACATTTCAGTTTAGTAAACTTCTTGTTATAAACCACAAATGTGTGATAGATAGATAGATAGATAGATAGATAGATAGATAGATAGATAGATAGATAGATAGATAGATAGATAGATAGATGATAGATAGATAGATAGATAGATAGATAGATAGATAGATAGATAGATAGATAGATAGATAGATATAGATAGATAGATAGATAGATAGATAGATAGATAGATAGATAGATAGATAGATAGATAGATAGATAGATAGATAGATAGATAGATAGATAGATAGATGGAGGGCTAGATAGATAGATGGAGGGCTAGATAGATAGATTAGAGAGAGAGAGATGATGACTAGAGATAGATAGATAGATAGATAGATAGATAGATAGATAGATAGATAGATAGATAGATAGATAGATGATAGATGAGAGGTAGGTGATAGATAAGGAAGGAGGGAGGGATGGGGGAGAGATAGATAGATAGATAGATAGATAGAAAGAAAGATAGATATAAAGAATAGTGAGAGATAGAGAGAGATGATATATAGATAGATGAGGATGGAGGTAGGGATGAGGGATAGATAGATAGATAGATAGATAGATAGATAGATAGATAGATAGATAGATAGATAGATAGATAGATAGATAGATAGATAGATAGATAGATAGATAGATAGATGATAGACAGACAGACAGACAGACAGACAGATAGATAGAAAATTTACATTTGCTATTCAGCTGTATATCTGAATAAACATTCTTCTGGATATTCAAAAATAGGAAGTAGACCTGAACTCCTTTTTGTGGTAGTTAGTAGGAACTGGCTACTACCCCCATCTTGAATAATATTTCGTGCCTGTGGCTGTGTACTGAAGAAGGTGTTTCTCCATCTTCTCCCAGAGACGATTGGTGAAATCCCTTGAAGATCTTTGTTCTCAGTATGACTTGACCGTCAGGAGTTCTACAGGAGACATTATACAGTTCATTTATGGTGGGGATGGTTTGGATCCTGCCGCCATGGAAGGAAAAGATGAACCTTTGGAGTTCAAGCGCGTTCTGGACAACGTCAGAGTAAGTATTAGCACCGGGTATCCTTTTTAAAGAAGAAGAAGAAGAATCTTCTGGATAGCAATAAGAAGAACATTTAGACTTATATACCACTTTAAAGCCCCCTCTAAGCGGTTTTACAGAGTCGGCCTCTTGCCCCCAACAATCTGGGTCCTCATTTTACCCACCTCGGAAGGACGGAAGGTTGAGTCAACCTTGAGCCTGGTGAGATTCGAACTGTTGGCAGCCGGCAGTCAGAAGAAGTAGCCTGCAGTACTGCATTCTAGCCACTGCGCCGCCACGGCTCTGTCCACCAAAGCACATCCACCAAACCATGAAGGCCTTGGACTTAAAATCCCGCTCGGTCCCATCATAATTTCAGTTTCTGCAGCTGAAATGCCCTTGCAAGATTTCTTCATCTTGCAAGGTTTTATCCCACCTTGTTTTGGGGAAAGTACTTTGACAAGTCCCATCTACAGCACTAAAGGTCTTTGAAGGTCAGAATTTTTGCGTCAGAGGGTTATATTTGTACAAGAGCACCGAGCGGCATCCCTTCCGAATGCCTATTGAATTTTCTAAGGAACCCCAAGCATAAAACGGCCCTGGAATTGATCTGCATGCTGTTCTGTGCCTTTAGGCCGTGTATCCCAGCCGAAGTGAGCCTGCGCTTAGTAAAAACGAACTGGTGCTAACCGCCGAATCCATCATGAAGAAAAACGAATTCCTTTGTTGCCAGGACAGCTTCCTACAGGTATTGTCTTGTTTCGATCTCCTTTTATTATGAAGATAATTTTTCATAAAGGGCCCCGCCTTCTTTCGAACTCAGAATGAATGTCCTTGCATTCCTATCTTGATCATTCAATAAATGGACTTGAGATTAACCTACGTTACCATCTCCCTCCTCCCTGTCTTCCCCCTAACTTCTCGAAAATGGCTTCTTTCGTCAACCCCGGAACGGATAAGAATTCCTAAATCTTCACTTTTAAGACTGCATGTTATTTTAAGACAAGGGAGGGCTTTATTATTTTAGAGCTCTTTGCCTGGATGCGGTTTTGATATCCAAAACCAGAGGTTTGTTTCAAAAAAAGGAAGGAAGGAAGAAAGAGAGAGAGAGAGAAAGAGAGAGAGAGAAAGGAAGGAAAGAAAGACAGGGAAAGAAAGAAAGTTAAACTAAGTGGCAAAAACATGTTTGTTTCTTGTAAAAGCAGAGAAGTGTTACCTCAACAACAGCAAAACACCGCTTTGTTTTTCCTATTCATTCTTGAAGGCGTTAACTGAAAGCGGCTATGTGGCCTATAATAAGGTAATTGACGCATGTGTGTGTGTGTGTGTGTGTGTGCGTGCGTGCACGTGTGCGGGGGAGTGTGTCTGGGGGTGGTCTGTGCGCACATTATGCCGAGGCTCATAATGTGTTAAAGTCACTTGGCTATTGGAGCAGCATAGAAACATAGTCAAATCAATCTATTTATTTTTATAAAATTTATTTATTTTATAAAATTTATATGCCGCCCAACTCCCGAAGGAATCAACGTCATACTGGAACCTACCCAGTTTATTAGTGCCGGAGCTTAATTTGCTAGTGGAGATTGAAATGCAGCCTCTCCGTTAGGCACACGTGATGTTTTGCAAAAGCTGGATACGCCCAGCAATATGCTTGTCTTTCCCAGCATGCCATGGATGCTCTCAAAACCTTCGGTATCACCTTTTCTTGACTTCAGGCTTTGCTAGAAGGAAAACCAAGACCAGATTCTGCATTGGCAATTTCTACTCTGGATATCTTCCTTCCTTCCTTTCCTTCCTCCCTCTAGTCTTCCTTCCCTCCCTCCCTCTGCTCTTCCTTCCTTTCCTCCCTCCCTCCCTCCCTCTGCTCTTCCTTCCCTCTCTCCAACCCTAACCGTAATAATTACCTTCGCTGACATAAAATATATACCCAGAACTTTGTCACTCTGACAGCTGGAACTTCTCTTGGGGTTTTCTACAGCCCGGTCCTTCCACCTGCACTTCCCAGATCCCTCTTTCCTCACTTCCCTCTTGGGAGGAACCTGATAGGAAATACCTGGCATTACAGTGATTGGTCAGTAATTCTAGTACCCTATCATTACATTCTCATACGAATGCAACCATATTTTCCCTCCCTCTGCTGTTCCTTCCTTCCCTCCATTCCTCCGCTCTTCTCTCCCTCCCCTGCTCTTCCTTCCTCCCTCTGCTCTTCCTTTCTTCCCTCTCTTCCTCCCTCCCTCCCTCTGCTCTTCCTTCCTTCCCTCCTTTCCTCCGCTCTTCCTTCCCTCCCTCCCTCCCTCCCTCCACTCTTCCTTCTTTCCTTCCTTCCTTCCTTCCTTCCTTCCTTCCTTCCTTCCTTCCTTCCTGAAGATGAAGTAAAAAGCACCAAAAAGTTCTAAGAAGAGTATTAAGTATTATCCGAGGTTCACTATAATCTAAGCTAACATGTACCTCATTGCCAACACAGACTTCTAAGTTCATATATAAGCAGAAGGGATGCGAGCTACTCAGGAAAGATTCCCCAAAACATTTGGAATTATGGTATAAACTGTTGGTTGCCACAGCTTTGAAAAATGTGAAATTTCCTTTGGAAGCAATTCAGGAAGTCTATGGAGCTTTTCAATCATCCAGGTCATCGTTGTCCCAAAGGTGCTTTTTCAAAAGGCAACTGGATTTTCTTGGGGTGTTTTTTTTTTTCTTCAAAACATTTCACTTCTTATCCAAGTTCTGAAGAACAGAACTGAAGAAGCTCCTTGGATGAGAAGTGAAATGTTTTCAAGGAAAAAAAAACCCCAAGAAAGTCCAGTTGTCTTTTGAAAAAGCACCTTGGGGACATTCAGGAAGTCAGTAAATAAACCCCAAACTTCCTTTTCTAAAAATATCTTATGGGATCGCACCTTAAATGCTGTACGCATGCCAGTGCTGTTCCTGAAAAAAAAGAAACTGAAGACGCCACCCAGCTGCCAACTTCGTTCTGTAGCCCTTGTTACAGTTTTCCATTCTGTGTCCATTATTCCGGCAACAAAACTGCTTTTCCAATAGCGACCCCCTTTTTTGCACAGTCTAAACTGACCTATACATAAATATTGCTTTTCCAACTAAAATTTCAAGTCTTAACTGCTTGGAATGTTTGCCTTCCTTTTTTTGTTAACCTTTAAAATGTGTCCCAATTGTTTTGCTGGTTTTTCTTCTTCTTCAGAATCTTACCCCGTGCATGGTTGTTCAAATGAAAATCCTGTTGTAAAGTTCACTGAGGCTGACAGGGGTGCTCAGTTTGTTCCCTGCTGTATTTGTCGTGTTACTCTAGATTCAGAGAGAAAGGCCGTCCTCTCATTCCCGAAAACCTTTCCTGTACTGTCTTTGCAAAAAAAACCCACAACACACCACTTTTTTTCTGCTCTAAATATTATTTGATTGCTCGCTTCACTGAGTCTCCCGTTGCAAAGCAAGAACTTGTTTGAAGAGTGCCTCGACGCCAGGGGTGTCAAACTCGATTTCATTGAGGGCCGCACCAGGGGGGGAGTGGGCGTGGTCAGCTCAACGTCACTCGTGTCGGGGGCGCCTGTGTTGGCCCGAGCGCTCTGCCAGAGAAATTTTTTCCATTTTTGGCTGCAACGGCCTCCTGCAACCCTCTGCCAGCGAAAACAGAGCTTGGGAGGGCCTCCCAAGCTCCGGTTTTGCTGGCAGAGGCACTGCGGGCCGGTCCTTTGCTGTTTCCAGGGCAGCCCCCAGGCCAGATCTAAGCACCCCGCGGGCTGGATCCGGCCCCCGGGCCTTGAGTTTGACACCCTTGCTCTACCCCCAGTTCTCAACAAATGAAAACAGCAAATGTGTTAACAAGGGTACAAAAGCATAGATAGAGCAGGGGTCCCCAAACCCCGGGCCGTGGCCCACTACCTCTTCGAAACTGGGCCACGGGAGAAACACGCGTGTACAAACGAGTTTGACTGGGGCGGTACACCTGTCAAACCGTAACGCAGGTGTCCTAAGGCGAGCTCAGGGAGGACAGAAACCTCCCGCGGAGCAGAAGGGCAAAAGCTCGCTTGATCTTGATTTTCAGTACGAATACAGACCGTGAAAGCGGGGCCTCACGACAAAC
Organism: Thermophis baileyi; assembly: GCA_003457575.1. Classification (NCBI taxonomy): domain Eukaryota; kingdom Metazoa; phylum Chordata; class Lepidosauria; order Squamata; family Dipsadidae; genus Thermophis; species Thermophis baileyi. Next base: position 2,126,033 of record QLTV01001814.1, on the reverse strand, counting down.
GCGTGTACAAAGCGCCACCTGCGCAGGCAGCGGGCAAGCAGGGATGTGCACACAAAGCTCCACTCGCGTGAGTGGAGGGCGCTTGCACTCATGCGCGAAGCTCCATTTCAGACAGATAGATTGATGAAGTGGGCCAATCCAGCGATTAAATAAATGAGTAAACCAGCAAATCATGGTTAGTAGCAGTTACGGTGTATCCAGAATTAAAGTAGAGGGGTGGGTTTGGTCCATTCCAGGGGTGAAATGCTCCCAGTTCGCTGGTGCCTGTTGGTCGCCTTAGAGCCGGTCGCCAAGGTAGCGCGAGGCTCTGCCCACCTGCCCGGACGCCGCCATTTGGGTTCTTTTACCCTCTGCGCATGCGCAAAGCGTTCTGTGCATGCGCAGAGGGTAAAGGAACCCAAACGCCGGCGTCCGGGCAGGTGGGCGGAGCCTCGCGCTACCTTGGCGACCGGCTCTACAGTGACCGACAGGCACGAACGAACCGGGAGCATTTCACCCCTGGTCCATTCATTTCATTGGGTGCTTCCCAATATTAATTTTCAGGTGAGCAGGTCTCCTCTTCCCCCCCCCCTCCTCTATTCCATTCCATTCCATTTTATCTCCCTCTTATTATTTGAAAAATGTAAGATAAGAATAGAAAATCCCAAAACAAGAAAAGACAACTATAATACTTTTATTTCTGCTTGCTAAGTCGTTTCTGAATGTTACGTCTTAGATGCTTCCCAAAACCCATGTAAGAAATTGGCTCTTGTGGCAGGAAATTCAGTCTTTGAGTCAACTTTCTAATTCTTTTTTATGTATAGCCCAGTAGATGGCAGCACTTCACTGACTTCACTCAGGACTAAGAAGCTGAGCAGGGTCAACCTTGGTAGTACTTGGATGGGAGACTACTATCTCACAAGGATGTAGGCGTAATTGGGAAGCAGAAAAGAAATTCTATATGCAGAGTCAGAAGCAATGGCAAACCACTTCTATATTGTTGGCAAGAAAACTGCAGTGCCTAGAAAGTCAGCAGGGGTTGAGTTTGACTTTGAAGGATACCTTATTTTTTCTTTTTTCTCCTAATCCAGGGGTCACCAACCTTTTGGACCTCAGGGACCACTAAATTCATAATTTTAAATCCTGCGGACCACTAATATGATCTGCCTAATGACCGGCTAGGTGGTCATGTGACTGTGTGGGCGTGGCCAACTCAATGTCACTCACATCGAGGGGTGCATCACTGGCCTCTACTCGCCCCTCCCCTCCCAGCCCCTCCTTGCCTCCCCGCCGGGGCTCCTTAGGGCCCCAACAGGAAGCAGTCGTTGGAGCTAAGCAGCCACCACGAGAAAGAGTTGGCAAAACAGCTGGCTCAGTTCAAATTGGATCTGACCGAGAAGGAGGCTCAGCAGAAGCACCTCACTGAGGACTACGAGCATAAGCTTTCCAAGCAGAGGGAAGACCTGCGGGAGTGCAAGGCCAGGTACCGGCGCCTGGAGGCTCAGCGGGCTGAGATGGTCAGCCAGTTCCAGGCCATGATGCAGTCCCACTGAGGTCCTCCAGCTCTTCGCCACCAGGGGCGCTTCCCTCCAGCCTTCACCCAAAGCCTCGCACCAGGAGGCTGAAGCAGACCCCAAGTTGGAATTTCTGCCCCCCTCCGACCCACACAAAAAGGCCCCCGAAGGGGGGAGACTCTCTGCAGCAACACAAACGTTCATTGCACGTATCTGTCCCAGGGGTCGTAGTTTGAGGACCCCTGATTTAGTGCAATATAAAAAATGCAAATAATTTTTCTGTGGACCACCAAAATTTTCTCGCGGACCACCAGTTAGTGACCGTTGTCCTAATCACTTTTCCCCCTCTCGTATAATGTACTGTGGAAGCTGTTGGTGACTTTTCGTCATTAATTGGCAGAAACGAAACACAAAGCTAAATACATGATATTCTTTATTGCAGGAAATTAAAAAATTCATCAAAAGCATGTCTGAAAAGATCAAGAAAACCAGGGACAAGTATGGCATTAATGACAATGGCACAACAGAGGTAATCTGCATAATGGGTGCTTTCTGTGGTTTGGGATATATAGTTTGGGCCAGGGTGGATTTCATTTAAATCAAGTCAATTTAAATCACTAGTAAAAAGGCTTGATTTAAATCAACTCGATTTAAATCATAATTTTTAAAGAGCAACTGTCATCTCTGTCCCGCAAGGGTTCCCCCTCTGACCCGCTGTTGACTCACCGACAGTCCCATTCACTTTAATGGGACAGCTGGTGATGCGGCAGGGACACAATAAGGTGAGGGACGTGTCGGGCAGCAGGTGAGTGGATGCCCGCTAACAGGCGGGTGCTCTTTAATATATTTATAAGCTGCTTAGAAGGTTTCACTTTCATTTTTACTGCTTGCCCTTCCTCCTCACACTTAGAGCCTGGTGGCATTTCTCCATTTCTCTTCAAACAATCATACAGTTTGTAGTGTACATAGATATGCAAAACAATGGGATAAAGGAATATTCCTGAACTTTGTTTTATGGTTTATCTCATGGTTACTGTGAAATTGTGTGAATGCATCAATGCATTGCATATTATCTCAGTTTGCAGAGCTTCGATTCATTGAATGAGTTTACCAAAAATGTAAATATTGCAGAATATACAACCTCATGCTACATAACTAAGCTCTATTTCATGCTGAATAAACTAAATTATTAATGTATCTTAAATAGAAAACTATCTTTAGATAGATTTTTACTCCAAAAGCATTTTATTAAAATAAAATTGATTTAAAAAATCCAATTTAAATTAAAAAAAATCTGATTTAAATAAAAAAAATCTGATTTAAATAAAAAAATCTGTTTTTTTTTTATTTTTTAAAAAAAATCATCGATTTTTATCCACCCTGGTTTGGGCGATGGAAAGGAGGATCTTATGGCCTGAATAAATTCAGGTGCTTTAATACTGAATTTCTCTCTTCATTTTAAATTCTCTGAATGTGCCCAGTGTATGTATGTGGCCTTCAGGGGTTCAACATGAAGAGAACTAGAGGAATTCAAACACTTCCGGTGCATGTATAAGAATTCAGATATTTTTAAGAGGGAATTCCTAACACTTTCCCAAAAGGTCAAAGCTAAATGGTGATTTTTGCAGAAGAAAATAGATTGAGTCATTTATTTCAAAGAATAGCAAGTGCCATAAAATAGGGATTATGTCTGGAAAATAAAGGGAAATATAATGTATGTAATAGTAATACTGTCAACTCTGAAGCGAACCTGGCTGAAGCCATCTTTTGCTGCTTCATAGTTGCCACGAACTCTGAAAGGAGGAAGGGGGGGAAATAGATAGACGGGCTAACAGTCAAAACAAAAAGTTTTCTTGTGGGAACCAAGGTCATCCCAACAGGTGGCAGTTGAAAGAGGAGAGGAGTGACCAAGCAGCCAGCCAGCTACTTCCATTGGACAATGTGACTGGTGACATCTAGGGAGGGAAATATTTGCTCTTTTAATTAAGCTAAAACTGCAGGAATTTTTAGAGTTGGTTTTCACTGGCTGTGCCGATATAATGTATGCAATAAACATGTTCTTTGAGGAATCTACCTGCCTCGGAGTTCTGCTTTTGGCGGATGCACTACTCGGAACGCTATCTAATAAAGATAGATAACTTGCTCAGAATATTTTCAGAACGGACTTCTCCAATTTTCTGACCTCTGCCTATGTGGAATGTCTATTCCTATAGTCCTTATTCAGCACATCTGGATCTATAGTATATCCAACTTCAGGGACCAGAAAGCCTGCACTTATTTTACAACAAGACCTACTTGTCTTGATGTTTAAAGCTGTTTCTTCAGCCACAAAAATCAGAGGAGTGGGAAAGACTGTGATTAACATTCAGTGAAGTTCATTCCCATAGCAGGAAATTTTAGTTTTTCCAGGTCATAGTATTTATGATGAGTAGAAGCCAAGCAAAGGAGATAAATGTTTTCAGAATACAGAATTGTTGGAAGGACTTTGGAAGTCTTCTAGTCCAACCCCCTGCTCAAGCAGGAATCCCTACACCATTTCAGGCAAATGGCTGTCCAGTTTTTTCTTAAAAACCTCCAGTGAGGAAGCACCTACAACTTCTGATGGGTAGCCGTTCCACTGATTAATTGTTCTCAATGTCAGGAAATTTCTCCTTAGTTCTAGTGGTTCTCTCATTGATTAGTTTCCATCCATTACTTCTTGTCCTGCCCTCGTGTGCTTTGAAAAATAACAGAGTTGGAAGAGATCTTGGAGGGCTTCTAGTCCAACCTCTGTTCAAGCAGGAGACTCTATACCATCCTGGTCAAATTGTTGTCCAGTCTCTTCTTGAAATCCTCCAGTGATGGAGCACCCCCAACTTCAGGAGGCAAGCCGTTCCATTGATTAATTATTCTCAATGTCAGGAAATTCCTCCTTAGTTCTAGGTTGGTTCCCTCCTTGATTAGTTTCCATCCATTACTTCTTGCCCAGACTTCAGATGTTTTGAAAAATAGGTTGGCCCCTTGTTCAAAGCACATTGAGGAAGTACAAGAAGTTTGGTGACCCTTTGAGCCCTATGTAGAGAACACAACACCCAATGATTGACTAATATATCGAATATACTTGTAATCGTTCTGGGTTTTCATCCCTTTAGCCCTATGTTTTATACCAATTGGACCGAATCACTCCAACCCAGCTGGAAAAGTTTCTGGAGATCTGCAGAGAGAAGTATATGAGGTAGGAAAAATTAACAAGAAGGCTTGTTCTACTGGTTGATTGTACTCAGCATTAGGAAATGTCTCCCTAAGTTTTAGGTTGCTTCTCTAATTTTGCTAAAAGTAATCTATAAATAGCCAGCTAGCCTGTGTATAATGAATAGGTATTGGTGAGGAGTGTTGTATATATTTGAGAAACTTACCTTAAGCCCGACCCAGGCTCCTTGGTAGATAGAAGTTCCCCTTGTTATGCAGATAAACAAGGGTGTGTACTGTTGACTTACCGTATTTTTCGGACTATAAAACGCACCAGTGTATAAGACGCACCAGGATTTCGAAGAGGTAAGTAAGAAAAAAAAGTTTTTGTCCTCCCCGGCCCCCAGGAGCACTCTGCAGGCCTCCCAAACCCTCTGCGCGCCCCGTTTTTTGCAAAAATGGGTCCGTTTTTCACCCGTTTTTCCAAAAAACGGGGCGCGCAGAAGGTTTGGGAGGCCTGCAGAGTGCTTCTGGGGGCTGTGGGAAGGCAAAAACGCCCCCATCTTTGTGAAAAACGAAGGAGGCAAAAACTGGCTTTTTTCTGTGTAAAAAAGACACCAAAATTTCCACCCCCTTTTGGGGGGGGGGGGGGAAAGGTGCATCTTATACTCCGAAAAATACGGTATTTACACAAAGAAGTAAAATATTTTTTAAAAATGACTTTGGAGCTTCTCAGTCATCCAGGTCATGGTTGTCCCAAAGGTGCTTTTTCAAAAGGCAACTGGACTTTTTTTGTTTTTCCTTGAAGACATTTCGTTTCTCATCCAAGAGGTTTCTTCAGTTCTGACTGAATGGTGGAGGATGGAAGGATTTATATCTGGTTTAATATAAATCCTTCCATCCTCCATCATTCAGTCAGAAGTGAAGAAGCTTCTTGGATGAGGAGCGAAACGTCTTCAAGGAAAAACAAAGTCCAGTTGCCTTTTGAAAAAGCACCTTTGGGATAGAAAACCATGCCTGTATAGGTAGTCCTCGACTTATGACCGTTTTTCACACAACCATTGCGGCATCCCCGTAGTCACGTGATCAAAGTTCAGAGAGGTGGAAACAGACTCATATTTATGACGGTTGCAGCGTCCCGGGGTCACGTGATCCCCTTTTGCGACCTTCTGGCAAGCCAAGTGAATGGGGGAAGCCAGATTTCCTTAACAACCATGTTGTCAACTTAATAAATGCAGTGATTCGCTTAACAACGGTGCCAAGAAAGGTGGTAAAATGGAGCAAAGCTCACTTAACAAATGTCTCGCTTACCCACATAAATTCTGGGCTCAATTGTGGTTGTAAGTCGAGGACTACCTATATTTAAATGCTTTGGGTTACCAATACAGCACAGGGATGGGGAATGTGACTCTATGAGCCGTGGTGGCATAGTGGTTAGAGTGCAGTACTGCAGGCTACTTCTGCTGACTGCCGGCTGACTGCAATTTGGCAGTTCAAATCTCACCAGGCTCAAGGTTGACTCAGCCTTCCATCCTTCCGAGGTGGGTAAAATGAGGACCCAGATTGTTGGGGGCAATAGGCTGACTCTGTAAACCGCTTAGAGAGGGCTGTAAAAGCACTGGAAAGCGGTATATAAGTCTAAGTGCTTTTGCTATTGCTATACTGGAGTGCTCTGCGCATTGGTGTTTGTTTGTGCACTCAAGCGAGCTCGTGAAAAACACACCTGCAATATGTGGGAATTACTTTTCTTTTTTGGGAGGATAAATAAGAAAATAAATCAGCTTTTTGGGGAATGGGAGATGATTCTGCCCCTATGTATGTCCATGCTCAAAGTGTATCTGTGAATATCTGTAAATAATTTGGAAAAGCATACCCTGTGGTCCTGAGGGAGAACTTCCAGATTCTACGCAACTGATCATTCCCACGTTACCGGAAGCATAAAAATGATTTAAGAGAATGGGTTACGGATCGCACCCTGAGAAATTGAGAAACCGCAAAGGCACCTGGTAAAATTACAGAGGCGGTCGAATGTAACTGCCTTGGGCGCCTAGTTTTGATGTCCTTTCCCAAAGGATTGGTAACCTTGTGTACGTTTTTGGACCCACGGGTTCAGTTGAGCTTCAGGCAAGCAATGAGTCTAGAATGGCGCATGGAGAATTTCCATTTTAAATACGGAGAATGTGACTGGGTCTTTCAAGAACTTGACTGTGTTTTAACAGAATAGAATAACAGAGTTGGAAGGAACCTTGGAGGTCTTCTAGTCCAACCCCCTGCTCAGGCAGGAAACCCTATACCAGGAGTGTCAAACTCGAGGCCCGGGGACCAGATTCGGCCCGCGGGGTGCTTAGATCCCGTGGGGCTGCCCTGGAAACAGCGAAGGACTGGCCCGCAGTACCTTTGCCTGGAAAAATGGAGCTGGGGAGGGCGGCCTTCCCGAGCTCCGTTTTTGCTGGCAGAAGGTTGCAGGAGGCCGTCGCAGCCGAAATGGAGCTTGGGAGCCTGTTTTCACTGGCAGCGCGCTTAGGCCATCACAGGTGCCCCCAACATGAGTGACGTCGAGCTGGCCATGCCTACCCTGGCCATGCTCCCGGCCCCCCAAGGTCAAACACAATGGTATAGAGTTTGACACCCCAGCCCTATACCCTTTCAGACAAATGGTTCAGATTGTTTCAGACAATCTCTTCTTTAAAATGTATTGGAGCACCCACAACTTCTGGAGGCAAGTTGTTCTACTGATTAATTGTCCTCACCGTTAGGAAATTCCTCCTTAGTTCCAGGTTGCTTCTCTCCTTGATTAGTTTCCACCTATTGCTTCTTGTCCTGCCCTCAGGTGCTTTGGAGAATAGCTTGACTCCCTCTTCTTTGCGGCAGCCCCAAAAATATTGGAACACTGCTACTATGTCCCCCCCAGTCCTTCTTTTCATTAAACTACCCATCCCCAATTCCAGTAACTGTTCTTTATATGTTTTAGCCTCCAGTCCAGTGGTGTGCTGCTGCCGGTTCGGACCAGTTCAGATGAACCGGTAGTTCCGATGATCAGCTGCCCCCGCCCACCTGCCCTCGCCCTATCCTGTCCTATATTTCCTTCTTTTTGGCTCAGCTGATTCGCGCGGCACAGCTGATTTCCGCGCCTCCGCTGTTCTACTTACCTTACCGCTTCCTTAGAAGGTAAGCAGCTGAGCTTCAAATTGCTGTATTTTGAACGCTGCACGCAAGTGCACGCAAAGCGCGCGATCACCGAACCGGTTGTTAAACCGGTTGCAGCCCACCACTGCTCCAGTCCCCTAATCCTCTTTGTTGCTCTTCTCTGCACTCTTTCTTGTCTAGAGTCTCAACATCTTTTTTACATTGTTGTGACCAAAGCTGGAGGCAGCATTCCAGGTGTGATCTTACCAAGGCATTATTATAAAGGGGTATTTTCAACGCAGCCACGAAGCGTCAAGGAAATCGATAGCTGTGGAATGAACGAAAATCAATGTTTCTTTGAATCCAATATCTTAGGGCGCAGATGGAGCCTGGCTCTGCAGTGGGAGCCCTCTGTGCGCAAAGCATCGGAGAGCCCGGCACACAGATGACCCTCAAGACTTTCCATTTTGCTGGTGTGGCCTCCATGAACATCACCTTAGGCGTGCCAAGGATCAAAGAGATCATCAATGCCTCCAAAGCCATCAGGTACGTGGGCTACAGAAGTGGTTGTGGATCGTAATTGGGTGTCTCGCTTCCAATTTTTGCCTTTAGAAAAAACAACAACATTTATACTTATTGGAGTAGAACATCATGGAGAGCACTTTCAGGTTTTTTTTTAGTAGGAAGGGATACACACACGTTTCAAATTTCCAAATATGGAAGAACTGTGAATTCGGTTCCGTATTTTAAAAAGAGGCTGGACTCCAAATATTTTTAAAAAGGTCTTTTGTACCAAGGGAAGTTAGTAAGAAAAAATTTGAGAGTCAGTTTGGTCTAGTGGTTGAGGCACTGGGCTAGAAAACAGAAACTCTGAGTTCTAGTCCCGCCTTAGCCATGAAAGTCAGCTGGGTGACTTTGGGCCAATCACCAGGAGACAGTGAGATCTACTCCTGC
>QLTV01001814.1:2096147-2111942 GCA_003457575.1 Thermophis baileyi | reverse complement strand
GGGGGGAAAGAGAGAGAGATGATGATGATGAACAGAGAGAGAGAGAGAGAGATGATAGATAATTTACTTCTTTACATATTTCTCTGGCATATCTATCAGATACGCCATAGAAATGTGTAAAGACATGAATATAATTGGGTTGGAGAACAGAGAAAATTGAATAAGGATTTTTCCATTTCATTAAGACAACATAAATTAATCTTCCAGGTCGAGAAAACCTTGGGCATTGAAGCTGCACGAACCACTATTATCAGTGAAATCCAATATACTATGGTAAACCACGGAATGAGTATTGATCGGAGGCATGTCATGCTGTTGTCGGACCTAATGACCTACAAGGTTTGGGGTTTCCCCTCCCCCTTATTGTACAAAATTACTCATTCTTTCACCTCTCTCACCCTGAAAAATATATAAACAAAGAAAAATGCTAAGAAAAGTTTAGCAATAATACCAGCATGAAATTTGGGCATGTGCCCTTCTCCTTTAGATATTTTAGAGAATTTTTAAATGGGAGAATGCCTTCCATTGAGGACCTGTGTATTGCATGAGCCAGAAAGAGGGCTGAGAAAATATCTACAGACCTATCACATCCTGGACAGAAACTGTTTCAACTCCTCCCCCCCCCCGGGACCCCGCTATAGGGCATTGCAAGCCAAAACAATTAGACACAGGGACAGTTTTTCCCCCTGTGTCATCACTCTGCTGAACACCTAATTCCCACAGCATTGTCTTAGGCCTGTGATGGCGAACCCATGGCATGCGTGCCAGAGGTGGCATGCAGAGCCCTCTCTGATGGCACGCGAGCCATCGCCCCAGTTCAGCTCTGCCGCACATGCATGCACGCCTCCCGCCAGCCAGCTGGTCTTCGGGTCTCTGCTGTGCATGCGGAGGGGCTGGGGCGCATGTGGGGGACGTACGCGCATGCACGGGGAATATGTGGGGGTGTATCCGCGCAAGCGTGGGATGCATGCGGGGGGCTGTGCATGAATACGTGGGGGGCGAGGGGCATGCGCATGCGCAGGGGGTGCACACGTATTGCATTTTGGGGGTTCGCATGCACTTTGGGCACTCAGTCCGCAAAAGGTTAGCCATCACTATCTTAGGCCATTTACCCAAGAGTGAAATGCTACCGGTTCAGGCCGGTTCGCCCGAACTGGTAGTAAAAAAATGCTTTAAAAAAGTTTTTTTTAAAAAAAAAAAAGGTTCCGACGATCAGCTGTGACAATCAGCTGTGCCGCACGATCATCGGAACCTTTTTTTTACTTTTTTAAAGCATTTTTTACTACCGGTTCCGGCGAATAAGTAATAAAAAATGCTTTAAAAAGTAAAAAAAAAAAAAAAAAGGTTCCGACGATCGCGGGCACAGCTGATTGTTACAGCTGATCGTTGGAACTTTTTTAAAACTTTTTTTAGCATTTTTAAACTACCGGTTTGAGAACCGGTAGTTAAAAAATGCTTTTAAAAAGTATATATATATAGATATATATATAAAAAAGGTTGGCCACACCCACCCAGTCACATGACATCGCACCAAGCCACGCCCACCAAGCCACACCCACAGAACCGGTAGGGAAAATTTTTGAATTTTACCACTGCATTTACCCATGTAGAGTAGGCTGTGTTAATGTTATCTTTCTCATCATCTCATTTTTCCTAATACCTTCTCCTATTGGTATCTATGATTTATCCCTTGTTGTATCTTATGATTCATGGTTGTAACTATGATCTATGATCCGTCACTTAGTTGCTTGCATGTACACTGAGAGCTTATGCACCAGAGACAAATTCCTTGTGTGTCCAATCGCACTCGGCCCATAAAGAATTATGTGCTATTCTATTTATATTTATACTCCCATCCCTTGTGTTCTTTGTTGTTGGGTTGTATTCTGTACATGCTTTACTAAAGACTTTGAGAAATCAAATAATCCCTGTTGGTTCTATCTGGTTTTCATCCCAAGTTTAAAAAAAATATATTAAAAAACAAACAAAAACGGTCTCTGTGTATCACTTGTAGCATGAAATTTGGAATGGAGCATTGCAAATCTTGCCAATTCCCCCCCCCCCCCCGGTCTACCCGTTCGGCAATTCTCTAGTAATGTTAATGGCTTTTTCTCCCCTCTTTTGGGATTAGGGTGAAGTTCTGGGAATTACTAGATTTGGGCTGGCAAAAATGAAAGAGAGCGTCTTGATGCTTGCTTCCTTCGAAAAGACGGCAGACCATCTCTTCGACGCCGCATACTTTGGGCAGAAGGATTCAGTGTGTGGTAAGTATTTGTAGGTTTCGTTTACAGTTCAGTCAGGATGGCGCCCAGCCATTAGGTACGTTCCTGTAAATCAGTTGCGTCTTTTATGTAAAATCAATTGAAGTCCTCGGGTAGAGTGAAAAAATATATAAAAGAAAGCCCTTTCCGCTCAGTTCCCCCCCTCCCCCCAATTTATTAAGTCCATTCTCTTGACTTTTCAAATGTGTTACAATAAGGTAATGAGTTTTTTTAAAAGAAAAAAAAGTCTATACAGTGGTACCTCGGTACTCTTCGTTAACTGGTTCCGGGAGGCACGATGAGTACCAAAAAACGATGAGTACCAAACAGATTTTTCTCATAAGGAATAATGTAGTGAGTCACAAGGCAGCCAATGTCGACAAATTGAGGAGAAACCTCCTAACAGTGAAGACAATTAACCAGTGGAACAACTTGCCTTCAGACATTGTGGGTGCTTCATCACTGGAAGTTTTTAAGAAGAGACTGGACAGTCATTTGTCTGAAATGGTATATCTCCTGCTTGAGCAGGGGGCTGGACTAGAAGACCTCCAAGGTCCCTTCCAGCTCCTATTCCATATTCCATATTCTATTCTATTCTATTCTATTCTATCTATTCTATTCTTATTCCCTATTCCTATTCCTATTCTATTCTATTCCTATTCTTATTCCCTATTCTATTCTATTCTGCATTCTGTTCTGTTCTATTCTATTATTCCATATTCTATTCTATTCTATTCTATTCTATTCTTATTCCCTATTCTATTCTACATTCTGTTCTGTTCTATTCTATTCTATTATTCCATATTCTATTCTATTCTATTCCTATTCCTATTCCTATTCCTATTCCTTCTATTTCTATTTCTATTCCTATTCCTATTCTGAAGTTCTAGCTTGTCCATTGAGTACCAAAGAAACGATGAGTACCGGGCCAAAATTTTCACGTCAAAATGCGTTGAGTATCAAATTTGATGACTTTCAAAGCAAACTGGTACCACTGTATGTGGATTTATTTTATTGATATTGTATGAGTTTTTTTAATTTATTTTTGCTGGCAGGGGTTAAAAGATACGGCTTGAAAGGTTTGCAGGCCCAAGAAAAGGTTACAAGTTTGAGGCACAGCCCGCAGGCCATTGTTAATTAAATGCAAAAAAAAAAATTCTAATTCAGAATAACTCTGTTATCAAAACTGGTGAAGATCTCTCCCATGCTTCTTCTGCAGCCTGTACTATTCAGGAAACATCAGTAGGCTGAAGACCTTTGTATATTCCTGTGTCTGAACATTACATTTTTGATAGCACATTGAAAACATCTGAATTAGATTTAATACAGAATAGAGCTGGAAGGGACCTCGGAGGTCTTCTAGTCCAACCCCCTGCTTGAGCAGGAGATCCTATACCATTTCAGAGAAATGGTTGTCCAGTCTCTTCTTAAAAACCTCCAGTGATGAGGCACCCACAACAAGGCAAACTGTTCCACTGGTTAATTGTCCTCACCGTTAGGAAATTCCTCCTTAGTTCTAGCTTGCTTCTCTCCTTGGTTAGTTTCTATCCATTGTTTCTTGTTTTGCCTTCTGGTGCTTTGGAAAATAAGTTGACCCCCTCTTCTTTGTGGCAGCCCCTCAAATACTGGAATACTGCTATCCTATCACCCCCTAGTCCTTCTTTTCTCTACGCTAGCCATACCCAAATCTAACCCAAAAGGGTTAGGTGACTCTCTTCCAAGATTCCAAAATGCAGTTTGTGACACTCCTCTAATGCCTACCTTATGATTTGTTAATAGCGGATTTGATTTACAGATAAATCACAACATTGAATTAGGATGCACATGGTTTCTTAAAGCAGCTGTGTTTCATCCCATTTTTTTTTTTTTACGTCAACCTGCGTGAGTTGGGCAGCCGGGTCAATCTGTTTAATAAATAAACAAATAACGTAGAAAAGCTGGGGAAGTGTGAAACCTTTTCTTTTCTTTTCTTTATGTTCTACAGGTGTTTCTGAATGCATTATTATGGGTATCCCGATGAACATCGGAACGGGACTGTTCAAGCTGCTGCATAAAGCTGATAAGGAACCTGTTCCACCAAGGCGGCCTTTAATTTTTGATAACCCTGATTTCCACATCTCCCTTCCATCATAGCAGCAGCACCAAAGAATAACTTGATGGTGTGTGTGTGTGTGTGTGTGTGTGTGTGTGTGTGTGTGTGTGTGTATTAACTGAAACGTAAATTGTTGTGTGCTTTTCAAACAGGGTGTTGGATGGATGGATGGATGGATGGATGGATGGATGGATGGATGGATGGATGGATGGAAGGAACATGCAACCCGATCAGCCACTGGAAAAGAAAGTTGGACTTGTAGGGCTTATGCTGTAAATAGGTTATAATCAAATGTCTATTTAAGAGTCAAAGTAAGGAGGTAACCTGCATGAGCCTGAATCCAGAAGCAAGTATATTTATGCTTTGTTTTTTCACCCTCCAAAAAATGTAAAAAGTTTTATGGACCTTGAAATCTAGGATTCTAATGCTGTAGATGTGAATAAAGAGACATTTCCCCCCCCCACGATGAAATGGAGGGAGAGGTGCATTTTACTGGGTAAACCTTTTATATTCTTTTATAAAGTTAATTATCATGAAATGACATACTAGAAGATTGTACAATGACACAGATACACATACAGCAGCGATGACAAGGTAAAGCAGGGGTCCCCAAACTTGACAATTTTAAGACTTGTGGACTTCAACTCCCAGAATTCTCCAGCCAGCTATGCTGGCTGGAGAATTCTGGGAGTTGAAGTTCACAAGTCTTAAAGTTGCCAAGTTTGAAGACCTCTGAGGTAAAGTAACCTAAAAATTAACAACTCTGATAATTAGAAACGAAGAAAGACTTGGGAAAATTATAAACAGACCAACGTCCCAAATTTTGACTACACTGCTCTGCTGCTTCCTTCCTTGCTTCTGTCAGCATTCGAACTAATTCATTTTTTACAAATGTATACTATGATTTCATTGCTGCAAATCCTATATACATTTCTTCTCAGTATTGTATAAATATTTTAACCAATTCCAATACCTGGAAGAAACCACCACCACCACCACATAATTCTTAATATCTTGGTAGATTCCAAATGTTAGGGATATAGGCACAAGAATATTATAAACAAATCCTTTATCATAGCCCCAGATCCGAGTTATGTACAACTTCATACAAAAGATAAAATACAATGAAAGAAATTACTAAAAGGGACCACATGATCCCGGGACACTGCAACTGTCATAAGTACATGCCAGTTGCCAAGCTTCTGAATTTTGAACACGTGACCATGGGGATGCTACAACAGTCATAAGTCTGAAAAGCCATCATAAGTCACTTTTTTCTGCGCTGTTGTAACTTCGAACAGTCACAAAATGAACTGTTGTAAGTCAAGGACTACCTGTACATCTTTAACACATGTTAGTTAAAGCAACTACAGTGTTCCAGAGCTGGCATAAGTAATATCAGCTCTGTCAGTTTCCTACAACTAGTTGTAAGGTAGGGTGTTTGTGGCTTAGCAGCCACGATTTGTGGCCTTCAATTGCCTCTGGTTCCAATAAATTAAGTAACAATAGTTTTGAATCCGGATGAATCCAACTGGGGAAAAAAATTGCCCAAGTTTTAAAATGGTTTCTTCAGAATGGAGATTTTCCAATGTAGCAAAATCAAAAGGGATTATATTATTTATTCAATAGTGTTTAATTGTAATGATCCCATATTGCACGCTTTTCCTGCAAATGGATCAAAATTACATTCATGCCTTTTTTTTAAAAAAGCTCACTCTTTTTAGACATACATATAGACATGCAGAGACGTACATTCCACCACTCGCCCCCTATGCAGCTATAAAAACTCCGAATTTGTAGCTAGTTCACCAAGCCTAATGACTTTTAATTGACTTTAAAAGGTCCAAAGTTAGTTTTATACCAATGCTTTAGCTTCCTGTAAAAGCAGGGGTATGGATTAAATCATGGGCTGTAAGCAATGTTCCCTCTGATATTGAAAATCGCTGCGCGGCAGTTTCCAACTGCCGCGCGGCGATTTCCTGTCAGGTGCGCGGCCGCGCAGCAATGTTCCCTCTGACATTGAAAATCGCTGCGCGGCAGTTGGAAACTGCCACACGGCGATTTCCTGTCACGTGCGCGGCCGCGCAGCTTAGAGGGAACATTGGCTGTAAGTAGAAAGATCTAAAAATAAATACAGTATTTTTCAGACTATAAGACACTCTGGACTATAAGACGCACATTAGCTTTAGAGGAGGAAAACAAGGGGGGGGGAAATCTGCCTCTGCCTCCCAGCATCCATCCAATTATTCATCTGGCTAGCGTCCTTGCAGCAAACAGCAAACAGCCTGGTCTGCTTCATCACGTTATCGCTGTCGCGGCCTGTTTGCTGCGGCCCGTTCGCCGCTGCCCTTTCGCCGCCGCCGTGGCCTGTTCGCTGCCGCAGCCTGTTCGCCACTGCCATGGCCCGTTCGCCGGCGATCGGCGGTGAACGGGCGGCGGTGAACAGGCAGCAGCGACAGCTAATCGGCGCCGCACCAAACCCCCCTCCCCCCCACCGCAATATTCGCTCTATAAGACGCACAGACATTTCCACCCACATTTTGGGGGGGGTGCATCTTATAGTCCGAAAAATATGGTAAATGGCAGAGGTGAGCAAGCTTTAGAAATGACAGGGACTCAATAATGGTTTTTAAAAAAATCACAAAAATCTCTCTTTTTTTTAAAGAGACTAGAATAATCTAAATGTGATTGTCCAGAATCTTTCTATTAAACCATTGAGGAAATCCATATAATTAAAGTAATGGAGATAAGGAAAAGGACCAAGCTGTGCAAGTTTCCAAAAGACACAATTAAGTCAGAAGTGTTTCAACTGTTTGTCATGCTGCCAGTTTCTTGTTTTACATTTAGGGTCCTTTAACCTTCTGGACATTATGGACATTCTCATAAAATTGTGCAGTTTTGTAGATCTGTGGAAGACTTCAAAAATTCTTCAGCCACTGCAGAATTTTGTCTCTGAATGGTACCTAAGGAAATGCAAGGAAAAATCAATTCATTTTCTGTAGATTCAAATTCATATGGGTTTTGTTTTGGGGGGGGGGAGGTGTGAAGATTCTGAAAACTTTCAGGTTTGCGGAGTTCCTGCACCAACTTGCTTCCTGAACATAAATGAGCTGCTAATATTTGTCTTGTAAATCTGCAAAAGGAACTTGTTCCTTCGCTTGTGTTAGCGGTACCCAGGCTGAAGAAAAATGCTGTTAGCAAGCAGCTACTCTGGTCTGGTCTGTGTCACCATTTCATCTTTTTCTCCCCAAATCTTTTGATCCTCTGCACAATTAACTATCATTCTTGCTTGTATAATACAGGATGGACCTGATATTTCTATCTATGTTTTTTGCTTGCTGATCTGTCCGTTATATTTAGCATCTCTTTTCCCAGTCCTTATTCTTCAAAATGAACTTTTGCCTTGCCTTCGGAGGTTGTGAGAGCTCCAACACTTGAGACTTTCAAGAGGAGATTGGACTGCCATTTGTCTGAAATGGTGTAGGGACTCCTGCTTGAGCAGGGGGTTGGACTAGATGACCTACAAGGTCCCTTCCAACTCTATTAATCTGTAACTTTTCCACCTTCTGACTTCAAGGTTGCTCTCATGCAAAGAGACGACAATTCCCTACAGCTGTTACATCAAACAGAGCGTGCTGGGACTGAGTTTAATTCAGCCGTACGCTGAATTCAATCCTTTTAAGACAATCTGTCCCTGAGCTTGGAGGGGGAGAAAAAAAAACCCCACTGCATCGTGAGCTGGGATATGACAGCCATCACCATGATGACCTTGGACATTTGGGTAGAGACAGCCTCCTGCGGTGAGGAAATGAGAACTGGCCTTTGTTCTAACATTTCTGGGTCCCTGGGATACTGTAGGTTGACTTGTGTGGGAAAAGAGAGAGGGGAGGGGGTTTAAATAACACAAATTGGCTAAGCCACCTGAGATTCGCTGGTGGGACCACCACAAAATGGTGGCTTTGCAATCCACCCTTTGCAGCCTTGGGGGATGATGGCCAGTCTAGAGAAAATAAGGACTAGGGCAGCGGTTCTCAACCTGTGGGTCGCGACACCTTTGGGGGTCGAACGACCTTTTCACGGGTCGCCACGCGCGCTAGCCCGCCATCTTGGAAATGCTCCCAGTTCGGCCGTGCCTGTGGGTCGCCGGACAGCCGGTAGCCACGGAAGCGGGAGACTCCGCCCAGACGCCGCCATTTGGGTTCTTTTACCCTCTGCGCATGCGCAGAACGCTTTGCGCATGCGCAGAGGGTAAAAACTCAAATGGCGGCGGGTGGGCGAAGTCTCCCGCTTCCGTGGCTACCGGCTGTCCGGCGACCCACAGGCACGGCCGAACTGGGAGCATTTCACCCCTGGTGCCACGCCCCCTTTGTCACCTCATTGCGCGTGGGGAGGGGGTCGTGATGGTGGGGCGGGGGTCACGGGGGGTCACGGCATTAGAAAGGTTGAGAACCACTGGACTAGGGGGTGACATGACAGCGGTATTCCAGTACTTGAGGGGCTGCCACGAAGAGGGGTTCAGCTGATTTTCCAAAGCACCAGAAGGCAAGACAAGCAGCAGTGGATGGAAACATAATACAGTTGCAAGATGATGATGATTTACAGTATTTCGGTGTCAGTATTTATTCAGGCGCAGTATAGTTTTTCATGTTTTGTATAATTTTTCATGTTTTGTATAGTTTTACATGTGTTGTATAGTTTTTCATGTTTCACGAATCCAGTTTTGGTCACCACGTTACAAAAAAAGATGTTGAGACTTTGGAAAAAGTTCAGAGAAGAGCAACTAAGATGATCAAAGGCCTGGAGACTAAAATATATGAAGAACGATTGAAGGATTTGGGTATGGCCAGTCTAGAGAAAAGAAGAACTGGGGGGGGGGGACATGATTGCAGTCTTCTAGTATTTGAGGGGCGGACATAAAGAAGAGGGGGTCAAATTATTTTCCAAAGCACCAGAGGGCAGGACAAGAAACAATGGTTGGAAACTAATCAAGGAGACAGGAGAGAAGCAACCTGGATTTAAGGCGAAACTTCCTAACAGGGAGGACAATCAGTGGAACGGCTTGTCACCAGAAGTTGTGGGTGCTTCATCACTGGAGGTTTTTAAGAAGAGACTGGACAGCCACCTGTCCAAAATGGTATAGGTCAGGGTCTATAGTGGGTTGGACTAGAAGACCTCCAAGGTCCCTTCCAGCTCTATTCTGATTGATTGTATAGGAAGAAAGACTTTCTGGGATATGGTATGTGGGGTTTCCTTGTTTATTTTCTTCATTGTCGTTTGATTTCGAGCATGTTGCAGCTCACTCCAGTCCCTCAGGCGAAAGCTGGATCAAGCATTAAGGAAAAGATAAGCACAACTGCTGGTAGATTATTTTGAATGTATTAGCATGGCTTTTGGGCCTTGGTTCAAATTAATCTCTCGTCCCCAAGGTGTTGCCTACATCGCCTTGCCAACAGTCTTTGCAAGCAACTGTCTATGCAAGATTTGAATTATATTTTTCTTGCTTCTCAGATGACTTTCACGCTTAAATCATGTCAGCTCACTGCTCTGTGCCAAAGTATCTCTGGAAGAGGAGCAACGGCTAATCCTTTCTCTAATTCTACTCATATTTATTTGCATAGCAGTTGCCCTGAAGTTATGTATTATTATTATTATTTTTTAACAGCGCAAGTAATTTATCAGCAAATGAAATGACACTTTCCCAGAGAATTCTGAGGGGGGAAAAAGATGAACAAATCTCAACTTGACCTTTTCTGTGATGGTCCTAGAGGAGACACCAAAATCTGTCCTAAAATGGGGGATTTTTTGGCCAGGGAATCAGTTTTCAGTGGCTTTCGTGGGTAGCAAAGTCTAGAGCAGTGGTTCTCAACTTTCCTAATGCCGCGACCCCCGCCCTGCCACTGCGACCCCCGCCCCTCCCTCTCCCCACGCGTGCGCGTTGCCAGTCACCAAGATGGCGGGCTAGTGTGCGCTTAGGCGACCCCTGTGAACAACCCACAGGTTGAGAATTGCTGGTCTAGAGTGAGATATGACATGATCCATCAGAAGCAATTCTTGCAGTTTTAAAATTGGGATGAGTAACAAGGGTCTACTGTAGAAATTTTCTCAGCTGTGGTTACTAACAGATTAACAGAGTTGGAAGGGACCTTGCAGGTCATCTAGTCCAATCCCCTGCCCAAGCAGGAGACCCTACATCTGCCTCTACCTAGGATCGAACTCACAACCTCCTGATTGTGAGGCAAGAGCTCCACCTCTAGGCCACAGCAGCTGGGTTAATATCTACAGCCACTATACTGAACTAAATCAGCAAAATCCAAATCTTTGCACACTGTGGTCATTCCTAAAATTGAAGTGGCTTTTTTTTTTTTTTGCAAAGTCGTATAATAACACAGATAATATTTTCCAAGTCGTATAATAACACAGATAATATTTTCCAAAACAAAAACCAGGCTTTTTAAGTTCTTTAATCAGTTATATAATAAACTTGTATAACATTTATATGTTAGCTGTATAGAACACTGGGACATTTTTTATTATTTTATCTAAGGCTTTAAAACAAAATAAAAACTACAAACTAATACCAAGTAAGGAAGAAGGAGAAAAAACTAAAAGTACAAGAAAGGGGAAAAAGAAAAATAGAAAAAAGATGCACTAGAACATTTCAAGGAAAAACCCAGGTGTTTTTTTTTTATATATGACCATTTACATAATAATTACATAAGTTATTTATGTAAGAGATACGAGATCATTTCAAGGTAACGTATGGAGGAGGACGAGACGGATATCTTGAAGAGCTATAGTACCAGGGTTTTCAAACGTTTTCAGACTGGAAACCTCTGGCTGTTCTCCTTGATAATTTTCTAAGGAAAGGGGAAAAAAGAAAAAGAAAAAACTTAGGACAGATGGTGTAAATTTATCAGGAAAGACAATGTCACAAAAACATGCCTGCCTGCCTGCAAATGGAAATCCATCCTACATCAATCAGAATCAGAATAGAGATGGAAGAGACCATGGAGGTCTTCTAGTCCAGCCCCTGCTCAATCAGGAGACCCTATACCATTTCAGACAAGTGGCTGTCCAGTCTCTTCTTTAAAACCTCCAGTGATGAAGCACCTACAACTTCTGGTGGCAAGCTGTTCCACTGGTTAATTGTCCTCGCTGTTAGAAAGTTTCTCCTTAATTCCAAGTTGCTTCTCTCCTTGAGGGATGGTTTCCATCCAATGGTTTCCATCCATTGTTTCTTGTCTTGCCTTCTGGAGCTTTGGAAAATAAGTTAACTTTAACTTTATTCGTATTTCTATGCCGCCCAACTCCCAAGGGACTCTGGGCAGCTTACAGCAAATATAAAACTTATTAAAATATAAAAAGCATTATTAAAAAAAAATACATAATAAAAAGCATTTAAAAACAATTAAAAAACCCATGCACAACTTTTCATGGCTGGATCTCGCCAAATTGCAGAAGCGAGATCAACGGCCCCAAGCCTGCTGGAACAGCCAGGTCTTCACTGCTTTCCGGAAGGCCAGCAGGGTGGGGGTGGTACGGATCTCAGGAGGTAACTGGTTCCAGAGGGCCGGGGCAGCCACAGAGAAGGCCTCCCCCGCGGGCCCGCCAGCCGGCATTGTTTAGCTGACAGGATCTGGAGGAGCCCAACCCTGTGGGATCTCACCGGTCGCTGGAAGCTATGTGGTAGAAGGCGGTCTCGAAGATAACCTGGACCTGGCCCTTGACCCTCTCTTCTTCGTGGCAGCCCCTCAAATACTGGAATCCTGCTCTCATGTCACCCCTAGTCCTTTTCTCTAGAGTCTAGACTAGACACACCCAATTCCTGCAACCATTTTTCATAATGTTTTAGTCTCCAGCCTTTTAATAATCTTAGTTGCTCTTCTTTGCACTTTTTCCAAAGTCTCAACATCTTTTTTTTTTTGTAACGTGGTGACCAAAACTGGATGCACAAAACATGAAAAACTATAAGAAAACATGAAAAACTGTACTGCACGTGAATATATACTGACACCGAACTACTGTAATTCATCCCCATCTTGCAACTATATTAAAAAACTCAAGTTTGCTTTCCGGTGAATCCAAGCACACGCAAGTTGTTTGGGCCACCCTACAGAAAGGGCTCCCTTCTGCCATCTTTAATTTCAAATTCTCACCTAGAGTTCTGGCATCTCCTGATACAAACCAGGTTCAGACTTTGAAGGTTAGTCCTTGTTTGGAAGAATTTCTGCTTGCAGGGATGTGCACTGGGAGTGGAGGTGTGTTCGTTGTCAAGATGGAGGTGGTATCTCAACCCCCCCTTTTTTTTAAACCAACAGAGTAACCAGTGTAACTTTTTTTTTTACAACCCTCCATTCCCTGTTAGTCACCTGTTAGCTTCCAAGTTGAATTTCATGTCCCATTTTCTACATCCATCCTTTCCCAGTGTATTTCCTCCCTTCCTTTTACATCTATCTTCAGTCAGGCTAGAACAGGGGTCAGCAATCCGCGGCTCTGGAGCTGCATGTGGCTCTTTCATCCCTCTGCTGCGGCTCCCTATCGCTCAAAATATGCGTCACAACTGCCAATGTGCAACACCCACTGACGTGCAATTTATTAAGTTTTTCGACCACCGGTAGGCCAACCATAGATAAATCCAAGAAAAGAAAAGTTTCAGAAGAAAACAGAACCTTTAATTCAACTATATATGCTAGTTTTATGGCCGCTCAGGAAATAGTCAGGCACGGGAAGGGTTTTGTGGCTCCCGGTGTTTTCTTTTCTGTGGGAAACGGGTCCAAATGGCTCTCTGAGTGTTTAAGGTTGCTGACCCCTGGGCTAGAAAAAGAAGACAAGTATTTATCTGGCTATTGACTTACTTCCTTATGTGTGACAGAATGGCTGGGATAGGCAAATAGGGCCCAATTTGGTACAAACTAGACTTTCTTTGCATAGGCAATTAATGTTAATTTAATAGTTCCCACCTTGCTCACTATATAGTTTGGCACAATAGGGATTTTTATCTACATATATTTCTTTGGTTTTGTCCATTCTTCCCTTTTGGGAGGGTGGGTGGGAGGGGAGTGTCTTAAATTCACAGTCTGCCTTTTGCATAAATGCTGAAACTTTGATTGCTTTGTACTCAAAGAGAAAAGGTGCGTGGGAGCATGGCAAGGTAGTCTGCTCCATCTTTTCCTTGCTCTGGTTCTCAACAAATTCTAGGAAAAGACACATTTGGAGCCGTGGTGGCGCAGCGGTTGGAATGCAGTATTGCAGGCTGACTCTGCCCACTGCCAGCAGTTCGTTCCTGACCGACTCAAGGTTGATTCAGCCTTCCATCCTTCTGAGGTCAATAAAACGAGGACCCAGATTGTTGAGGACAATGTGCTGACTCTGTAAACTGCTTAGAGAGGGCTGTAAAAGCACTGTGAAGCGGTATATGAGTAGTATTGCTATTGCTATTGTCTCAGCCTTCCATCCTTTCGAGGTCGGTAAAATGAGGACCCAGATTGTTGAGGGCAATAGGCTGACTCTGTAAACCTCTTAGAGAGTGATGTAAAGCACGGTTGAAGCAGTATATAAGTCTTAAGTGCTATTGCTATTGATTCAGCCTTCCATTCTTCCGAGGTCTGTAAAATGAGGACCCAGATTGTTGGGGGCACTAGGCTGACTCTGTAAACCTCTTAGAGAGGGTTGTAAAGTACTGTTGAAATGGTATATAAGTCTAAGTGCTATTGCTATTGCTATTGAAGGAATAGCTGGCAGGCACTGTGGCCAAAGCACGTTCCTCCTTTGACTCCGAAGCTCTGCATGGCCCTAAATCCAGCCAGGAGATGAGGAAAAGGACAAAAGGGGTTCTATCACATCATGTAACTTAAGGGAAGTAGTGTGCATTTCATGGATCTGACTAGAAGTCAGGCAATGTCATTATCAATTTGCATCTATCTGTTAGGTCTTCAAAATATAACCTTGAAATGCCTTCGGCTTCCACAGATGCAGCTAAAACAGGAAATGGCTTCCAGTCACAGTAGAGGCCATCATGGAAACAGGACAGGACAGTCTACGTGGTGCATAATAGAAGTCATTCAAAGACCATTTGAGGGCAGGGGAAACTCAGAGCAATGAATTCAGGCATGTATTGTTGTTTCTATGCTCAGCGTTCAGTTTTTTAGGACGCCAATGTAGGCTGCCTTCAGCAGCCTAATGGTGAAGACACTCGCCTCCCACTCGGAAGGTTGAGAGTTCAATCCTAGGTAGCGGCAGAGGTTTTTCTCCTAGGGCACAAAGAAAATATATCTGCTGTGAACTCCGCGTAGGCACCAGGAAGGGCATCCGGCCAGTAAACTCTCAGCTCCCTCCAGTCACCCTGATTCTACCCTGAATTAAGGGGTTACAGGGTTGTAAAGAGGGTGTAATGTGGGCCACCTTCAGCCCAGCTAGACTTGCCCCTGAATGAATGCCCCTGATATAGAAGTAAGATCATTGGGTTGGGCGTAATTCAGTGCAGCAACATGTAAGGAAATAGCAATTATGACTGCAAGTGGCATTAATTGGGTAGCAGAAATGTTAGTGAAATCCTGCATAAATAATTGGATTTATTGATATCAAGAATACGAGCAAATGTTGGAAGTGTGAACAGCAGTTAGATAATAAAAGAAGGTTGCTGTCCATATGAGCAGGGATGGCACCATTTCCAGCAGATGGCAATGCTTTATTCCCATGTTCTGGATGTTGTCTTTTACTGAATATCTAAATATCTCTCCTTTTCCCTTCATTAATACTCAACAAATCTTGTTTCTCATGGAGCTGCCGGTATTAGCAAATTGTTGCAGTTAAAGGCGAGCAAAAGTTGTAAAGTTTCCACAAGCATGGAAGCCATGAAAACGTTGGGGAGAGGGGGAAAAAAGAGACAAGAGACACCAAAATATATCTAAAACACATAACCCACTTTGGCTGATCTTGAAAAAGCAAAGGATCGTTAGATCTGCCAGAACAGAGTTAGGAAATCTCCAGGAAATCTCGGAGCTGAGAATGGGGCGTTAATTTCCTAGGGAGAAAAGAAGATTTCCATACTGTTGCCAAGAAAATGGTATAGACGTGTTCTTAAATCATCAAAAGATAAACTCAACTGTTCAAATGGATGTTATGAAGTCCCCTGTCTAGTTAACGTTGTCTTCCTAGCTGACGTTGGATGGTCATTAAAAGCTAAGCTGGACTGGACCTGGATAATATTTGAATGGGGGCTTGCCAGAAGACATTCCGGAGACACCGGCTAAAATGGGAAGTCTAAAGTAGTCTAGAAATAGGTAGTGGCAAGCCATTTCCATACTACATGTATCTTCCTTTTTTTTATTTACGTTTTAGCATCCTTTAAAAATATAAATAAACGGGACTTCCAGGAGAGGTATAGTGAACTGTGGGCAGTTCAGTGAAAGCAGAGTTGATGGCAAAGACCAAGGAACTGGT
>QLTV01001814.1:2082538-2095957 GCA_003457575.1 Thermophis baileyi | reverse complement strand
GCAGCACATTAGTTCGCTCACTGGTTTTGAGGTTGGGGCTGGTTGGGGCTGTGTTTCTAAAGCACAGCTGATCATTGGAGGGAGCAGCAATTAGAAAAGCAGGCATAGCACGGAAGATCGCTTTGCTCATTTTGGGGCTGAAAAACAGCTTCAAAAGCACAGCTGATTGTCGGAGGGAGCTCCAGTGACTAAAGCAGGCAAAGCGCGGAAGGGGTAAGAGAAGGCAGCAGCTGTTCCGGGTAGACATTTTGGGCACCGCGTGTCAAGCGTTTGGAGGCTGAAAACGCAACACGGAACCCCAAAACACAAGCCATTGTTGGTGGCAATCTCTGCAGCCAGGAAGAGGACGCGCGGAGGCCGAAGGGTAGGGGCTGGCGGTTGGGCGGGGCTACATTTGGAGTATAAGACGCACTCATATTTTCAGCCTCTTTTAGGAGGGAAAAAAGTGCGTCTTATACTCCAAAAAATATGGTATATAGCGCTTCACAGTGCCTTACAGCCCTCTCTAAGCGGTTTACAGAGTCAGCATATTGTCCCCAACAATCTAGGTCCTCATTTTACCAACCTCGGAAGGATGGAAGGCTGAGTCAATCTTGAGCTGGTGAGACTCGAACTGCTGGCAGCCAGCAGTCAGCAGAAGTAGCCTGCAGTACCGCATTCTAACCACTGCACCACCACAGCTCCAGTTTTTGGGAACTCTCCAGATAAGGAGAGGATGGGAGATTGCCCACATGTGCTCTGGATGACTGCTCCTCACGAGGAGATCACAGGGCAGCCAACTTCCACAGATTTGAACACTGGACGTCAGGATTAGCCTCGTTGCTCACAGACATGGTGGAGGTTTTTAAATCTTTCTAATCATTTTGGATGGCAATATATAAACAGGGTGGTTTTTTTCTTCCTTTGATTCTGTAACATTTAAAGGAAAATATTGCAGGATCCAATCTGGGTCGGTCACCGGGACCAGAGGTTTAGTCGTCCGAGTTTTTGGACTCGTGCTGGAGCCCATCCTCAGGGAACCTCTCTATCACCATTCTGCGGTGTCCAAAAGCTCGGAAGACAAAACCTCCGGTCCCGGTGACCGACCCAGATTGGATTCTGCAACATTATCCTGGGACACGTATATTTGCCTTCATTTATGAAAATATTAAAAAGGTTTTTGTCCTAATTCTTTCCTTCCCCTGGATAACAATTTTCCAGAAGCATTGGGAAATTATCTCCCCTTTATGCATGATTTTGGATTTTTGGCTCTCCCTTTTGGAAATTTCGGTTGCTAAGCCTCTTGCCACCCACTGTGGCAAGGTCATCGTGATCACTCAGACAC
The DNA here is from genome assembly GCA_003457575.1 of Thermophis baileyi. Taxonomy (NCBI): domain Eukaryota; kingdom Metazoa; phylum Chordata; class Lepidosauria; order Squamata; family Dipsadidae; genus Thermophis; species Thermophis baileyi. The sequence goes on along the minus strand of QLTV01001814.1, from coordinate 2,094,633 downwards.
CCTATAAATAAGTTAAAGCAGGTCATTATGACCCGGTATTTTCAAGCAACTGTCAAGACATGGCCAATTGAGTAAATTCATGTCCTGGCTCTGAGTGACAAAAAGTTGATGTTTCTAATTTTCCACAAAGCCTTAAGATATGGTTGTGTTGAAGGCATCTTAAGAACATTTAAATTTGTCGCCAGGACTCCAGAATAATTATTGTCACAGATCCAAGATGGTATAGTGTTAAGCCAGTCTATACCAAACAAGATCTCCTGTGAAGTCATGGTCTCAGTCAGGCACATACCAAAGGTACTTTGTGGGCTCCTTGGCGCTCTCTGAGCTTGGTGGTTTTCTTGCAGATGTTTAATTACCAAACTAGGTAACTTCATCACCTAGCACTGATGGTGTCACCTAGTCTGGTAATGAAACGTCTGCAAGAAAACCACCAAGCTCAGAGCGCACCAAGGACTCCACAGTTCAACCCTGAGCTACAAATATTTTCTTCTATCGGTACAAAGGTAGTTGGAAGGAAAAGATCTGTGTAATGCAGTATCAGTGTCTACTCTGGTTTTGCAGGTCTTCTAACAAAGCATCCATTGCTAATATAGGCAAGTCCATCCACCATGCTCCTGGTGGCCCTCTTCTTCTCTTTCCTTCTACCTTTCCCAAGATCAGAGGCTTCTCCAGCGAGTTCGGTCTTTTCATGATATTTCCAAAGTAGGATAATTTGAGCCTATTATATCTCTCTCGAATGAGATGATTGGTTTTCTCAATGATCCATTTGTTTGTTTTCTTGGCTGTTCATGGTATTCCCAAGCGTCTCCAACTCTGAAGTTCAAAAGTGTCGATATTCTTCCTATCCTGCTTTTCCAAACTCCAACTTTTGCTTCCATAGATTGTCACAAAGAAAACCGTTACCTGCATTATTTTGATCTTTGTAGCTACAGGCACATCATGATTAAAGGAGGATTGTTTCAAAACCTTGATTTCCCAAATACTAGGTGTAGACTTGTGGAGCTGTGGATTCAATAAATCAGACCACTATTTCAAACATTTTGACTCATTTATTTTCTTTGAATATTCATCCTACATATCCTTATTTAGATTAGAAGCTAACAAAGCTTCACTCCCAATTATAAGTGAGGCAGACATATATACTTTCTCATCGGGATCTCTTTGAATGAAACTTAATTTTAAAAGATTAACAGAGTTGGAAGGGACCCTGGAGGTCTTCTAGTCCAACCTCCTGCTCAAGCAGGAGACCCTACACCGTTTCAGGCTGTCCAGTCTCCTCTTGAAAGCCTACAGTGATGAAGCTCCCACAAATTCTGAAGGCAACTTCTGTTCCATCGGTTGATTGTTCTCATTTTAGTATATATATCTAAAACATTAATGCATAGTGTTGCTTATCTGGAAGGATATAGCATCAAGAACAACCTTCCCCTGTGCCTGAAAAATTCTCAATAAGTGTGTGCTACGGGTTCTAACATATGCTGGTGAAATATGGACACTAACCTCACAATTGGCAAAAGCTACAAGTGGCGCAAAGAGCCATGGAAAGATACACACTCGTCATCACAAAGCAAGATAGAAAGACCTGCACATGGATTAGAGAACAAACGAAAGTATCTGATGCCATCAAGGGAGTAAAAGAACATAAATGGAAACGGGCCAGTCACAGAGCAAGAAGAACTGATGGCAAGTGGAACCAAAGCAGTGGTAGAATGGATCCCACTTGATCAAAAGCGTCCACCAAAGAGACCTAAAACAAAGGATGGACATCAGCAAGTATGGCTGGCCCAACTGGCCAAAGGAAGCTCGGGATTGTATTGGTTGGAAACATGCAGAAGAGGCTTTCATCCTGCAGTGGATAGACAAGGGCTAGAACGATGATGATCATGGACTTAAATGAAAGTAACTCATGGAGCCAGAATGCAAGGTCATGGTACTGATGTATCATTCTATTTCTATGAATTATATAGCATATAATTCATATAATACAGCATATAACAGAGAGCATATAAACTTTCTAGCATATAATAGCAATAGCACTTAAGACTTATATACCGCTTCACAGTGCTTTTACAGCACTCTCTAAGCGGTTTACAGAGTCAGCCTATTGCCCCCAACAATCCTCATTTTAGAGACCTCGGAAGGCTGAGTCAATAGCAATAGCCCTTAGACTTATATACCGCTTCACAGTGCTTTAAAGCCCACTCTAAGCGGTTTACAGAGTCAGCCAACAATCTGGGTCCTCATTTGACTGACCTTGGAAGGATGGAAGGTTGAGTCAACCTTGAGCCGGTGAGAATCGAACTATAACTATAAACCTCTAAATATACAAGCTCTTCTAAGTTTGCACATCTACCCTATAGAACCCGTTTCATTAATGTCAAATTAACTTTAATTGGTTATGAGGCAGGGTACAGGTAGTCCTGGACTTATGACAACAATTGAGCCCAAAATTTCTGTTGTTAAGTGAGACATTTGCTAAGTGAGTTGTGGTACCATTTCTTGCCAGTTGTCAAGTGAATCACTGAAGTTATTAAGTTAGTGACACGGTTGTTAAGTGAATCTGGCTTCCCCCATTGACTTTGCTTGTCAGGTCGCAAAAGGGGATCATGTGACCCCGGGACACTGCAACCGTCATAAATATGAGTCAGTTGCCAACTGTCTCAATTTTGATCACGAGGGTTGCTGTAACGGTCACAGGTGTGAAAAATGTTCACTTTTTTTGGTGCCGCTCTAACTTTGGATGGTCACTAAATGAACTGTTGTAAGTTGAGGACTACCTATACTGTACTATCCTTACCTTATAATATTTTAACATTTTCTTATATTATTGCATTTTATCTTATTGTGTTTATTTTGACATGCTTCTTGGATTTGGACCAACAGTATAGTGATTCTGAATTACTACTTCTATAGGTTACTTAGACTAAGATAATTCCCCCATGATCAATTTATTGCAATTTCTAGAGTCTTCCCACCATCACTGTGCCAAAATATCAGTACAGGTAGTTCTTAACTTACAACAGTTCATTTAGTGACCGTTCAAAGCAGGGGTGGGTTCTGACTTACCTTGCTGCCGGTTCGCTTCCTCACGCGCCGTGTGGGTGCGCGCACATGCGCAGTGCTAAAAACCCAGTTTCTGCACATGCGCAGAAGCAAAAAATAAGATGGCGGCGCCTATGGTGCCGCCGAGAGAGCCGGTTCGGGGGCGTGTCCAGCCGGCCATCGCTGCCAGTTCGGTGAGTGGGGGGGGGGAATTCTCGCTACCAGTTCTATAGAGCTGGTCCAAACCGGCAGGAACCCACCTCTGGTTCAAAGTTACAACGGCACTGAAAAAAGTGACTATGACCATTTTTCACACTTACGACCTTTGTAGTAGCCCCATGGTCACATATTGGGATGCTTGACTGCTGGCTCATATTTATGATGGTTGCAGTGTCCCGGAGTTACGTGATCCCCTTTTGCGACATTCTGACAAGCAAAGTCAACGGGGAAGCCAGATTCAGACATGTTACTAATTGATTCACCTAACAAACGTGGCAAGGAAAGTCGTAAAATGGGGCAAAATGTAACAAATTTCTCACTTAGCAACATCCATTCTGGGCTCAATTGCGGTCGTAAGTCAAGGACTACCTGTAATAGGTGCTTTGGCTTTGGGCACAACCCCCAAACATCTGGAGCACCTCTTGAACACCATCAGATCTGACAACTTCACAAGTCAGTTGCAAAAGGCAGCTTTAACTAAGCGGGCATGGTTTGTGTAAAACAAAGACCGGGGATTGGATCTTGTGGTTGCGACGACCATCTATCACACCTACAACCTGTGTGAACCATTAGCATGGTCCTTAACCTGGCTCACTCCTTGTCCAAAGAATAGGTAGGGAGCCCGCAACTCCCTTGAGGCAAGGAGGCATCTGGCTGACACTGTGGGTTGATGAGTTACACAAACCCAAGGAAGACTGCGGCTGACTCAACCTCACCTGTAGTTGATGCAATCGAGAAGCCAAGCCAAGAACAAACCCTCAATCTGGGGACTGATTCTTCTGGCCAGATCCAGCAGGGAAGTGGTTCACCCCAGAAAGGCAAGAATCAACGGATGGAAACTCATCAGAGAGAAGCAACCTCGAATTAAGGAGAAATTTCCTAACAGTGAAGACAATTAACCAGTGGAACAGCTTGCCTCCGGAAGTTGTAGGTGCTTCATCACTGGAAGCTTTTAAGAAGAGACTGGACAACCACTGGTCTGGAATGATATAGAGTCTCCTCCAAGGTCCCTTCCAGCTTGATTGATAAGAACAACAGAACAACAAAGTTGGAAAGGGACCTTGGAGGTCTTCTAGTCTGACCCCCTGCTCAAGCAGGAGACCCTGTTCAATTCCAGACAAGTGGCTGTCCAGTCTCTTCTTGAAAACCTTTACAGTTTAGCAGCCCAGCAGGGTGGGGGAGAGGGAAACCAGCCAGCCTCTCGTGTGGCCCGGTTCTGAATGGACCACAGCCTCGTAGTGGGCCCCAGCCCCGGGGTTGGGGACCCCTGGTGTAGGGGGTCTCCTGCTTGAGCAGGGGGTTGGCCTAGAAGACCTCCAAGCTCCCTTCCAACTCTTGTTATTCTGTTCCCCCCCCCCTCCCCAAGGTGCTTTTTTTTCAAGAGGCAACTGGACTTTCTGGTTTTTCTTTGAAGATGTTTCACTTCTCAACCAAAGAAGCTTCTTCAGCTCTTCCAGTTCTGCAATTCCCGGAGGGCTCCCTTCCAAATCCCAACCAGGCCCGACTCTGCTTAGCTTCATAAGAGCCCAGCTTTGGGTCAGAGGAGCCCGATCCTTGCCAAAGCATCTAGCGGCCAGGGCTGGGAGTGGAAAAAAGGCGGGCGCTTGCAAATGCCGACCAGGTCGGGCGAAAGTTAATGCAAGGCGAGCCAAGGCTGGGAGCTGGAGCCGCCTTCCCCTCGCCTCGCCCGGCTGCTCTTCCAGCGCTAGGCGGGGGCCAAAGGAGGCGGAGGAGGCGGGCAGGCGAGGCGGGCCGCCCCGGTCTCCCCTCCGCCGCGCAATCCGAGGGAAGGCGGCCCCAGGCAGCCAGGCGGGGAAANGTGTGTTTTTCTCTTTGGTAATGCCTTGATTTGAGTATTGTTTTCTACTTGGTTGTTTGTCTGGTGTCAATCCCTGCTTATCTGGATGTAGAAGCTCTGTAAACACCAAGGCACCCCCCCGGCCAGAAAAAAAAAAAAAAAAAAAAAAACCGGCGGCGGCAACTCCCGGGATAGGCGAAGGCTTCCCTCAGCGAAGGGGGCTTCTCGGAAGGCGAATGGAAGCCACCGCCGGGCTTCTCCCGCGGAGCCGCCCCGCGCGGCCCGGCAGCTAGGCGGCCCGGGAGCAACAGTTGCCAAGCTCGCGGCGTAACTTTGTGCCGAGTCGGAGGAGGAAATCCGCCCCGAGGAGAAGGAAGGAAGGAAGGAAGGAAGGAAGGACGGAGGGAAGGAGGGAGGGAGGGCCCCTTGCCTCCCCCTCGCTGCCTTGCGTTGCCTGCCTGCCTGGCTCTGGCCGGGCGCGGGTGGCCGAGGGCCGCGTGTGGGAGCCCCGCGCGGCGCCCATTGTCTGAGGGCGAAAAGTTGCGGAGCTCCCTAGGCGGGTAGGAGGGGCCTCCTCCTCCTCCTCCTCCCTCCGTCGGAGGAAGGAAGGCAGGAAAGGAAAGAAGGAAGCAAGGAAAGAAAGAAGGACAGAAGGAGGGAGGGAGGAAAGAAAGAAAGAAGGAAAGAAAGGACAGAGATAGGGAGGGAGGAAAGAAAGGAGGGAGAAAAAAGGAAAGAAGGAGGAAGGAAGGAAGGAAAGAGGACAGGAGGGAGGGAGGGAGGAAAAAAAGGAAAGAAAGGAGGGAAGAAGGAAGGAAAGAGGGAGGGAGAAAAAAGGGAAGAAGGAAGGAGGGAGAGAAAGAGGACAGAAGGAGGGAGGGAGGGAGCAAAGAAGGAAGGAAGGAAAGAAAGAAAGAAAGAAAGAAAGAAAGAAAGGGAGAGAGGAAGGAAGGAAGGAAACGAAGCGGGGCCGACAGAACAGCAGCTGCAGCCGCCCGCCAGCATCTCCTCCTCCTCCTCGCCGCCGCCGCCATCGCGGGCCGGGGAGTCGCGGAGCTTCGAGCCGGGGAGACGCTGGGCCCCGGCGGCTGCGGCGGCGGCGGCGGCTGCCATGGAGCCCAAGCACAAAGAGCTGCTGGCCCAGTGTCAGCAGAGCCTGGCGCAGGCCATGACCGAGGTGGAGCAGGTGATCGAGCTGCTGGAGGCGGCGGCCGTGCTCAGCCCCCGCGACTTGCACCAGCTGCGGGAGGCCGGCTTGAGGACGGCCGCCGGGGGAGAAGGCGAGGAAAGCGGCGGCGGCGGCGGCGGATCTAGCGAGCCGATCCCGGCCAGCGTGGGCAAGGCCGAGCTCCTGCTCCAGCTGCTGCTGGCCAAGGAGCGGGATCACTTCCAAGACTTGCGGGTGGCGCTGGAGAAGACCCAGCCTCACCTGCTCTCCATCCTCTACCTGAACACCCAGGAGGTGCAGCCGGGAGAGTCGGCAGGTGAGTCGGAGGTGACCCCCGCCAGGTTTAGACTTACCTGGGGGGGGAAGAAGAGGGAGATCCGGGCCGGACTGGGGGAGAAGCAGCGTTTGTCCAAGCTGGAGCACTCCCATCCAGGTAGTCTTAGACTTACAACCACAATGGACCCCAACATTTCTATCGCAGAATGAGACAGTTAAGTGAGTTTTGCCCCGTCTTAACGACCTTTCTTACCACAGTTCTTAAGTGAATCGCGGCAGGGGTTAAGTTAGTCACACAGTTGCGAAGGGAATCTGGCTTCCTCGTTGATTTTGCTGGTCGGAAGGTCGCAAAAGGGGATCGCGTGACCTCGGTTTGCCGCGACCGTCATAAATGTGAGTCAGCGTCTGAATTTTGATCCCGCAGCCGTGGGGATGCTGCAACGGTCGTAAGTGTGAAACACGGTCGTAAGTCGCTTTTTCCAGTGCCGTTGTAATTTTGGGCGGTCACTACATGGACTGTTGCAAGTGTAATCCGGATTGAACACCTTGCTGGGAAAAGTTTGAAGGCTGGCAGAAGTCCCATGCCTGGATGGAGACCTTTCCCCCACCCCCACCCAAAAAAAGGCCACTACAGGTGTGCAAATGGTGAACCAATCCAGAAAGAGTGGGGAGGGGGAAAGCACATGGCCTTGGCAGAAAATCTCATTTGCAAGCATGTTTTAAGCTTGTCTTTGCGCTTTGAGAAAAACGGTACTTTCTATTCCAATGGTAGGGTCCACAAGCTGAAAGGTTGGAGGCACCAGAGGTTGCAAGGTTGAGCTTCTTTTGGCGATGCTAAGAAGGGGTACCGTATGTATTTGTGGCAGCTCTGGACAAGTGGAGAAATCTCTGCGGTTGTGGCTGTGCTCGGGTTTTTTTTTTTTATGCCTTTGGTGGCCATCAAGTTGCCTTGGTTGATGGTTGGACAAACTTGAAGGCTTCAGCTGGAAGGACTTTGTCTCTTTGGGTTTGGGCAAAAGTGTTTTTTTTTTTTTGTTTGTTTTTTAAACCAAGATGATGGTTGCACTTCCTAACACGTAGAAATTTGCTAACGGAGGAATTTTGGAGCTTGCAAATGGCTTCACCAAAAGTGAAGAGTTTCTCCTGCTCAAAGAGGGTGATTCATCTCTGCTCACATCCCTGCCAGAAACTTTCCTTCTGGCCTCAAGCCTTGCTTTCATTGTGACCCCCCCCCCCCCCACAATTTTCAGAGCAGTAATAATACTGATGTGCAGGGCTTAAAAAACATTTCGCTTCCATTATCTCAGTAACCGTTGCAAAAGTGCCTTGAGGTAGCTTGTATGAAGTCATAATCCTGACTTCCAAGGATCTGTCTCCTTGCCTAGGAACATCCAGTGAATCAATGGGGGAAGTATGATTGGGTGGCTAGATTTATCAATGAGACTCACTTCCCTGAGTAGGTTTTAGAAATACATTTTGCAAAGAAATACATTTTGGGTAAGCAGATAATTCCACTGGATGCTTCCTGAAATTGGATTACTTAGTGACCATTTGAAGTTACCACAACACTGAAAAAAGTTAACAGATTAACAGAGTTGGAAGGGACCTTGCAGGTCATCTAGTCCAACCCCCTGCCCAAGCAGGAGACCCTTACATCTGCCTCTACCTAGGACCAAACTCACAACCTCCTGATTGTGAGGCAAGAGCTCTACCTCTAGGCCACAGCAGCTTTAAGTGACTTAGGACGATTTTTCACACTTATGACCGTTATAGCATTCCCTCAGTCACGTGATTTACATTCGGATGCTTGACAACCGATTCACATTTATGACGGTTGCAGTGTCCCGGGGTCACGTGATTCCCTTTTGAATCCTGACGAGCAAAGTCCATGGGGAAGCCAGATTCACTTAACAACCGTGTTACTAATTTAACAACTGCAGGGATTCACTTAAGAAAACGTGGCAAGAAAAGTCGTAAAACGGGGCAAAACTCACTTAGCAACATAAATTTTGGGTTCAATTGTAGTCGTTAAGTTGAAGGCTGCCTGTATTTGACACCAAGAGATACATCATTTTTGCCTTTGCAGATGCTTTAGAAATGCCCTGAAGTCTAAAATATTCCTGCAACATCATATATGCTAAATTTGTTACTCCATGGATTTCTAACCTCTCCTAAATATTGATTCATCCCTGGGCCCAAATTAAAAATGGTGGTTATTGCCTTGAAAAATCGCACATTTTTACCACATCTAAATGCTCAGCTCGTATTGCCAACTGTGGAAGTTCATGTGATAAGAAGGGTTGGTGCATCCCACTGTCACTCCCTGCAGTATAGTTGCTGAAAAAACCCTCAAGGCAATTTCAACTCAACCTATCTTTGTAGAGAGTGCAATTTTCATGACAACAAGGTGGAAGTCTCCCAAGTTTTGTTTTGTTTGACTACCGAAATGTTTCTCAATCTTGCCACTTGAAGTTGTGTGAACGTCAACTCCCATGCTGTCTGGGACATTCTGGAAGTTGAAATCTGCACATCTTGAAGTGGCCAAGTCCGATAAACATTGGACTCTCCATTCTAGTTCCTAGTAGTTGCTTATCTAAAGATTTAGAATACATAATAAAAGAGAATTGGAAGGGACCTTGGAAGTCTTCTAGTCCAACTCTCTACTCAAGCAGGAGACCCTATGCCAGTGATGGCGAACCTATGGCACGCGTGCCACAGGTGGCACATGGAGCCGTATCTGAGGGCATGCGAGGCGTTGCCCTATGTCAGCTCCAGCGCGCATGTGCGCGCTGGCCAGCTGATTTTCGGCCTTCCGGAGGGCGGGGGGAGGTTGTTTTCGCCTTCTCCAGGCTTCAGGAAAGCCTCCAGAGCCTGTGGATGGCGAAAAATGGACCCAACAGCCCAACTGGAAATTTGGAAACAAACTTCCCGTTGGGCCGTTTTTCAGCCTCCCCAGGCTTCAGGAAAGCCTCCTGAAGCCTGGGGAGGGTGAAAACGGCCCAATGGCCCAACCGGAAGTTCGGAAACGAACTTCCTGTTGGGCCATTTTTCAGCCTCCCCAGGCTTCAGGAAAGCCTCCTGAAGCCTGGGGAGGGTGAAAACAGCCCAACGGCCCAACCGGAAGTTCGGAAACCAACTTCCGGTTGGGCCGTTGGGTCTATTTTTCGCCATCCACAGGCTCCGGAGGCTTCAGTGGGTCCTGTGCGCATGCGTGGGGGGGAGCACGGGGGTTGTGCATGCATGTGCGGGGGGGGCATTGCATTATGGGTGTAGGCACACGCACGTGCGCTATCACTGCCCTATGCCATTCTGGACATGTCTGTCCAAATCTCTTCTTAAAAACCTCCAGTGATGGAGCACCCACAACCTCTGCAGGCAACTTCCACTGGTTAATTGTCCTGACTGTTAGGAAATTTCTCCTTAGTTCTAGGTTAGATCTTTCTTTGATAGGTTTCCATCTGTTACTTCTTGTCCTACCAACAGGTGCTTTGGAGAATAGGGTGACTCCCTCTTCTTTGTGGCAGCCCCTCAAATACTGGAAGACTGCTGTCATGTCACCCCCTAGTCCTTCTTTTCTCTAGACTGGCCATACCCAATTCCTGCAACTGTTCTTCATATGTTTTAACATATCATATGCTAAAAAAATTGTTGTTTACCGTGTTTGTTTATTAAATTTATATGCAGCCCATCTCACTATCCTAAAGATACGTAAGTCATATTCTACCTAGCTTTTTAAGTCAGCCAGAGTCCATTAAATACCATCCCTTTCTGATACCCGGTATGGAAAGATCTTGGAATATGCCTCTACCTGCTCTTGACATTCCTCTAAAAACTCCTTGCAGGTTTTGGTTCCTTATGTTTTGTCTGCAGTTTCATTTTTTTTTTATTTTCTTTCTTTCTCTTTTAGAAGAGGAATTGCTTTTATGTGATAATTACTTTTTTTGCCTAGTAACAGCAAGGAGGTAATAATAAATCATAACTATGGAAATTTCTTTTCCAGAGAGAGAAATGTGGAATAGAAAACGTTTCCATCAATAGCTACAGGTGTGTCTTTTTCAAAGACAGACATTGATGATGGATGGATGGATAGACATTTCCCTCCTCTGTTTTCTTTGTTCTTTGGGGTTTTCTAATGGGGTGGGGGGATCGAGAAACATCGGAATAGAATAGAATAGAATAGAATAGAATAGAATAGAATAGAATAGAATAGAATAGAATAGAATAGAATAGAATAGAATAGAATAGAATTCTTTATTGGCCAAGTGTGATTGGACACACAAGGAATTTGTCTTTGGTGTATATGCTTTCAGTGTACATAAGGAGAATAAAATACATTCATCAAGAATAAAAAGATACAACACTTAGTGATAGTCAAGGTTACTAATAAGCAATCAAATCGTACTAGGAAACAAGTAAAAACAATATAAATTGAAAGATACAAGCACATGGTTATAGTAATAAGTGGAAAGAGATAGAGACTAGTAAGGAAGAGAAGAATAATAGTAATACAGTCTTAGTCTTAGTTCTTAGGGAAAAGAAGGTATTATGTGCAAGGCATGTTGCCACTGCTATAAGATGTGATGGTGATCATTGATTTTCAAAGTTGGCTTGTCCAATTTAAGGAGGATGTGTAATCAAATGCTGGTTGTTACGGTGTATAATCTGTAACTTTGGGGATCCTAAGCCTGGTGACATCTGTAGGAACCTCAATCTCAACCGTACAGGTAGTCCTCAACTTACAATGGTTCATGTAGTGACCGATCAAAGTTACAGCGGTGTCCTCAACTTACAACGGTTCATGTAGTGACTGATCAAAGTTACAGCGGTACTGAAAAAAGTGACTTGTGACTATTTTTCCTGTGATCATGTGATCAAAATTCAGATGCTTGGCATCTGAATTGGTTTATACTTATGACTGTTGCTGCATCCCAAGGTCATGTGATCCCCTTTGGCGACCTTCTGACGAGCAAAGTCAGTGTGGAAGCCAGATTCACTTAACAACCGGATTACTAACTTATCAGCTGCAGAGATTCACTTCACAACTGTGGCAAGAAAGGTTGTAAAATGGGGCAAAACCCACTTAACAAATGTCTCATTAACAACAGACAGTTTGGGCTCGATTGTGGTCGTAAGTCAAGGACTACCTGTAGTTGGATCTGTACTTCAGCGTTACAACCAGAAAGAATTAGGGAGCTTCCATGTAAGGCTTAAATGGCAGTTCACAACCAGCTCTTGAGTGACCAGATGGTACAGTACAAGCGGATTAGGTGCTCCAATGATTTCTGGCACCTCTTAGCTCAGTAACTTTCTCTCTCTTCTTTTACTCTCCCCATAAAGTTTCAAAAATCCTGCTCCTGCAGGCATTCTGTAGAATGCCTTCTTCTTCTTCTTCTTCTTCTTCTTCTTCTTCTTCTTCTTCTTCTTCTTCTTCTTCTTCTTCTTCTTCTTCTTCTTCTTCTTCTTCTTCTTCTTCTTCTTCTTCTTCTTCTTCTTCTTCTTCTTCTTCTTCTTCTTCTTCTTCTCCTTCTCCTTCTCCTTCTCCTTCTCCTTCTCCTTCTCCTTCTCCTTCTCCTCCTCCTCCTCCTCCTCCTC
>QLTV01001814.1:2062638-2078503 GCA_003457575.1 Thermophis baileyi | reverse complement strand
TCTTCTCTTCTCTTCTCTTCTCTTCTCTTCTCTTCTCTTCTCTTCTCTTCTCTTCTCTTCTCTTCTCTTCTCTTCTCTTCTCTTCTCTTCTCTTCTCTTCTCTTCTCTTCTCTCTGCCTCTCAAGTACAGGAAAGACAGCTATCATGTCTTCCCAAAGCCTTCTCTTCGATAGGGTAGACATACCTAGCTCCCTCAACCCTCAACAATTCTGGAAGGTTGTTCCAGTGTTCCATCTGAACTTCTTCAGCCTTTCCTTACTGGAGCTAAGAAATTATTTGTTTCTTTAATTAAATTTATATGCTGCCCATCTGACCGGTAAGGTGACTCTGGGTAGCTTACAACATCATTCAATAGTCCAGTTTGGCAAGAATGGTTTCTAGTTTTGGTTGCACACTCTTTTCAGGTTAAATTGGTACCAACCATGAGAGCTGCGTGAAGCTTTGAAAAGACTGAGGCCAAACATCACTTTGGTGTAGTTTTGCAAAGCGACACAACCCTTTTGTCTGAGAGGGGAAAAAGAAATGACCATGTTAATTTCCTTTGGTCTGCTTCATATCTCGCATATTCCTGCCCAGAAGCCCTTTTTAGCTTTTCCAAATGACAGGCAAACAGGAAAATGAGGTATTTCATTGAGGCAATACGATTTGCCTTTCTAGCTGGACCAAAAATATTGTATCACCCCTGGGCCATGAAGCTCACAGCTATATGTCTGTCCAGATGAAGGCACTGCAAATCAGGATGGATTTTATTTTAAGAATTCCTCTGGGAAGGCTAGCTACTCCTAATGGAAATCTTTATAACCAAGGTTATGTTGGATTGTCCTTTTAGTAAATGAAAGTGCCTAAGTACTTTTTTCAAAAGGATGGTCTCATTTTTAGCTCCCAATTTTATAAAGAAATTATTTTGATTTTTTTTTTTAAATTGCATTTCATTTTAGAAACAAGGTCATTTTATACTTCTCAAATCATTAGACTGTAAACCCCATTTATTTAATCACTGACATTTGGGTGCGGCTTTCCTCCTCCTAGAAAACCAGAATTTCATCACGACTAAATAATTTTTTTAACTATGCTTAGGATTTTTTTTTTTTTTAAATCCTGGTTTCTTTTCCTTCAACAAAGAAGTGAAAAATAATTCAACTGTTATTACCTGTATTTCTGAAGTCAGTCAATCTATCCATTGCTTTTATGTCAGGTCATTGACCCAACTTGCGTGGCAGCGCAACCAAATTAAAATTAAATTAATTAAAATGTCTGAATTTGAAATTGGACTTTTAAACAGCATTTGGTGGTGTTTTTTTCCAAAAAAAAAAAATCTTCTTAGTTTCACATTATCTATTCTAGTTGTATTGTGGTCATAAGCAAGGACTATCGATATTCTATAATCATTATTATTATCCACTATATTGGTCAGAAGTTGCTTCTCTTTCTTATGGTGAGGACTCGGGAACTTCTGTACCCTCTACTCAGGATTTTTACTCAGCTCACCATAGGAAGATTTTGCCCGACTAAATCCCATTGCACAGAGTCAGATTGGTGTAGTGGTTAAGGCATCCGGTTAGAATCTGGTGAGCTGTGAGTTCTACTCCTGCTTTCGGCACAGAGACAGTTGGGTGAGTTCGGGCCAGCCACTCTCTCTCAGCCCTCGGAAGGAGGCAATGACAAACCACTTCCAAAAAACTTTGTCCAAAAAAACCTGCCAGGACTCTTCCAGACAGTCACTAGGACTCAAAACTCCTGATATTGTGATATGTTTATTTGATTCCAGAGTGGATTTGATTTAAATCAAGTCGATTTAAATCACGATTTAAACCGTGATTTCAATCACGATTTAAACCGTGATTTCAATCACGATTTCAATTGTGATTTAAATCACTAGTAAAAAGGCTTGATTTAAATCAACTCAATTTAAATCATAATTTTTAAACAGCAACTGTCGTCTCTGTCCCGCAGCGGCTCCTCCTCTGACCTGCTGTTGACTCACCAACAGTCCCAATATTGCAGAATATACAGCCTCACGCTACATAACTAAGCCCCATTTCATGCTGAATAAACTTAATTATTAATGTATCTTAAATAGAGAACTATCTTTAGATAGATTTTTACTCCAAAAGCATTTTATTAAAATAAATTTGGTAAAAATATAAAAAAAATCCAATTTAAATTACAAAAATTCGATTATTTTTTTTTTAAAAAAATCATCGATTTTTATCCACCCTGTTTGATTCTTGTATTTCCATCCTGCTTTTCCTCTTAAGAGCTCGAGGTGATGTATGTGGAAAGACTGTTTCCCCCTCCTTTTATCCCAGCAAGAATCCAGCAAAATAGCTTGGGTGATCCCTTTTACTCCTTTAGGACTTCCTGTTCCTCCTCTTTGTCTTGCTTCTCAAACTCTTACGTAGGTGCTCTGAAATTGATTATAATGTAATAAGTCTTCCTCTCATTCCTACCTTACTGTATGAATGGTATATCTTCATGACAGACTGGGAGTGTGTGTGTGTGTGGGGGGGGATTTAGTGCTCTCTTTAGAGCTTGGTGGTTTTCTTGCCGACGTTTCATGGCCCATCTAGGTAACATCATCAGTGCTAGGTAGCTAATGTAATGGGTCATGAAACCGTCTGCAAGAAAACCGCCAAGCTCAGAGAAGCACCAAGCACCCCACAGTCCAACCCTCAGCTACAGAGCGTCCCTTCTAGTGAGACATATGGTGGCCAGCTCTTCTTTGCGGTTGAAGGTGCAACACCTTCCCTGCAATCCGAAACTATGCTAATGTGGAATTCAGACAGAGATGGAAGCCAATCTTGTGTTCACAAAAGGGATGCCAGATTGAGTCACTCACGTTGTACATGTGGCTGCATGTACGCCCATCGAGAACATTCCAGCATTGGAACAGATCAACAGGCCGCAAAAGATCTCTACAGGTGTAGTCCTCGACTTACGACCCCGGTGGAGCCCCAAATTTCAGTTGTAAAGTGAGACATTTGTGAGACAGTCCCATTTTCCGACCTTTCTTGCCACAGTTGTTAAGTGAATCGCTGTTAAGGTAGGGACACGGTGGTGGTTAAGTCAACCTGGCTTCCCCGTTGACGGGGATCACGTGACCCCGGGACACTGCAACCGTCATAAATACAAGTCAGTTGCCAAGCATCTGAATTTTGATCACACAACCATGGGGATGCTACAATGGTCTTAAGTGTGGAAAACAGTCTCAGTGTCGTAAGTTTGAATGGTCACTAAGTGAACTGTTGTAAGTTGAGGATTACCTGTATATCCAACACACCTTTCTGTCCTTATTTTTTTCCCCCAACTACAGGCCTGTGAGGTGGGTTGAGCTGAGAGAGACTGTCCCAAGGTTTTCTTGGCTATACTCGCTTTCTAGCCTGATGCTTTAACCACTAGGTATCTTCTTACCGGCAGAAAGCAGGTAGCCAGCCATCCAAAGATGTTTTGTGAACTCACATTAATTGTAACAGCCAAATAAAAACTGACTCACTGCTTTCCATAAATGATTTCAGGTAGTCCTCGACTTACGACCACAACTGAGCCCAAAATTTATATTGCTAAGCGAGACAGTTGTTAAATGTCCATTTATCCCATTTTTAAGTGAATCACTGAAGCTGTTGAAGTTAGTAACCCGGTTGTTAAGTGAATCTGGCTTCCCCGCTGACTTTGCTTGTCAGGAGGTTTCAAAAGGGGATCACATGATCCCGGGACTTTGCAACCGTCATAAATATGAGTCAGCTGCCAAGCGTCTGAAGGTTGATCACGTGACTATCGGGATGCTGCAACGGTCGTCAGTGTGAAAAACGGTCGCAAGTCACTTATTTCCGTGCCATTATAACTTCCAGCGGTCATTAAACAAAACTATTGTAAGTTGAGCACTACCTCCATGAAGAACTTCGTCCACATAACAGATCTAGGATCCGAAATAAGCTATTTCGGTCCAGATCTCCATCAGAAGATGCATGACACTCGGGAGAGATGCAGGAAAGATTTCATCACCAGAACGTTCCAGCTTAGAAACGGCTATTGGGAATTCTCAGCAGAAACAAAACAGATAAATAGCAGTAGCAACTTAGACTTATATACCGCTTCACGGTGCTTTTACAGCCCTCTCTAAGCGGTTTACAGAGTCAGCCTATTGCCCCCCAACAATCTGGGTCCTCATTTTACCAGCCTTGGAAGGATGGAAGGCTGAGTCAACCTTGAGCCAGTGGGAATTGAACTGCTGACAGTGCGCAGAGTTAGCCTGCAATACTGCCTTCTAACCACTGCGCCACCAGGGCTTCGAGAATCTTCGTTTTCTTCCGAACAAAGGGGGGGAAAAACTTGCTTCTTTGACTTTTGTGAATGCTCCAAACACAGTTATAAAACGGATGCTTTGTAGTTTGAAACCAAGTTGCTTTTAATGGTAGCCTTCGACTTTCGGCCACAACGGAGCCCCAAATTTCTGTCGCTAAGCGAGACATGTATTAAGGGTCCATTTACCCCATTTTTACGATCTTTCTCGCCAGCATGGTTAAGTGAATCCCTGCAGGCCGATAAGTTAGTAACCCGGCTGTGAAATGAATCCGGCTGTCCCATGTCGACTTTGCTTGTCAGTAGGTCGCAAAAGGGGATCGCGTGACCCCGTCGTAAATATGAACCAGTTGCCAAGGGCCTGAATTTTGATGACGTGACCCAGGGGTTGCTGCAAAGGCCGTGTTATAAACAGTCCTGGGTCGCTTTTTTCAGTGCCGTGGTAACTTCTAACGGTCACTAAATGAACTCCTTGTAACTTGAGGATTACCTGTATTCCTCCAGGTTTTTTTTTTCTCCGGCCTATCCAGACTTGCTGTGCCCTCAATGGTATTGGTTGAAAGGGGTTGGGGTGATGTAGGAGTCAACAGTTGAGATGAAATAAGCATTTTAAACACATGGCCAGACAGAGGATGGCTGTTTGCAATTGAACAGACTGTCTAGCCAGTTACTGGTGTTTGCTTTCCTCTTTTATTTAAAAATAAATAAATAAAAATAAAAATCTTTCCTATTGAGAAAGGAGAGTGGATCTTGAATCAAACGTGCGATTTGTGGTGCTTGGTTTTGCAGCCTGGCCACGGAAAGCTGTGCTCGTGTGCGCCTTGCTGAACTTTGCACATGGATGGCTGACCTGCGGAGCCGGTGTGTGCATGCAAAGGTTACTAAAATAGCGTTGCTTTTTGGCTAGGTTAAGCATCGGCGTGCAGACGCATTGTGTCTATGTTTGTTTCCTCTTGAGTTTGATCTTTGGAGTGCACACATTTTACTTTGGTGCATTTCAGCCCGCTCTATGTATGCGCTCGTGTATTTCTTGCTGCAGGAACATAAATGCTGTTTATGCAACTAACACACACCTGCAGCTTTCCACCCATCCTTACCTGCGAACAACAATATCGGCGGAGAAGGAGCGTGGTTGTTTTGGTTAGGCTTCCATGTTACAAGCAAAGAAAAGGGGGGGGGGAAACAAACAGATCTGTTACTTCGTGACTGATCAGTGCCTACCGAAAAATTGGTCCAGAAGATCCTTGCTAAAAAGAAACAAACACAAGAAAACATTAAGAAAACTCCATGGAAGTGATGTGTTAATTGAACAAATCTTTTTTTTTTTAACACAATCAACTGTTCTTTGTCCTGAAGCTGGCTGGCTGAGAAACCCGAGAAAAGTTTATTTAATGCAACTAAAATATATATCTAACTCCTGGGGCAAGGAGTAGGAGAGAAAGTCTTGTTGATAGTAGCTTTTAATCTAAATCCTTCTTTTCTTCCCAATGGCGAAAATAGGACTGTGTTCCCTGTGCTATAGGGATCTATTTAAATGTACAGGTAGCCCTCGACATACGACCACAATTGAGCCCCAAAATTTCTGTTGCTAAACAAGACAGTTGCTAAGTGAGTTTCACCCCATTTCACGACCTTTCTTGCCAGATTTTGTTAATCACTGCAGTTGTTAAGTTAGTAACACGGTTGCTAAGTGAATGTGGCTTTTCCATTGGCTTTGCTTGCAAGAAGGTCACAAAAAGGGATCACATGATCCCAGGATACTGCAACCATCATAAATAAATGCCAAGCATCCAAATTTTGATCACATGACCACGGGGATGCTGCAACGGTCGTAAGAGTGAAAACGGTCGCAAGTCACATTTTTCAGTGCCGCTGTAACTTCGAACAGTCACTAAACGAATGATTGTAAATCAAGGACTAGCTGCAACAAGCCAAAACTCCTAACTTCAAACATAAGCTGGTAGGATACCACCTAGTAGTGGAATCGTATCGGGGAGATGGGCAAACAGTGTAATAAATAAATAAAAAGTATATTCCCAAACAACCCTGCAGCTATAAATTTTCTGTAAGTTGGGTAGAAAGTAGCTCTCAGCATAGACCTGTGTTGGTAAACTTTTTCGGCACCGAGTGCCGAAATGGGAGCGCACGGGGGAGCGCCAGAACTGGAAAAGCAGCTCCCCGGCACGCACGCGGGAGCACCGGAAACAGGAAGAACAACGGGCGACAGCTGGTGTGCCCAGAGAAATGGCTCTGCGTGCCACTTCCGACACGCATGCCATAAGGTTCACCATCACGGGCATAGACTGCTACCCTATCTGGGGTGAAAATGCAGAACGATTGATGTTTCCAAAATATCCCAAACGACTTCCTACAGTTATAATGCTAAAACATTCCATGTTTTTGCTTTTTAGTGGTATACAAAACACTCAAGATATTTCACCTTTATTTCTCCGAAGGCGGCTTCGTTCTGCGTTCTGTTATCCTCTCCCGTTTCCTGCCCCACCACCCTTGTCGGTTTGCAGTTTATAGGAATGAGCAAAACGCTTTTTAATTTTCTTTTCTTTTCTTTTTTTAAAAGAAGCTCCGTACCATAAAAATGTAACAACCTATCAAGCCCACGAAGGCCGTTTGATGAATTTGAACCGACGTGGCTATGCCTCTGGGTGGGATTATTATGCTGGCTGGAATGACGGGTTCGCTTTGTTTGCGTTCTGAGATGAAAACTTCAGTAAATTGAAGGCCACTGCTCTCATCATGTCTTTTAAGTGGGTTTAACTGATATGGCTTTTTTTTGTCTAGGAGTTGTAGTTAGATTACGGTAGTGTGAGGGCTGCGTAGGCGGGCGGGAGGCCCCTTAGGGTTTCCTGGCAATAAAACCATATTTAAGATTTTAGTTCAGGCCTGTCTGAACCTTGTACTTCATGGGCAACTTAATTTTCCCTGGATGGCTCCGTCTGTGCTCTTTCACTGCAATCCCTGAACGTGCCTTTTTAGTGCTAAATACAAAGCAGGCACTTCTCTTAAAGGAAATAAATACTTGTACATGTATTCGGCCCATCCCACATTTGGCTTTCTTAGGGCTCTTTTTTTTTTTCCCTCTCTCTCTCTCTCTCTCTCTTTCTGTTTCCCCAGCCGGCTCTGCCTTACTTAGAATATAATTAATGAAGGAATTTAGGGCAAACACAATTAAATTACAGGCTTGTTCGGCGACAGCCAATGATCGGTTTGAATGGGCTAGCTGGAGTTTCACATGATAAACAGTTCGGTGTGCCTTGAAGATGTCGGCCAGAACCAGAACGGTAAGGCTTTCGGGTCTGTTTTATGAGCAAACGGTAGGAGAAAGTTGGAGGGCTTGCTTGGTTGGTTGTCGGGTTGATTAACTTGGCGAAAGATGAATCAGGAACAATCTACTTATAAGCTGACTCCCAAACGCAACGTGACCTACTCATAAAGATTTTTCTTGTAGACTTTAAGAAACGAGGACCAATTCAGGAAGTTCCTCCTTCAAACCCATCTTTTGGTTCAAAGAGGGCTTGGTTCCAGCATTTACATACTACCTTGGGGTTGTTGTTGTTGTTTTTTTTTTGGCAAACCAAGAAGCTCATAAGAATGGCAATTGGTTTGTGTTGTTCTGGTTGTTTTGCTCATTGCCACCGGGCACCTTCTATTCTTGGCAACCGAAAAAGAATCAAGACCCTACAAATATATAAGTGGCAGTCAACGTCTTCCATTGCAAATTAAGAACTGCAAGTAGTGCTCGACTTACAACCATTCATTTAGTGACTGTTCGAAGTTACAACGGCCCTGGAAAAAAAGGACTTATGACAATTTTTCATGCTTACGCCCACACGAATCTCCATGGTTCCATGATCAAAATTAAGACATTTGGCAACTTGTTCATATTTATGACAGTTGCGGTGTTCCGGGGTCCCCCCCTCTTCCCCCCCCCCAATTACTAAGTTTAAGATATTGGATCTGACAGGCTGAGAAACGATTGGCAATAGGTGGAAGGACATTTACATAGAACGGAAAAAGCAAGTTTTAAAAAATGGTTCAGAAGATCAGTAAGCTTAGCTGTTTGCTTTCCTGGGTCATCGCGTCTGTGGTACTTTGGGTCTGCAGCATTATCAAATTACAATTCTCGGTGCGGAGCAAAACCCAAAGTCAGTGTTTGGAATTTCGACACACTATCCACAAACAATACAAATTTAGCAATACTAATTTAGAAGACCACGAGCCCAAGTCCGCCGGAGCATCCCAAAGAGTTATCTGGCAATGGCCAAGGAGAACCTCTAAAGCAGGGTTTTAAAACAATGGCAGTTTTTATAAATTGGCATTCGGGGGCATATGGCGTCCAATATTACCGGCAATATATTGACCTTTGCCATTATGACTAGGATAACAGAACCTTTGTACAACAGTGGAGAATTGTGGAGTTTAATTGCAGAAGGATATCCTTTTCTCTGTTATAAATACTCCTCATTCAGCCTCAGTGAGTGATCTGTAGCTCTACAATCATAGGAGAGAGAGCTGGTATTTCATTTCTCCTTTCACCAGGCTTAATCTATAATTGCATAACCTCCCCTGGTAAATCCCCCCCTCCCTTTCATCTCTTCCCCAGCTTTCATTAAAAACAGGTTCCTTCTGGGCTCTTCTTTTCCAGGTATTTCTTAGATGTGCAGCTCATGTCGCGATGCTCAGGTTATTTATCTATTTCTTCGTTTATATGAAACGTGGGTGTCTTATTTTTCTATTGAAAAAAATCTTGAACCAAATCTCAAAAACTTTTTCCCCCCTTTTTGACAGTCTATTGAGTGCAGTTGTGCCCTGTGAAATGATAACAAGGATTATACACACACAGGCACAACATTATCTGAAGTGGTACCTATTTGTCTACTCGCATTTGCATGCTTTTTGAAGTGCTAGGTGGGCAGGAGTTGGGACAAGGATTGGAAACTCATCCTGTTGCATGCTGCTCGGGTCTCAAACCTGCTGGTGATTCCAGCTACCAAATTCAGCATCCTTAACCACTGAGCCAGGTGGTGCAATGGCTCAGAGCCACAGAAAGAGGCACTCTCTGCATTACAAGACAAGGTAGAAAGACCTGCACATGGATCAGAGAACAAACGAAAGTATACGATGCCATCAAGAGAGTCAAAGAATGGAAATGGAAACGGGCCGGTCACATAGCAAGAAGGATTGATGGCAGGTGGAACCAAAGCAGTCATAGAATGGATCCCACTTGATCAAAAGCGTCCACGAAAGAGACCTAAAACAAGATGGATGGATGACATCAGCAAGTATGGCGGGCCCAACTGGCCAAAGGAAGCTCGGGACCATATGGGTTGGAAACATGCAGAAGAAACCTTCATCCTGCAGTGGATAGACAAGGGCTAGAAGGATGATGATATGTGTGTATATGTGTGTGTGTGTGTGCGTGTGTGTGTGTGTGTCCATGTACCGTATATGTATATGTGTGTGTGTATACACACACACACACACACACACACACACACAGGAAAGTACAAGGTGGAAAAATAAAATGAAACAGAAAGATGAAAAAACAAATTAACAACCAGTGTGCATACCTATTGTGAAATAGTAAAAATTCTATGCCAAGAAACCATGAAAAGAAATTTGAGATTGATAGGAATGTAAAGTGGCATACAAATATATGAAATATCACACACACACACACAAATAGATAGATACACACACACACACACACTATGTGTGTGTGTGTGTGTGTGATATTTCATATATTTGTATGCCACTTTACATTCCTATCAATCTCAAATTTCTTTTCATGGTTTCTTGGCATATATTTTTTACTATTTCACAATAGGAATGCACACTGGTTGTTTTGTTTTGTTTTCATCTTTCTGTTTCATTTTATTTTTTCACCTTGTACTTTCCATAGAATCAAAGGGCTGGAAGGGACCTTGGAGGTCTTCCAATCTTGAAGACCTCGAGCAACGGAGTACTTACAACTTTTGATGGCAAGCTGTTCCACTGATTAATTGTTCTCACTGTCAGCAAATTTCTTCTTAGTTCTAGCTTGGATCTCTCTTTAATGTTCTTCCACTCATTACTTCTTGTCCTGCCCTCAGGTGCTTTGGAGAATAAGTCAACCTTCTCTTCTTTGTGACTGCCCTTCAAGTACTAGAAGATAGCTAGCATGTCACCCCCAAATCCTTCTTGTCCTTAGGCTACATATAGTATATGTAGTTCCCTTAACTGTTCATCATACAGTTTAGCCTCCAGACCCTTAATCATCTTTGTCGCTCTTCTCTGCGTTCTTTCTAGAGTTTCAGCATCTGTTTTTGTGTCACGGTGAGCCGAACTGGATTCAAGATTCCAAGTGATCCTCTTCCCATGATTGTTTTCCTGTTATTCACTACTAGCTGGTATCCCATCTGCTTATGTTTGAAGTTAATTTTGGCCCATGAAACGTTGCGTTATATTTGTCCATTTTGAAATGCGCTCATCCAGTTTGGAAATAATCCTTTCGGGGAATTTGCTATCCTAAACAATTTAAGGTCATCACAAAATGTGGCTTCTTCATGACTCAGCTTAAATTGCAGATTATTCCTAGTCTCCAAGATGGGACCCAAGAAAATGGTTAACCCAGTTTTTTTTCTAGAAGCGGTACCAATCTTTGGCGTTAGTAGGTAAGCCAAAATCCTAAAGTCACCTATTTTGTGGCAAAAATATGTCCCTCAACAATGCAGATAGACCCATCATGGCTTTAAATGATTATCTGCCGAAATAACCTCACTTAAATATGAATATTATGTATCAGGTTTTATCTATTACATTGGGTTTCTGGTTAACGACTGTAATAATAATTAGACTCCATCCTTGGCCAAAACTCTGTTAATCACTTCCCGGTGAAAGAATTGGCCATTTATTTTCATTTCTTCGTCTCCTGTTGTTTTATTCAGGCTAAAAAAGTCCTCATGTCTTGTCCCACGATTGCTTGATGTAAGAGTTAATTTAGTTCTTCTTTGGAAAAGATTTTGACATTGTTTACCACATCACCTCTACCCACGCACTTATAGGTGCTGCCAAATAATTGGAGAGAAAATTGTCTGAAAGCTGTCAAAAACTGTCTTGATCCTTCTTCAGAGGGCTTGTCCTTTCGCAGATCCTATATTTGTTTGTATAGGTAGTCCTCATCTCACGACTATAATTGAGCCCAAAATGTTTGTTGCTCAGCGAGATAGTTGTTAAGTGAATTTACCAATAAAGGAGAATATTTGTAGCTCGGGGTTGACATGAGGGGTCCTTGGTGCTCTCTGAGCTTGCTGGTTTTCTTGCAGACGTTTCATGACCAAAACTAGATAACACCATCAGCTTAAGTGAATTTTGCTCCATTTTACGACCTTTCTTGCCATAGTCATTATGTGAACCACCACAGTTGTTAAGTTAGCCACACAGTTGTTAAGTGAATCTGGCTTCCCCCTTGATTTTGCTTGTCAGAAGGTCGCAAAAGGGGATCATAAATACGAGTCAGTTGCCAAATTTTGATCATGTGACTATGGGGATGCTGTAAAGGTCGTATGTTTGAAAAACGGTCATAAGTCACTTTGTTCAGGGCCATAGTAACTTCCAACGGTCACTAAATGAACTGTCGTAAGTCGAGGACTACTTGTATTCTATAATGCTTTCATTAATTTACCTACAATGGATAGGCCAGTAATTTCCTCAATCACTTTTTAAAAACTAGTGTTTTTAAAAGCCAATGGTTGGAATTACGGCAATTTTTTTTGTAAATAAATGCATTAGATGTACACTGGGACGCCACATTAATGATGTCACAACCAGAAATTGTTTGGAAACAGTAGCAAGGTTGATTATACTATTTTCCAGACACTTGGGAAACAATTGGAACAAGATTGTTGTTTATTGTTGCTTAATGTTATTGTCTGAAAAGATACATCATCATTGCTTCTCCTTCTCCACAGGCTTGTGACTTAGTTAATTAAAAACTTTAATTTCATTTACCTCGGTGTAAAAAAAAAAACAGCTTAAAAAAACCCCAGGAAAACAGCTTTACAGCAAGTCTTGAGGGTACAGAGGTGGGTTCCTCCCAGTTCGGACCGGTTCTATAGAACCGGTAGTAACTTGGCGGCCTGGGTCGCTAGAACCGGCAGTGACCCAGGCCTGCCACGCCCCCGAACTGGTTCGGCCTATGGCGCCGCCATCTTGTTTTTTGCTTCTGTGCATGCGCAGCTTTTTTTAAGCACTGCGCATGCGTGAAGCGCGCCCGCGCGGCACGTCACTGAGCGAACCGCCAGCAAAGAAAAGCAGAACCCACCCCTTTGTGAGGGTACACAAGAACAAAATCGAATTAAAAGATGGAGGATAGAGAACCATCGAGCAAGGAATAACATTAAAGGAGGATATGGCTGAAGGAGCTGACCTCCCTGATACAGGTAGTCCTTGACTTACAACAGTTCATTTAGTGACCGTTCAAAGTTACGACGGCACTGAAAAAAGGGACTTATGACCGTTTTTCACAGTTACAACCTTTGCAGCAACCCTAACCCTAACCCTTCTGACAAGCAAAGTCCATGGGTCAGCCAGATTCGCTTACCAACCGTGGCAAGAAAGGTTGCAAAATGGGGCAAAGTTCACTGAACAAATGTCTGACTTAGCAACAAATATTTCGGGCTCCATTGTGGCCGTAAGTGGAGAATTATCTGTAGTACGTGGAGGACCCTGAATAGGTTGAGGGTTGGTGTAAATGTAACACCAACATGCTTAAATGGAGGCCTTTAGTGGATAACGACACACTGTGTAAATGTGGAGAAATGCAGAGCTCAACCCATCCGCTGGTATGTCGGCTACTACCGGAAACATGTACCGATAATGACTTATTTTTGGCCAACGACAGAGCCAAGAAGGTGGCCTCATTCTGGCAGTTTAAAGTTTGTTCTAGACATGGAAGAAGAAGAGGAAGAAGAGGAAGAAGAAGCTGTAGTGTAGGCAAATAGATGAGTCACAATCTGTAGGACTTTCTCCTCTGGATTTGTTAGCCATTTTTTTCCCCAACCGACATTTTTCCCCAACCGGTAGGCTTAAGGTGCATTTGGACTTTAGCCATCCACGACTCCATTCAAGATGCTTAAATAGGACACTTCTTCTGTGTTGCAAAAGCATTTTCTATTTTTAAAATAGTGCACTAAGTTTAAAGCTGATAAGAAAACAATAATTGCCTGTATTTTTCACAAATTTCCCTAGGGAGGGGAGATTTTTTTCTTCATCCTTTCCCCAAAGGTCCCAAATCAATGGATTCTTATTTATTCCTCCCTCCCTCTTCTAGTCCAACCTCCTACTCAAGCAGGAGACCCTGTACCATTTCACACAAGTGGCTGTCCTGTCTCTTCTTAAAAACCTCCACAACTTCTGAAGGCAAGCTGTTCCACTGGTTAATTGTCCTCATTGTTAGGAAGTTTCTCCTTAATTCCAGGTTGCTTCTCTCCTTGATTTAGTTTCTATCCATTGTTTCTTGACTTGCCTTCTGGTGCTTTGGAAAATAAATTGACCCCCTCTTCTTTGTGGCAGCCTCTCAAATATTGGAAGACTGCTATCATGTCACCTCAGTTTTTCTTTTCTCTAGACTGGCCATACCCAGTTCCTGCAACTGTTCTTCATATGTTTTGGTCTCCAGGCCTTTAATCATCTTAGTTGATCTTCTCTGCACTTTTTCCAAAATGTCAACTTCTTTTTTGTAATGTGGTGACCAAAACTGGATGCAGAATTCCAGGTGTGGCCTTACTAAGGATTTATAATGCGGCATTAGTACTTCACATGATTTTGATACTATGCTTCTGTTTAGACAGCCAAGGATTGTATCAGCTTTTTTGGCTGCTGCCGCACACAGCTGGCTCATGTTGTGTCTGTGAGACTTCTGCCTGGAAGGCACTTGCAGAAGGCAAAATTAAAGGTCTGAAGAATCAAGATTTACTATCGTGTCTGCTGTGAAGCCCAATGCATGTCAGGATGGTGCTTCTGCTGAGACTGGCATTCATACCTGTATTCCTATGTATATGTATGTGTATATGACCCACACTCTGTCAAGGACCTTGGTGTACTCATTTCAAAAGATCTAAGCCCCAGAGCTCACTGTAACAACATTGCTAAAAATGCATTAAGAGTTGTCAACCTTATTTTACGAAGTTTTCTCTCTGGTAACGTTATACTTCTAACTAGGGCATACAAAACCTTTGCCAGACCTATCCTTGAATACTGCTCACCTGCCTAGAATCCACACTGTATTTCGGACATTAATACATTAGAGAGGGTCCAGAGGTATGTTACAAGAAGAGTACTCAACTCCTCTGCTCGCAATAAAATTCCTTATTCCAGTAAACTTGAAATATTAGGCCTGGATAACCTTGAACTACGCCGTCTACGTTCCGACCTAAGCTTAGTACACAAGATCATCTACCTTAACGTCCTACCTGTTAACGACTACTTTAATTTCAACTGCAATAACACTAGGGCTATCAATAGATTCAAACTAAATGTAATCCGCTCTAATCTTGCTTGCAGAAAATACGACTTCTGCAATAGAGTAGTAAATGTCTGGAATACTTTCTGTTGTTCTGTTGTTAGTTTCTCTAACCCCCATACCTTTTACCTTAAACTGTCTACTGTGGACCTTACACGTTTCTTAAGAAGTCCCTAAGGGGACGTGCATAAGCGCACTAGCGTGCCTACCGTCCCTGTCCTACTGTGCCCATTTATATGTAATCATTTTATGTGTTTATGGCTATGTTTTGCTTCTTTATATCCATTTATTTGTGCCATTTTTTCATGTGTCCTGTTTCCTTGCACTTGTTGACAAATAAATAAATAAATAAATAAATAAATAAATAAAATAAATGTCTGCATGCTTGCAAATAGTAGACGTATCTTTTGAAGCATCTATAGTACCTCCCCATTCAAGTAGCACAGCTCTTTTAATGTTTGAAAGATCCTTGATGCTCTCTGAGCTTGCTCGTTTTCTTGCAGACGTTTCATAACCCAACTAGGTAACATCATCAGTGCTAGTAAAGAATGGGGTTTGCTGTCAGTTTATATTCTGGTGGCTTGCCCTATCAGTGTGGGTGGGGGTGGTCTTAGAGATGTTTTGGTTGCTGTTGGTTCTTTGGCAGTTTCTTGATTGGGGTATTGTTTACTGGATTGTTGGTGGTCTGATGTTAATCTTGGTTAATATCTGCTCATCTCGGTGTTGAATGCTGGTGGAACATTGGACTTTTTGTTGTCTTTTTGGCTTGTTGATTGTCTTTTGAATGGTATGTATATGTTGTTTATGTCTATGTGTGTATTGATGGCCGATTTGTCAATGCTAGGCTTCCAGAAGTTCTCTAGCATTTTTTGGACTTGGCTTGGTCTAAAATGTTCACAGTTTCCTAGTTGAAATTATGGTTAAGTCTATCCATTGGGGTGAAATTAAACAGTTTTCATCATCTTTTCTGACAGCTAGAAAAGACTGAATAGAAGGAACTCTATACCAGTACCAATAAAACTGTACTGGAAATGTGTATAAGTGTTA
>QLTV01001814.1:2036898-2048455 GCA_003457575.1 Thermophis baileyi | reverse complement strand
TAGATAGATAGATAGATAGATAGATAGATAGATAGATAGATAGATAGATAGATAGATAGATAGATAGATAGATAATCACATTCTCAGTTTGTGTCTGAGTGTTTTATCCCTGGGGTGGACAAGCTTCTTCCTTAATGTAGTCTTCTTCCTCAAGGAAAAAACAGCCCAGTTGCCTTTTGAAAAAGCACCTTTGACATGACTATGACCTGGGTGACTCTTCACAGCCTTACTTTCTTGGTCTGCTAAAGGCCAAGTCTTTCTTTGTTGGAGTCCTTCCTCTCTTTGGGTTTTGAAATGGGACACCCCGTGCTGCACTTTGGAGCTAGCTCATTAAACTATTTGTGGCAAAAAACCCCCCCCCCTGCAAATCTACTGATTTAACAAAGCCTTTTCAACCTCATAATGAGGGGGCAGAAATTTTGCAGATTGTTCTCTCCCTGCTTCCCTTCCGCTCCTTTTAATTCCTCCTTCCAGCCAGAGGGAGAAAAATAGCACTGGGAGAGCTTTGAAAACGAGAATTCTCCCCCCCCCCCATCGCATCCTTTCCTGCTTCCCTACTCCATCCCCACAGGAGACAGCTTAGATATTTCTTTTGATGATTATTTTATTTGAAGATAATGTCAGTGAAAGTGTTAATTGTTACAGGCAGCTAATGAGAAGGGTAGCCAAAGTGACTGACACCACAAAATGCCCTAGCAGTGTATTTAAAGTTGAAACACACTGGGAACTGGAGAGGAAGGATAATAAAGAGGAAAAATTAGTAGCTTTTCCAATACCTGAATTCAAATTTGTTGAGTCTCAGTTTCTGTTTCTACACTGGGCCAATTGGTTTTAGGTCTCCTTTGCACACTTGGTGATTTTAAAAAAAGGTCACCGTGCTTTTCCTTTCAGTATAGCTAATTTAAGACAACAACAAAATATTCTTTTTATGTAATCTGACAGCTCCTATTCTCTCTTTTTAAAATAAAATAAAATAAAATATAATACACTGGGCAAGCTTCAAAAATGATTTGGAAGAAGTATTTAACAGAATGGAATAACAGAATGACAAGAATTGGAAGGGACTCCAAGGTCTTCTAGTCCAACCGCTTGCTCAAGCAGGAGACATTTCATTACCAAACTAGGTCACATCATCAGTGCTAGGTGACAACACTCCCACGAACACTTGAAAGGCAAGCCACTAGTATATAAATAGAGAGCAAACCCTACTCCCCAGTGGTGAAATCCAAATATTTTACTACCGGTTCTGTGGGCGTGGCTTGGTGGGCGTGGTGTGGCTTGGTAGGTGTGGCTTGGTGGGCGTGGCAGGGGAAGGATACTGCAAAATCTCCATTCCCACCCCTCTCTGGGGCCAGCCAGAGGTGGTATTTGCCGGTTCTCCAAACTACTCAAAATTTCCACTACCGGTTCTCCAGAACCTGTCAGAACCTGCTGAATTTCACCCCTGCTACTCCCTCTAGCACTGATAATGTGACCTAGTTTGGTAATGAAACGTCTGCAAGAAAACCACCAAGCTCAGGGAGTACCAGGAACCCCACAATTCAACCCTGAGCGACCAATATTCTCTTCTATTGATGGAATATTTACTTCCCTGAATTCTTTTTCTTTTTTCTTTTAGTGTTCATCTTATTTAGAGTCAATTGTGAAAAAGCAGTGCTGACAAGTGAGGTTTTCTACTAGCATGTCATAAAAATAATATGTTTCAGAAGTTTGAAAGATGATGATGTTAACAGGAATATTTAGTGGGTTAGTAGGCTATGTAAATTAATGTACCATCCATGCCAGTAGGCCTCCTACAGGAATATGTAAATGTTGTTTAAAATTTTAAAGAAGGCATTAAAATGAATGCTAAAACCTAGAGAACTGTGACACTAAAAAGACCTAGAAAAATATATAGGTTTTCATGTTCCCCCAAACCTATCATAATTAATTCTACAATAATTATTTATTACTGTTCTCTGCCATGGAGAGAAGCATAATTTGTTTTGTCTTTTAATTAGAACAAACAAGCCAGCTGTTTTGAGTTTTGCTAAAAGCCGCGCTTAGGGCAGTAAGGATTGAAAAAATTAAGGGTTGTTTAAACAGACCTGTGAGCTTCTATAGTTGTCCACAGAAAAGCCATTTAAAAAAAAATAAAAAATGACAGGATTGTTATTACATTGTCTTAGAAGGTGCATCGGTTCTGTGGAATGCATTTAGTTGCAGAAGTTATAATCCCATCCTTTTCATTTCCATAGATTTTAAGAACATAAAATAATATGGTTGGAAGGGACCTTGTAGGTCTTCTACTCCAACCCCCTGTTCAAGCAGGAGACCCTATATCATTCTGGACAAATGGCTGTCCAGTCTCTTCTTAAAAACCTCCAGTGATGGAGCAACCAGAACTTCTGAAGGCAAGCTGTTCCACAGGTTAATTGTCCTCACTGTTAGGAAGTTTCTCCTTAGTTCTAGGTTGCTTCTCTCCTTGATTAGTTTCCATCCATTGTTCCTTGTCTGGCCTTCGGGTGCTTTGGAAAATAGCTTGACCCCCTCCTCTCTGTGGCAGCCCCTCAAATATTGGAAGACTGCTATCATGTCTCCCCTGGTCCTTCTCTTCACTAGACTAGCCATGCCCAGTTCCTGCAACCGTTCATCGTATGTTTTAGCCTCCAGTCCCCTAATCATCTTGGTTGCTCTTCTCTGCACTTTTTCTAGAGTCTCGACATCTTTTTTATTGTGTGGTGACCAAAACTATTCTCGATTACATTAGACTCTTAAGGCATGTAGTGTCTTAAGGAAGTTTGGTTCTTAATTAATGCATGAGAAAATGTTGTGAAATGTTCTTGTGAACTCCCGATCAGCTGTTTGGCAGGGAAGGTAATCTCTGTTATTGTTTCTTCTTCTCAAGGGTTGCCACTTTCAAGTCAGGGACAAGGTGTTCTGCAGAGTCATCCCCAGCTTTTGATAGCGATCTTTCTAATGTCAACTCTGCATTCAAAACTGTTGCGTAGCATTTGTCCCATTTGTGCCTAGTGTGAAGGATCCTGGAGCATTGTGAGCAAAAGGTGACCCGAATCAACAAATAATCTACTCTATTGAGCCTCCCAAAGATGCTTTTTCAAAAGGCAGCTGGACTTTCTTGGTGTTCTTTCCCCCCCCCCCTTGAAAGCTTTTCGCTTCTCATCCAAGAAGTGTATTCAGTTCTTTAAGAACTGAAGAAGCTTCTTGGATGAGAAGCGAGACGTCTTCAAGGAAAACCAAGGAAAGTCCAGTTGCCTTTTGAAAAAGCACCTGTGGGACAACCATGACCTGGATGACGAGAATCTCCATAGACAAATTTGGTGACAAATTTTAGATCCTTCAGTAGATTTGTCATCAGAAGAGGAGGACTGGCCTGTTCTCTGCCCTCTCTTTTTAGCTGCTTGGTGATGCGTATAAATCAAGAGAATTTACAAAAATGCAAATTGACTTACTTGCTCATCAATAATTTGTACATCATTATTTTTCATAGTTATTATGTGTGTCAAAGATGAAAGCAAGAAACCATCCACCCAAGATAGTACTTCCTTTAATCCTTGGATTTCCTTCTCCACTTTCCCTTGGAAATTCAGAGGCTGTATCAGTTTTCCTTAGGATTGCAAAAATCTGGTTGAAAAATGTTTTTCAGAAGTCAAAACATTGCACCCAGTGTCAGCTTCCATGGCAACCGTAATTGTCTGTAGATTTACTGAATAATATTTAAGTCTTCACAAGGAATTGGTCACAGTTAAATGTAATTTTGTGAGGCTATTAATGCTGCTGCAAATAAAGTTAGAAATGTGAAGCTGGCCTAATAGTACATTGGCTGCTGGCTTATGTTTTTTTTTTTAATGTATAAAGGACTATAATTGCAAAAGAAAAAAAGTAATATAAATTTTAAAAAGGGAAATGAAGGGAAGGAGAAAGGGGAGGGAAAGGTAGGAGAAAGGGGAGGGAAAGGAAAGGGAAGAGAAGGAAAGGGGGAAGGAAAGAGGGAAGGGAAGAAGAAAGGGGAGGGAAGGAATGGGGGAAGGGAAGGAGAAAGGGGAAGGAAAGGAAAGGAAAGGAAAGGAAAGGAAAGGAAAGGAAAGGAAAGGAAAGGAAAGGAAAGAAGGAAATATTTCCAATTTTCATCACAAGAAGTATAAACAATTTAAGTAACCACCTCTTAATTTACAGCTAATGGTCTCTCATCTCATGCCCCATCTCTATAAACAAATCCATAAAGCATCATCATTTCAGTCCCAGTGTTGGCAAAAGCGTTGCCACAAATAACAACGTATCTATTTTAACCTTGATCAACTCAATCAACTTTATATTCCTTTCTTTTACTTCAAACAGTCTTAATCTTTAGTCCATTCCAATAATGTCATAGAATTTGATTTCAATGAAAAGTGATTCCTTCATTAAAGATTAGAAAAAGGTATTATTTAGGCTGCTGGTCTTGATACAATGCCTCTCAGGTCTTGTGAAACACAGACTGAATGGAAATTCTTAATGGAGAATGCCATAATGTTGTACTCAGGAGCGTCGAGTGTTGTTTACCAAGAAGTTGTGGTCAGACCTGTCAGTAGACTATTTACCTGGGAAGCAGGTTCAATCTGACTCAAGCTGGCGGGGAGGAAGCCTTGCAAATTTGAGTAACTTGTTGGTAAGGAGGGAAAACGGTCTCCTGTTCAGTATTTTTCAAGGTTAAAATAGATTTTTTTTAAATTTCTGACGTAAGCCATTTTTATGGGGGAATAGAGTTCGGTTATGCTCATTTCCTGAAGTTCAAAATTGTAAACCTAGAACTAAGGAGAACTAAAAACCTAGAACTAAGGAGAACTAAAACCCTAAAACTAAGGAGAACTAAAACCCCTCCACATCCTCCTCTTTCTCACCTTTCTCCTCTTACTAATCAAGGAGAGAAGCAACATAGGAGAAATTTCCTGACAGTTAGAACAATTCATCAGTGGAACAACTTGCCTCCAGAAATTGTAGGTACTCCAACACTGGAGGCTTCTAAGAAGAGATTGGACAGGAATGGTATGGGGTTTCCTACCTGAGCAGGGGTTTAGACTAGAAGACCTCCAAGGTCTTGTCTCTTCTCTTCTTGTCTCTTGTCTTGTCTTGTCTTGTCTTGTCTTGTCTTGTCTTGTCTTGTCTTGTCTTGTCTTGTCTTGTCTTCTCTTCTCTTCTCTTCTCTTCTCTTCTCTTCTCTTCTCTTCTCTTCTCTTCTCTTCTCTTCTCTTCTCTTCTCTTCTCTTCTCCTCTCCCTTCCCCTCCCATCTTTCACTGCTGCAAAATGCAATTCTTAGCTGCTGTAATAGTGATTTCCACGTTTCATCATAGCCAAAGAAATTAATCATATATTGACATTCAAATAGACCCGTCCTGAACCAATTTTTATTCAAATAATTACAACAACCAGTGCTTTTTGGCTTTTTAAAACTAGGCGACTGTTTGAGGTTCATGAAAGAAACAGCAGTCTTTCACTTAATTACTTTTGGTTGAATATGTTAATGTCTTCCCTAAATTTCCAAGTCTTAATTTCTCTGCCACCTGTTAACATCTCCTTATGTTATTTTCCCACCTTTGTCTGCCACCAGCTGCTCCTTTACTAAGTTGCTGTAAGTAGACATTGTTAAGGAAAAAAGAGAACCTCTTTTCTTAATACTTTGGTATTTTGTGAAGACATCAGTCGAAAACTTTCTCTTCTCTTTATCCATTCAGAGAGGAAGCCCACGGAGTAGAGCTAGACCAGGGGTGTCAAACTCGATTTCGTTGAGGGCTGCATGTGTTTGACCTCCGGGGGGGGGATGCTATCATCCCTATATAATTCTAGGTTTTGAAGAAAGGGGTGGCAAACAACTCTGTGTTTGGTTCTGTTTTCTTCCAAATGAAACTCCGCTAAACTATATAAATTTCATAGACAACTAAATAATAAAACAAACAAACGGTATACAGGTAGGCTTTGAGTTAGGACCACAATTCAGCCCAAAATGTCTGTTGCTAAGTGAAATAGTTGTTAAGTGGGTTTTGCCCCATTTTACGACCTTTCTTCCCAGAGTTGTTAAGTTGAATCGCTGCAATTGTTAAGTTAATAGCACAGTTGTTCAGCGCATCTGGCTTCCCCGCTGACTTTGCTTGTCAGAAGATCTCAAAAGGGGATCACGTGACCCAGGGACGCTGCAACCGTCATAAGTACGAGTCAGTTGCCAAGCACCTGAATCTTGATCACATGACCATGGGGGTGCTGCAACCATCCTAAGTGTGAAAAATGGTTCTAAGCTGTTTTTTTCGGCCCCATTGTAACTTCAAATGGTCACTAAATGAACTGTTTGTTGTTAGTCGAGGCCCAGCTGTCCTGTCTCTTTGTGTATGGACTTAAAAGGAATTTATTCTTGGCAAAGCTTGAGGGCAATAGAAGAAAGGAAAGACAATGAATAAGGTGGATGGAGGCAGATAAAATGACGAGAAGACTGTCCTTAGAAGACCCTTGGAAGGGTCTGGATGAGATGGTGAGCATGTGACCATAGAGCCACCAATGGTCAAGCCCAACTTGATGTCACCCAAGAAGATGGATGCTCCCTAAAGTAGAGCACAAAAAAGAGAGATGGATTTGTGACGTCATTTTCTTTGGGCTAGTCTACTGTAAAAAATGATACGGATGGTGTAATATGGGTAGGGTTAGGTACCGTCTCAATAAACCTGAAGGCAATCATTCCAATTCTTGGTCTTAAAGGAGCAAGTGTGAAACTTATTCTTGCTCTTGGTAAGCTTCCCTACTTGAAGAAGAAGCAAGTTGCTTGCATTGGGAACCTGCTATTACAAATTATAGGGTAAATGGCTAAGGAAAACACTGAGATGATACAACAATAGCAATAGCCCTTAGACTTATATACCGCTTCACAGTGCTTTTACAGCTCTCTCTAAGCAGTTTACAGAGTCAGCCTATTGCCCCCAACAATCTGGGTCCTCATTTTACCCACCTCAGAAGGATGGAAGGCTGAGTCAATAGCAATAGCAGCAGCACTTAGACTTATATACCGCTTCACAGTGCTTTACAGCCCTCTCTAAGCGGTTTACAGAGTCAGCCTATTGCCCCCAACAATCTGGGTCCACATTTGACCGACCTCGGAAGGATGGAAGGCTGAGTCAGTAACAATAGCAATAGGACTTAGACTTATATACCGCTTCACAGTGCTTTTACAGCCCTCTCTAAGCGGTTTACAGAGGCAGCCTCTTGCCCCCAACAATCTGGGTCCTCATTTTACCCACCTCAGAAGGATGGAAGGCTGAGTCAACCTTGAGCCTGGTGAGATTCGAACTGCCAAATTGCAGGCAGCCGGCAGGCAGCAGAAGTAGCCTGCAGTTCTGCATTCTAACCGCTGCGCCACCGCGGCTCAGGAATCAGATCAAAGAGAAGCGCCCCAAACTATATTTAATTGCCCTTAAATCTCCCTTTTTTTCCCCCTCCCCAGGATCAACGTATAGCGTTCTTTCTATAATGCCTTCGGATTCTGAAAGCAGCAGTTCTCTCAGCAGTAGTGGTAAGTAAAGAGCTGCCTGGGTTGCGGTTTGGCTATTCGGTTTGAATTGATCGTCAGTCTTGAATGTATGTATTGTCTTACTCAAAAATCTATGCTTAAGAATTGTGGTGGCTGCTTGAAAGTTCCAGACCATTTCTATGTTTGAGAAAGGATGTCTCTGGAGGTTTCTGAAAATGTTGAATTTCCAACAAGTAGTCCTCAATTTATGAGCCCCAAATTTCGGTTGCTGGACCCTGTTTTTCAAACCTCTGG
Source organism: Thermophis baileyi (assembly GCA_003457575.1). Classification (NCBI taxonomy): domain Eukaryota; kingdom Metazoa; phylum Chordata; class Lepidosauria; order Squamata; family Dipsadidae; genus Thermophis; species Thermophis baileyi. The sequence continues at coordinate 2,040,671 of QLTV01001814.1, read as the reverse complement.
GTCCTTTTTCATTGCTGAGAACTATTCATAGATCAATCGTTCACTTATAACTTTTTTTTTTTTTTACTATTCTGTTTCTTCATTGCTGCAAACTGTTCATAGATCAGTCGTTCATCTATAACAGTGATGGCGAACCTTCAGGTCACGCAGAAACGTCGTGAGCGCTCGTCGGGGGCCACACTACGGAAAAGCCGAACTTCCGGGTTCTAGCACGCATGCGCGGCCAACGATCAGCTGGCCAGCACGCATGCGCAGGCCGGTTTTCGGCACTTCCACACACGCAAAGGGATCATGCTCTGGAAAAGCCGAACTTCCGGGTTCTGGTGTGCATGCGCACCCGACAATCAGCTGGTGGGTGCGCATGCGCACACTGGTTTTCGGCACTGCCGCGCATGTGAAGGACAGCTGATCATCACGTGCGCATACGCGCCAGAAACCCGGAAGACAAATAGGCAAGGCTGCACATGCCAGGCGACGTGGCTTCGTGTGCCACTTTGGGCACGCATGCCATAGGTTCGCCATCACGGATCTATAACTTTTTTTTATAACTATTCTAATTCTTCTTCTTTTAGAATTTTGATCCTATCTGACTTTATAATGGACAGATCTTTTTAGTCTGTTTAAAATGCAAAGCTAACTTTAGGGTTTGTTTCTTGATTTTCATCTGGCCCAAAATCCTGATGGTAATCTATGAATCTTCCGTTTTGGCTGGCGACTCCTAAGCCAGTAATTCCAGTGTCAGAAACCTTGAGTCCAAAAGGAGATGGCTTTGACCACACATTTCCTGCTAATAAGAGTGCTTAGGTTTCATTTAATACAGAGTCCTTCGTTAATTATAGAGTTTCCAGCAAGCTTTATGCTACGCAAGCGCTCTAAAGTAGCACATAAAGCTTAGCATTCCACGATTAAGTAGGTGCCCACTTGGGTTTTATTTTCGGAATCTGGTTTTAATTCTAGGGAGGCTTGGAAAAGTTTACGCTTCTGGAGCAAAATCCGGAAACGGATCTGTCCGATACTCCTGTGGGAGCGATTCTCACGCAGCTGAAATCTTGCGGCCTGATTCTAAATCAGTCCCGTGATCAAAACAGGGAATCATGGAGACTGTCTCCCCCCCCTCCACACGCACACACACACACTTTCCCTTCACGTGTGGTGAATGAGACCACAGCAAGCATTTGCACCCTGTTTGCAAGATAAGTAGAAATTGTGTTCAATATGTAGCGGTCCCTGGATGCTGTTTATCTTTCCTGCAATAAACGAAAAGTTTCAGAAGTCATGCGAGGCTGTTTCTTTGTTGCAGGTCAGGCTTGTGTTGTGTCTGTAAGAGATAACATGTTTCAGTCAGTGAAATCAGCTTTCAGTAAATAAAAACATTGGTTGAGGCTAAGCTGATGAAGAGTGTCTGGCATTATTTTGCACTGCCAGCCCAGATGGTTTAAATCACAGTTTCTGCTGGTCTTTTCATCCCAATAAGACGAACAGTGCCTTTAAAAAAAAAAAAGAGCTTCTGTTGTTTATTTAAAAGTGAACTCCATGGAGGTTTAACTGTCAGTCCCTCGTCAAAGATCCTTCTCTCCTTTTCCCAATCAAACACTCCTCTTTCCTTCCTTCTTTCTTTTTTCTTTCCTTCCTTCCCCACTCACTCCCCTTCCCTTCCCTTCCCTTCTCTTCCCTTCCTCCTTCCTTCCTTCCTTCCTCCCTCACTCCGTCACTCACTCCCCTCCCCTTCCTCCTTCCTTCCTTTGCTTCCCTTCCCTCCTCTCCCTTTACTCCTTCCTTCCTTTCTTCCCACCCTCCCTCCTCTTCTCTTCTCTTCTCTTCTCTTTACCTCTCCTCTCCTCTCCTCTCCTCTCCCCTCCCCTCCCCTCCTCTCCTCTCCTCTCCTCTCCTCTCCCCTCCCCTCCCCTCCCCTTCCCTTTTCTGGTCTCTTCTCTTCTCTTCCTTTTCTCTTTCCTTTATTTCCCTTCCCTCTTCTTTTCCCCCCCTTCTTCCCACCCTCCCTCCCTCCCTCTTCCTTCCTTCCTTCCCTCCCTCCCCTTCCTCCTTCCTTCCCTTCTTCCCTCCCTCCCTCCTACCTTCCTTCCTTCCTTCCATCCATCCATCCATCTTCCTTCCCAAAAAGTGAAGCATTTCTCTTAAATTTCCGCAGACTACACTGAAAAAAAAATTGTGGAATTGTCGGGACCATTTTTACTCTTTTTTTTCTTTTTTTTTTTTTTTTTTTTTTTGGTTCTTAAAGAAAAAAGTGACTTTTGGCACTTCCCTGAAAAAAAAAATAGATCACTGTTGTCCAGGAAAGTAAACTGTAAATGCACTCTGATTCTGATTAGTCATAATCGGAGACATAAGCAGGATCAGATCAGCAGAATAAATAAGTAAAAGAATTTCTTTAAAGACTGTGTAAAATATCTGGGATCTACTCCCACTACCAGATTACCGTCTTCTAGGCTTGCTGTGCTGAATTTGTTCTGCATCATTTACTGCAAAAATGTGGTTAAGCCTTTTGACATTTTCTGTAACTTACCAGGAAGTTAACATTGGGTGGTGTTCAGGATAGTCAGATCATCAACCATTTTAAATTTTAGCAACAAGTTTTTGAAGGGGAGTTATGAGGATTGGTTGAATGGAGGCAGATATCAGAAAGTGTAAAATGATGACAGCTGTGTGTTTGTGTGAAGATAGAAAACCTCCAGCAATAGCAATAGCACTTAGACTTATATACCGCTTCACAGTGCTTTTTACAGCCCTCTCTAAGCGGTTTACAGAGTCAGCCTATTGCCCTCAACAATCTGGGTCCTCATTTTACCCACCTCAGAAGGATGGAAGGCTGAGTCAACCTTGAGCCTGGTGAGATTTGAATTGCCAAATTGCAGGCAGCCGGCAGTCAGCAGAAGTAGCCTACAGTACTGCACTCTAACCACTGCGCCACCATGGCTCATGATAGTTGCAACTTGTGATAGTTGCAAGTTGCATTCCAGGGAATTGTGATAATAAGGGAGTCCCTATGGATTTTACTCTGCTAGTCGTTGCTGACTCTAGGGGGCGCTGATCATCTCAGTGACGGCATGCTGGCCACTGAGCCAACGCTGTCTGAAGACATTTCCGCGGTCATGTGGCCAGCATGACATCCCTGAGGCTGTTACCTTCCCACCGAAGTGGTACCTATTTATCTACTCACATTTGCATGCTTTCGAACTGCTAAGTTGGCAGGAGATAGAGCAAGGAACGGGAGCTCACCCTGTTGCGTAAGTGGGAAAAATGGTCCTAAGTCGCTTCTTTTCACTGCTGTTGTAACGGTGACTAAACGAATGTTGCAAGTCAAGGACTGCCCGTGTCTTCAAGATGCTTCTTCTAACCCCCACAACTCCGCTTCTGTTTTTGTTTGATCCCAGGCACAACGGGCAAAACGTCGTCACCCCCACCTCCATCGGTGGATGTGAGGCAGATGAGCGAAAAAGTGGAGACCATTTTGTTTCAGCTTCGCCAAGTGACCCGTGAGAGGGATGAGCTCCGCAAACGTCTTGCCCTGTCCTCGCCCGGGTCAACCTTCGATGACTGCAGGTGAGAGGATTCAGAGCAGAATGCAGAGATTTATTTCTCTACTGGGTGTAGAATCTACTCGAGTGTTCTGACCCAGCTCCCCAAATACGACAAACCCTCTGTAGTTAAACAAATGCTCCCTTTATTAGGAGCGCCAGCAGCCCCGGCAAAAAGTCTCTCTCTTTCTCTCTCTCTCTCTCTCTCTCTCTCTCTCTCTCTCTCTCTCTCTCTCT
>QLTV01001814.1:2008452-2021934 GCA_003457575.1 Thermophis baileyi | reverse complement strand
TTCCTTCCTTCCTTCCTTCCTTCCTTCCTTCCTTCCTTCCTTCCTTCCTTCCTTTCTCTCTCTCTCTCTCTCTTTTTTCCTCCATCCTTCCTTCCCTTCCCTTCCCTTCCCTTCTTTCCTTTTCATTTTTGTAAAAAGCATTTATAAACAATTGATGAATTATCAGGTCAGATAGATATATTCTTCCATGATGATTTATTAACTGTAATAATTAACAACACTGTGGAGACCTTAGCAAAATAATTTAATGCTCTGTGCCATTGTCTGCCAATGCGACACTTAGCTTGAATCCTGCCATTCCAGCAACCTTATGTTTTTTATTAACCTTTTAGAAATTTGATTTCAACGTTGAAACAAACTTATTTTCTCCTTGTCTTTGAAGGTTTCGTGAATATCTAAACCATCGTAGGATTAACAAGTTCTGGTTTTATATATGGCACCAATTCCACTCTGCCCAACGAATACCTGCATTTTATAATGTACAGGTAGACCTACGGCCATAATTGGGCCCCAAATTTCTGTGGTTAAGTGAGTTTTGTCCCATTTTACAACCTTTCTTGCCACAGTTGTTAAGTGAATCGCTGCAGTTGATAAGTTAGTAACCCGGTTCTTAAGTGAATCCGGCTTCCCCATGGACTCTGCTTGTCAGAAGGTCACAAAAGGGGATCACGCGACCCCGGGATGCTGCAACCGTCGTAAGTATGAACCAGTTGGCAAGCATCTGAATTTTGATCACATGATCACGGGGATGCTACAGTGGTTGTAACTGTGGTCCTAAGTCACTTTCTTCAGTGCCGTGGGAACTTTGAACGCTCACTAAATGAACTGTTGTTAAAGTCTGTATTGTTCACCTGTTGTAATGCAATAAATAATGCAATAAAACAATCCGTGGGAGTAATTACTGCGGTGTTAGTTACTATCGGTTTTGTTTCCTTAGAATAGGACGCATCTCTTGGTTGCTTTTCAGGAGAACAAGGGAGCAGGGAGTGAAGTAGACCCTCGGATGCTTGGCAGATGCTCTGAAACTTGTTCCAACAGGACTGCAACGGGGTTGCTTGGAAGGACAGATCCTTTGGCTCAAATTACTTCCTCCAAAAGAGATGCCCATTGATTTTTCTATCCGTCTGCTTTTTTTTTGCCTATGAGCTTCCTGTTTCCATGGTGGTAACCTTTGGCCTCGCCGAGATTTATTTGCTCTCTCCTTCTTGTCAGGGAGTTGAATTGGGGCAACTCCTTCTCCTCTTTTGTCCCTCCGGTTTTTTTTAGACTCCTGTTGACCCGTTCTTCTGTACCCTCCTGCCTTTTGTCTTCCTTAAAAGAGCAAAAGTAGTATGGTCTTCTTCGATCAGACTTGACTGCCGGAGACGTCCTTAAGTCGCCCCGCTCGATTTCCTGGCAAAGGTACAGGAGCGGATTGCAGGTAGCCGTCGGCTGAACAACCGTTCATTTAGTGACCGTTCATAGTTACAGCGGCACTGACTGAAAAAAAAAATGTGACTTCGTTTTTCACAGTTACGACTTTTGCAGGATCCCCACGGCCATGCGATCGAAATTCAGACGCTTTGCAACTGGTTCGTACTTATGACCTTTGCTGTGCCCCAAGGGCACGTGATCCCCTTTTGCGACCTTCTGACAGGCGAAGTCAATGGGGAAGCCAGATTCACTTAGCAACCAGGTTACTAACTTATCAACTGCAGCGACTCACTGAACAAATGTCTCACTTAACAACAACAAAATTTGGCTCAACTGGGGTCGTAAGTCGAACACTACCTGTACTTTCCTAGGATTTTTCTTTTTTAACTCCCCAATCGAAGCTGCAGCTCTGAGGTTCTCTGATGACTCGATTCAAGTCTTAAGCAGACACTTCCTTGCTTATCCGAGGTTGGTTGGATGATGCATCCTGCTGGAACTTTTAAGAGCCAGTCGTTTACCAGCTAAATATCTGAGAATTAACGTTTTCTCATTTCCATTAGAAATTAATACTCCTTCTTAATCGTTTATTCCTTTTCCAAAGGAATAAATGCCTTTGAATCTGAATTGCACATAACTGCAGATTAAAGACAGACTGACATATGGATGAGAGTATGTGTGTGTGTATATACCCTGTTTTCCCCAAAATAAGACATCCCCTGATGATAAGCCCAGTCGGGCTTTTGAGTGCATGGCAATAAGGCCAAGCGCTTATTTCAGGGTTCAAAAAAATATAAGACAGGGTCTTATTTTCGGGAAAACACGGTATATGTATAAGTACTGTATGTATGTGTGTTTGTGTATATGTGTGTAGCAGGGGTGAAATCCAGCAGGTTCTGACAGGTTCTGGAAAACCAGTAGCAGAAATTTTGAGTAGTTCGGAGAACCAGCAAATACCACCTCTGGCTGGCCCCAGAATGGGGGGGGGGGAATGGAGATTTTGCAATATCCTTCCCCCAGGAGTGGGGAGGGAATGGGGATTTTGCAGTATCCTTCTCCTAGAGTGAGGTGGGAATGGAGATTTTGCAGTATCCTTCCCCTGCCATGCCCACCAAGCCACACCACGCCCACCAAGCCACGCCCACAGAACCGGTAGTAAAAAAAATTGGATTTCACCACTGGTGTGTAGAGATTCAGAGTATCTATTACAAAGACCAGTACAATTAAAAATACTCAAAGAATATCTAGTTAAAAGTTCTAGACTAAAATAATGATAAATAACAAAATCTATGTTACTAATAAAGGAGAATATTTGTAGCTCTGGGTTGACACGTGGGGTCCTTGATGCTCTCTGAGCTTGCTTGTGTTCTTGCAGATGTTTCATGACCCAACTAGGTAACATCATCAGTGCTAGTAAGGAGTGGGGTTTGCTTCAGTTTATATTCTGGTGGCTTGCCCTGTCAGTGTTGGTGGAGGCGGTCTTAGAGATTCTTTGGTTGGGCTGTTTGCTGTTGGCTTCTTTGGCAGTTTCTTGACTGGGGTATTGTTTACTTGATCGTTGGTCCAGTGGTGAAATCCAATTTTTTTTACGCGCCTGCGCATGCACAGAAGCAAAAAACAAGAGGGCGGCGCCGAGGGCGCCACCGAGAGAACCGGCTTGGGGGTGTGGCAGGCCTGGGTCGCTGCCAGTTCTAGCGACCCAGGCCGCCACGTTACTAACGATTCTATAGAGCCGCTCCGAACCGCTAGGAACCCACTTCTGCTGCTGGTGGAGAGGTGCTAGAGACTTTTTTCTCTCTCTTGGGCTGGTTGATTGTCTCTTTTGCATAGTCTGTAGATGTTGTTAATGTCTATGTGTCCATTGATGGCTGATTTGTCAGAGTGCCAGGCTTCTAGAAACTTCCTGACATTTTTGGACTTGGCCTGGTCTAGGATGGTCATATTTTCCCAATTGAAAATGTCTATATGTTGTGAAATTAAAGAATTTCCATCATGAAATCTATGTTAAAAACATAATTTGGCAGCCTATCTATCAATTGCACATAAGCAAGAGCATGGCTTAAGCTATAATGTCATGTTAATCCTTAAATTGTGGTAGCCTATAATTTTTAGGTACCAAAATACAACAGGGTGATAATATCCAAAGATTTGGTGCATTGTATAACATGGTTATAAGAGATTATGTAACACGTTCTGGTGAATCTTTAGTGTTGCTGTGCAGAATCTACATATGTGTGCACACACAATCAGGTTTAGGTAATTACTACCACTTATAGTGACAATGAATGTCACTATGAGAGAAAATGTAGAAGAGAAAAGAATTAGATGGGACACCATCAGGCTTGGTCCAATTTTGCCTCGTGTATACACTTGTGTTACAACTAGGTCCTTGGTTAGAATGCAGTATTGCAGGCTGACTCTGCCCACTGCCAGGAGTTCGATCCTGACCGGTTCAAGGTTTACTCAGTCTTCCATCCTTATGAGGTCAGTAAAATGAGGATCCAGATTGTTTGGGAACAAAAGATTGACTCTGTAAACCGCTTAGAGAGGGCTGTAAAAGCACTGTGAAGCGGTATATAAGTCTAAATGCCATTGGTCTGTTGAGGAGAGGGCTACTCATGGCTTCAGCAGATAGATAGTAGCCTATGAAATTTGAACCTAAACCCAAGTCTAAAATTCCCTTTATTCTGTAATGTATGATGCCCCCTAAGTGATGAAAAACATCATTATTATTCTTTATTATTCTTTGGAAACCCTGAAAATTAACTCCAAGGGTAAGGAATGTAAGTAAGCTAAATACAGGTAGTCCTCGATTTATGACCAGAATTGAGCCCAAAATTTCTGTTGCTAAGCGAGACACTTGTTAAGTGAATTTTGACTCATTTTATGACCTTTCTTGCCACAGTTGTTAAGTGAACCACTGCAGTTGTTAAGTTAGTAACCCGGTTGTTAAGTGAATCTGGCTTCCCCCATTAACTTTGCTTGTCAGAAGGTCGTAAAAGGGGATCACGTGACCCTGGGACACAGCAACCGTCATAAATATGAACCTGTTGCCAAGCATCCAAATTTCAATGATATGACTCGGGGGATGCTGCAAAAGTTGTAAAGTGGTCGTAAGTCACTTTTTTTCCAGTGCCGTCGTAACTTGGAACGGTCACAAAAGGTGATCGCTTGACCCTGGGACACTGCAACCGTCATAAATATGAGTCATTTGCCACGTGTCTGAATTTTGATCATGTTACCATGGGGATGCCGCAAAGGTCATAAATGTACCAATAAAGGAGAATATTTGTAGCTCAGGGTTGAAATGAGGGGTCCTTGGTGCTCTCTGAGCTTGCTTGTTTTCTTGTAGACGTTTCATTACCCAACTAGGTAATATCATCAGTGCTCAGTCATAAATGTGAAAAACAGTCATAAGTCACTTTTCTCAGTGCCGTTCTAACTTTGAACGGTCACTAAACAAATTGTTGTCAGTCAAGGACGTGTAAAGAGTTTGCAAATAATCAGTGCTCCATATACTAGCCAATATTTTCTTAACTTCTTTGACTTCAATGCATATTTAATAGGCTACAGTGTAGTTAATAACCGGTGGGCCATCTTATGGTTAGCTGATGTGGGTGTCCGTTGTCCTGTTTTAATTCTAGTTTGGCCTATAGGATTGTACCTCTATGCACAAGGATTTCATTGTTGCTTTGGGATGGAGTACAGTCCTGTGAATCCCTCCCTCCTCCTTGCTTGAAGTTAGTGAAACATTCCAGAAAACCAAGGCAAGATCTTGGACATTTACTGGATCAATTGTCTTTACAAAGGTTGAAGAACACTGGAAGGTTTTCTGCAGTCTGGAGAGGACAAGAAAAGCAATGAATTAAGTAGCACCTCTACTGCCGTCCCTCTTTCCTCCACTGTATTTGTCTAGAAACAGTCACTTGTGCCATTCCCACTTCCCACTCCACTTGAATCTTTGTGGCGCCATGATCATTGATTCAGATCGGTGCAGGAATTCGAAGCTGCGATTTCTCCCTGAGTAGAATGGCTAATACAAAGACATTTCAGGATTATGGTGAAGAAAGTTCTCTTCTCGGTCATAAATGCCCAATTGGAATGGTAACTTTTGAGGGATTGCTACAGTAGTGGGTTCTAAAACCCTTTACTACCGGTTCACGCGCATGCGCGATGCTTCTGCGCATGCGCAGAAACGTCCCGGGAAGGTGGGCGGAGCTACCGGCTCTAAGAACTGGGCTGAACCGGGAGCAACCCACCGCTGGATTGGTATAGTGCCCTTACATCAGCATCAATTCTTGGTGACCACCTAGGACAGGGGTCGACAACCTGCGGCTCTGGAGCCGCATGTGGCTCTTTCATCCCTCTGCTGCAGCTCCCTGTTGCCGGTCAGCTCCACAATTGATAGGGCTTTCGGTTAGGACAGGTAGAGGAAAAAGGAGGCTGTGCTAGGAGGAGACTCTATGGTGGGGGAACCGGACTTCCAGTCAGCTCCAGAATTGAACGGGGGGGGGGCTTCTGGTTAGCACCTTTGTGGCTCTTTGAGTGTTTAAGGTTGCCGACCCCTGACCTAGGAAGACCTTCTCCTTATCTGTCTTTCATCCATCACTGCTGTAATTGACCATCTATTTCCTGCTGGTCATTCTCCTTTTCTATTTCCTTGTCACCATTCCCTGCATTATGAACTTCTCAAAACAGTTGGTTCTTTACATAATATGTCTAAAATGCAATATAAAATGCAATATAAACAAGCCATTTGTTCCTTGGGTGAGTTTTTTCAATTGATTGGTTCTATCATTCCTTGGCTACCCTTGGTGGTCTACGAATCTTCTCCAACACCAAAGTTCAAGCCTATCAGTATGTTTTCTATCCTGCTTCTTCAGAGTCCAAATGTTCTCTTCCACTTGCCTTTTTTCTTGAACGTTACGGCACTTTAGTATTTTTAAGTTAATGCATAAGGCATTATGGAAATGACGTTTTTGAAACAACACCTTAAGAAAAGAAAGAGAACGCTCAACTTTTCACGATGTAGTGTATGATTGAACCTACCTTTAAATTGCATTGAGACAAGGTATTCATGATTGTTCAATTTCTATTTAGTTCTGGGATTCAGCCTATCTTCAGAATGGACCGGTAAATCTTTAAGTAAAGTATTTTTTTAAATATATATATCATCATCTTTTAACGACCCCATAATCCCTTGCAGGGTGGAGTCTGGGCAACTGAATGGAGCTAGCAGACTGTTTTAATAGCCGGATGCCCTTCCTGTCGCCAATGCAGAGTTTTGTTCAGCAGATATAATCTCAGTGTGCCCAGAGAGAGAAATACCTTCCTCTGTCTAGGATCGAACTCACAGCCTCCTAATTGTGAGGCGAGAGCTCCATCTCTAGGCCACCGCACCATTCCTTATTTAAATATATATATCTACTAGTAGCTGGATACCCGTGCTTCGCTACGAAACTGTCTGATTGGGCTTGATACATTGACACTTAAAGCTTGAATATTTATGTAGAATGTGTAACTCCTTAGCATCAGAGCGTGTTAATATAAGGCAACTGGCAGTTGGAACAGAGTTCTTTTCAGGTGGGGAGGGGGAGTAGAACGTCTAACTCCTTAGCGTCAGAGCGTGTTAATATAATACTGTATAAGAAATACTAATGATCTGATGGTCATTTTGAAAAATCCTTTCTTAGCGAGCACCTAGAAGCCAAGAGAAACATACGTGCCAAGTTTCAAGTTTGTAGGCTTTACGGTTCTGGAGATTTCGTGATGAGTGAGTGGTATTTGGCTTTTATATATATATATATAGATAAATAAAAACTCACTGGGCTTTCCTGGGCTTAAAATGAGACCGAGACCTGTCTCACTTTTTCCTATAAAGCTTTGTTAAAAGTGTCTTTCCCTCATGTAGGTTATGAAACAGAACGGGTCATCGGAGATCTTGAACAAACTCTACGATACAGCGATGGATAAGCTAGAAGTTGTGAAGAAGGACTACGATGCACTAAGAAAGCGGTACAATGAAAAAATAGCCAGTCACAATAGTGATCTGAGCCGGTTAGAGCAAACCGAAGAAGAAAACAAACGTCTCCAGAAACAGATGGACATGTTGATGAAGCAGAGGGACACAGCGGTCCATTTTCAGCAGCAATGTTCTACTTCTCTGAGAAGGTGAAAATCAGTTTCTCAAATGGGGTCTTCTAACTCAGAGTGCGTCTTCAGTAGAAGCATCTTCACTCAATTCTCTCTTTCAACTTCCTTGATTTAAGTTAAATCAAGTTTAAGTTTAATTTTATTTGTATTTCTATGCCGCCCAACTCCCAAGGGACTCTGGGCGGCTTACAGCAATATAAAAAACTTGTTAAAATATAAAAAACTATTAAAAATATACATAATAAAAACATTTAAAAACAATTAAAAACTCATACACAACTTTTCATGGCCAAATTGCAGAAGCGAGATCAACGGCCCCAAGCCTGCCGGAACAGCCAGGTCTTCATTGCTTTCCTGAAGGCCAGCAGGGTGGGGGTAATCCGGATCTCAGGAGGTAACTGGTTCCAGAGGGCTGGGGCAGCCACAGAGAAGGCCCTCCCCCGTGGGCCCGCCAGCCGGCGCGGGGGCGCGGACGGGACCTGGAGGAGACCAACTCTGTGGGATCTCACCGGTCGCTGGGAGCTATGTGGTAGAAGGCGGTCTTGAAGATAACCTGGCCTTGAGCCATATAGGGCTTTAAAGGTAATAACCAACACCTTGAATTGTGCCCAGAGACCAATAGGGAGCCAGTGAAGCTCGCGGAGAATTGGTGTAATATGGGTGTACCTAGGTGCACCCATGACAGCTCACGCAGCCGCATTCTGGACCAACTGTAGTCACCGATTAAATTAAATCATGGTCTCTCAGGACCAAAGCAGACATAACGGAACCGACCTCGTCGGGTTTCTGCTTGTTTGTCAGTTGACATTTAAAGTGTGAGTCTGTGTGGGTACATGGATACAGGGTTTGAGGTGAAAAGTCCACAAAGGTGGACTGTCCTTACATCCAGAATCAAAATAGAGTTGGAAGGGACCTTGGAGGTCTTCTAGTCCAACCCCCTGCTCAAGCAGGAAACCCTAGACCATTCCAGACAAGTGGGTGTCCAGTTTCTTCTTAAAAAAACCTCCAGTAATGAAGCACCTACAACTTCTGAAGGCAAGCTGTTCCACTGATTAACTGTTCTCACTGCTAGGACGTTTCTCCTTAATTCCAGGTTGCTTCTCTCCTTGATTAGTTTCCATCCATTGTTTCTTGTCTTGCCTTCTGGTGCTTTGGAAAATAAGTTGACCCTCAAATATTGGAATACTGCTATCATGTTCCCCCAGTCCTTAATTGTCTCTAGACTGGCCATGCCCAATTCCTGCAACTGTTCTTCATATGTTTTAGTCTCCAGGCCTTTAATCATCTTAGTTGCTCTTCTCTGCACTTTTTCCAAAGTCTCAACATCTTTTTTGTAATGTGGTGACCAAAACTGGATGCAGGTGTGTGGCCTTACTAAGGCTTTATAAAGTGGTACTAATACTTCACGTGATTTTGATTCTATCCATGTTGTCTCCACTCATTCCCGGTCTGCCTCTGAAGAGGTGGAAGTGAGGTAGATTTTTTTTAAAAAGGCACTTGAAAAGATAAACTAAGACACAGCTCAACTCCTCACATCCGCTCACTTTTTATTGGCTTTAAAGTTTAACTCCGCTTACTAATCGTATCTGAGGAAAGCAGAGAGCAGTGTGCCACGTTGCTTCTACTATGACTGTTTGTGTTCTGGCTCTTAAGTGGAAAAAGGACTTTAAAACCTCTTTCCTTTCCTGCAAACGGTCCCCCTGGCTATTTTCTTTCAGATTTGAGACCATACAACAAGAACTGAGCAAAGCCACGGCCCAGAACAAGGAGCTGCAGAGGGAGATGGAACGGTTGCAGTCGGAAGCCACGAGGTATAAAACGGTGCAGCTCAAGGCCGCCAAGGATGCAGAGAAGTACAAGGAGGAACGAGACTCCGTTTTCAGCGAGTATCGTCTCATCATGAGCGAGAGGGATCAAGTGATCAAAGAAGTAGATAAACTTCAAACAGAGCTGGAGCTGGCAGAATCCAAACTGAAAAACACGTCGTCGGAGAAAAAAGTGGCCAGTGAAGAAATGGAAGCATTAAGACAGGTATGGAATTGGAAGACGTTTTTGTGGGTTGAAGAAGTCAAATCACTCTGCTTTTGTTATAGTCTGGTGCAATCCTATCTGTGGATTTGCTTGAGCAAGGAGCCTATTCAATTGTTTGCCCGTCGCTCAATGAATTTGAGCAAGGAATACTTGCAAGGTGACCAGCTCATTTGAGGGAGCTATTAGGATCTCGTTTCACTAGGTTAGCTAGTCCCTTTTGAGGTATGTTCAACCCAATGGAGAACATGAAGCTTCAGTGGCCCACCAAACAATTATCTATACATAAAAACGGGCCATAGATGAGGTTCTAATGTAGATATCTGCTTGACATTTCAAGGAGCTGGTTACCATGAAAGTCTGGCATGGCATAGGGCCAGGTTACTTGTGGGACCTGAGAGTATTTGCCCGTTCCACCGTGTCGGATATGGTGGGCACCCTCCTGGTCTCTTCCCCAAAATGCTGACACCTAGCAAGGCTTTTGAGGTGTGCCTTCTCTAGATTGGTCTAATGGTTAAGGCATCAGCCTAGGAAGCGGGAGACTGTGAATTCTAGGGCCACCTAAGCCATGAAAGCCAGCTGAATGACTTTGGGCCAATCCCCAGGAGATGGTGAGGTCTAGTCCCACCTTAACCATGAAAGCCAGCTGAATGACTTTGGGCCAATCCCCAGGAGATGGTGAGGTCTAGTCCCACCTTAACCATGAAAGCCAGCTGAATGACTTTGGGCCAATCCCCAGGAGATGGTGAGGTCTAGTCCCACCTTAACCATGAAAGCCAGCTGAATGACTTTGGGCCAATCACCAGGAGATGGTGAATTCTAGTCCTACGTTAGCCATGAAAACTGACTGGGTGATCTTGGGCCAGTTTCCCTCTCTCAGCCCAACTTGCCTCACAGGGTTGTTGTTTTGGGGAAAATAGGAGGAAGGTGTGTTAAAAGTGCAGGTGTGTTGCATATATTCTCCGCCTTGAGTTATTTGTAAAACTAATAAAGGAACATACAAATGAATAAATCAAAGGTTGCCGCAGGACTTTTTTAATACGTAAGTGCCTAGTCTAGTCTATAGCATCTCACATCAAAGTACTTATTGGGTGTGATCTTGCTTAACTTTTGAGCTTAGACATCAAGATCAGCCAGCTGCTGCCATCTTCTGGGGTTTAAATATAACTTTTTTTTTTCAGGTTTAGCTCAGTTCTGCTATATATAACAACAGAACAGAATAACAGGCATTCTGTTTCCACATTAGCCAGCCAGATGCCTTTGAAAAGGCTACAAATGCAAGTTCTGTTTACATTTCCTGATATTCAAAAGGCTGTTGTCTAATACCAGTAGAGCTATGAATGGATATTCATATACCTTGATACTTATCTTCCCTGTAGCTGTCTGAAAAGAGGGCCTTTTAAAGTTTTGCAAATCAATTGTTAATGTTATGACAGTGAAATTCCTATGCTAACCATGTGCTTGAGTTGAAAATAGATTTAAAAGAAACTATAAGTGTTATGAAGAGATTCCCTACAATAGCAGATTAAAAACTTAAGCCGGATACGTTGTTTTCTGTTAGCTTAATCACAGTTATATCTTCAAAAAGCTATCAGATTTCATATCAATTCAAGTAGATTTAGATGTTTAAGAGTAATTGTTTCAGAGGATTGATAACACTTGAAGAAACATAATTATGGTCCTCTTCTGCATTAGATTAAAATAGAACTTGTCATAGCAACAGTTTTAACTCCTATTACTTAGTAGACCAGCTGTGGTCAAAATTACTTCTTATCATCTATTTTCACTTCACAGACTACAGGTCCCATTGATAACGAATACATAAGTTTTAATTTATACATAATTATATATTTTTAGAAAGCCTAGGTTTACATAAAAAGCATGGTATAAGATTTAGCATAAGAAAAAGATTTAGCATAAGAAATTGGCAATAACATTTGGGTGCTTTTCAGTTAAAAGAATTAATGCAAGTTGTTGGATGTTAAGACAATGTCCAATGGATGCAAATAAACTCTATTATTTAAAATAATACCATTTCCCATTGACATTATGGTCAATGTTTACTGTCACAAATATGTACCTAAAACAGAGGTATAAAAAAGCTCTGCAAACAATATTTTCTGATTTCATTTTTTTGATCTCACCTCACCCCTCTTTAAGTACCAAGATAAATATATTCAGTGCAAGGAATTAAAAGAGAGATATTTTAATAAGAATGTATAAAAGATTAATGGTAAATCTATTTTACAAAAAGATTGGTAAGAAATTCTAACTTGATTTGGGATGAATGACTTGGTTCAATCATTCCTCCATTATACCATCAGAAAAATTTGATAAGAAAAGTATGTATTTAATATTACATATCTTAACAGCAGCGAGGATTATTTTCCGCTCAATATTGGAAAAATGAAGAAACACCGCAAGATGAAGAGATAATTAAGAAGATATTAGATTGTGCAGAAATGGATAGACTTACATTGAAAATCAAACAGAAAGAAGACACAGAATATTATCAAACATGGAACTTATTTTACCAATCGCTGGAAAAAAAGGGGTGGAGAGTAAGAAGGGAATCTGTATTGTTAAGCAAATTAAATACCCAGACAACACGATGTTTATTAAGCACTAAGAAATGTAATAAATAAAAAATTATTTTTTAATAAAAAAAACCCTCTATTACATGCCCAGAGATTAGAGCCGTGATGGCGAACCTATGGCACGCGTGCCAGAGGTGGCACGCAGAGCCCTCTCTACTGGCATGCGTGCCGTCGCCCCAGGTCAGATCTCTGTGTCGTTTCTTTCGTGAGCTTCTGTTTCCCTGCAAACGACGAAACAGAAGCTCACGAAAGAAAAAGATCTTACCTCTTGCCGCGCTGCCGGTGTTGGGATGCCCCGCCTCCCGCTTCCCACCGGCCAGCTGGTCTTCGGGTCTCTGCTGCACATGCGTGCATGTCTGCGCATGTCCATGCATGTGCACGTGCGCGCATGCATGTGCATGTCCATGCGTGCACGTGTTCTCGTGCACGCGCACCTTTCAGTTTGGGCATGCACGCACTCGCAGTTTGGGCACTCGGTGTCTAAAAGTTTCGCCATCACTGGATTAGAGTGTCTTTTGATCAACCCCACGTTCAACATGCGTTCATCCACATGAGGGAGTTTCCTTCCGCACTTGACCAACCTACCAAGGGTTGCTTCCATTGCAGGAGCTGAATTCTGCTCTGGTGGAACGAGACCGAGCCATCTGTGAAAGGAACGAGCTCTTAGAAAAATACTGCCATGAAGTGAAGGACAAGGCAGAGGCCCAGAAGGAGCTGGACCAGGCGTGTAAGGATATTGAGACAGTGAAGGAAGAGAGGGATGTAGCCAGGAAGGAGAGAACGGAAGCCATCATCCAGAGAGACCATCTATTAAGAGAATACTATCAAGCTCGCCAGGTAACAACGTTCATCTTTTAAAAATTGCAATGTGGGATTCTGTTCCCTTGGAGCAGGGGTGAAATTCAGCAGGTTCTGACAGGTTCTGGAGAACCGGTAGCGGAAATTTTGAGTAGTTCGGAGAACCGGCAAATACCACCTCTGGCTGGCCCCAGAGTGGGGTGAGAATGGAGATTGTGGAATATCCTTCCCCCAGGAGTGGGGAGGGAATGGGGATTTTGCAGTATCCTTCCCCCAGGAGTGGGGAGGGAATGGGGATTTTGCAGTATCCTTCCCCCAGGAGTGGGGAGGGAATGGAGATTTTGCAGTATCCTTCCCCCAGGAGTGGGGAAGGAAAAGGGATTTTGCAGTATCCTTCGCCCAGGAGTGGGGAGAGAATGGGGACTTTGCAGTATCCTTCCCCCAGGAGTGGGGAGGGAATGGGGATTTTGCAGTATCCTTCCCCTGCCCTTTCAAC
>QLTV01001814.1:1988724-2007918 GCA_003457575.1 Thermophis baileyi | reverse complement strand
CCCCTGGAGTGGGGAGGGAATGGGGATTTTGCAGTATCCTTCCCCCTGGAGTGGGGAGGGAATGGGGATTTTGCAGTATCCTTCCCCAGGAGTGGGGAGGGAATGGGGATTTTGCAGTATCCTTCCCCCTGGAGTGGGGAGGGAATGGGGACTTTGCAGTATCCTTCCCCTGGAGTGGGGAGGGAATGGGGATTTTGCAGTATCCTTCCCCCTGGAGTGGGGAGGGAATGGGGATTTTGCAGTGTCCTTCCCCTGGAGTGGGGAGGGAATGGGGATTTTGCAGTATCCTTTCCCTGCCACGCCCACCAAGCCACGCCCATAGAACCGGTAGGGAAAAATTTTGAATTTCACCCCTGCCTCAGAGGTTCCCTTTTTCTATGTCCATCAGCGGGTAATACGCATTTAATTTATATCGCAGTCTTGACTGGTTTACGAACAACAGGTAACCATCGACTTATGAGTACGACTGAGCCCAAAATTGCTGACAATTGTGAATTGCTCGACCATACTAGACAACCGATTGTTGCAGAAAAACTGCCCCAAAGGCACAGGTAGTCCTCGACTTACGACCGTAATTAGGCCCCAAATTTCCACTGCTAAGCAAGATGGCTCTTAAGTGCAATTTTCCCCATTTTACCACCTTTCCTGCCACAGTTGTGAAGTGAAGTTAGTACAGGTAAGCCATGAGTTGCAGTTGAGCCCAAAATTTATGCTGCTAAGTGAAACATTTGTTAAATGAGTTTTGCCCCGTTTCTACGTTTTCTGGCCATGGTTGTTAAGTCAATCACTGCAGTCCTTAAGCTAGTAACATGGTTGTTAAGTGAATCTGGCTTCCCCGTTGCCAAAGGGGATCACATGACCCTGGGACTCTGCAACCATCATAAACGTGAGTCAGTTGCCAAGCATCTGAATTTTGATCCCGTGACCCTGGGGATGCTGCAAAGTTCGTAAGTGTGAAAAACGGTCATAAGTCACTTTTTTCAGTGCCGTTGCACTTTCGAACGGTCACTAAATGAACGGTTGTAAATCGAGAACTCTCTGTACATTGATCTACTCCCTGGCATCCATAACCATCCTGGATTATGTCAAAAGGATGACACCAAGCTCAAGATCGCACAATGGCTCAGGTTTCTCATGGCATCATGGTGTCTTGATGCAAATATGTGCGTTATGTCATTTGCCCGATGTTAATCATAGCCCGTGTTATCATTTACCCTCCCTGCCCAGCAGGAGGCACTGGATTAACTCTGACTTTTAATTACATTAATTAATTGGCTCCAACTCAGTATGCTCGTATTCCTTTGTTAATCAGAGTTTATCACTGGCATCCGATCGGGATTCCTCTCTCTTTCGATCCTGGCATTTTGACCTTTTTCGGAATACATAAGGAATTTTCTGAGCATTATCTGTTTTTGTTTGTTTGTTTGTTTCTTATAATTTCCAAATTTGTTGAACCTGCTTGGTATTTTTCAATTTCTCTGCTCTTTTTTTTTTAAAGCAACTTCACTGAATAATTGTACATAAATTAAACAAATGCATAAGAATAATATTGAGGTCTTCAGAGGATCAACATTAACAATTGAGTTTTAATCTGTTTGCAGCCTTACTAATTAAGGGGGGAATGAAATCCTTAATAACAGAATAGTAGAAACATTATATTGAGCTACAGACACATGAGTTGCATTAGGATTTTCTTTGCAGAAGAGAATCTGGAATATTTTACTGTATAAGGTTTCAAGGGCTGTAATAGATTTTTCATCTGTTGCAGCAAAAGCCTTAGGCTTGCTACATAAGAATATTCTGCTTACCTGTTCTGGCTTTCTCTGAATTTGCTTATGAAATTCAAAGAGTTTTCTGAAGTCTGAGAGGGATCTCAATCACATTCCATATCATGTTAGTAGTCAAAGAGGGCCATTAGCTTTAATACGTAATAACTCTGCCGTGAAGATAGTAACATAAAATCCAAGGAATGTACTTTAGACAGTTTTTCTGCTCCAGCCTTGTGACTCCTGAAAATCTTTTATAATCTTATCCCCAGAGTCACAGAAAATTGTATTTGCTATATTATTATTATTATTATTATTATTATTTAAAAAAACCCTAATGTAAAATGCATTTGCAAGCAAAGTGAAGCCAGGTAAGTAACAACAGAACGGATTGTATGGTATCCTTTGGGGTTCTATTGAAACAAACCCAAAACTCCAAATATTTTTAAACAATGTTGTCAGAATGTTTTTAATGTATTTCTTTCTTTAAAAAAATAAATAAATAAATTCCGGCTTGAGTCCTCCCATCCTCAGCTTCGTACGCCCGTTTCCGTATTGTCTTATGGTTGCTTCTGATTCTGTGAACGGAATCCCTCGTTCTACTTTCTTAGATCCAAGATTCAGCCACGCTGGATATAGAAAGAGCGAACAAAGAAATAGAAATGCTTCGGAAGCAGTATGAGGCCATGTCGCAGGAGTTAAAAGAAGCAACGCAGGAGGCGGAAGTAGCCAAATGCAGGCGAGACTGGGCATTCCAGGAACGGGATAAAATCGTTTCAGAACGAGAGAGCATACGGTACGCCCACCATACATTTGTCGCAAAAAGGGGTTTTAACTATGCCGGAAGACTACAATTGCATTTTTGAAACCACAGGTGGGAGGAAACAGTTTTTGTGACTTACGACCACAATTTTATTTTATTTTATTTTATTTTTTAGAATAGAATTCTTTATAGTGTGATTGGATACATAAGGAATTTGCCTTTGGTGCATATGCTCTCAGTGTAAATAAAAAAAAAATAAATTATTCAAGAATCATAAGATACAACACTTAGTGATAGTCATAGGTTACTAATAAGCAATCAAATCGTACTAGGAAACAAATAAAACAATATAAATTGTAAAGACACAAGCAACATGGTTATAGTCATAACCAGTGGGAGGAGACAGGTAATAGGAAGGATGAGAAGAATAATAGCAGTACAGTCTTAGTAAATAGTTTGACAGTGTTGTGGGAATTAGTTGTTTAGCAGAGTGATGGGGTTCGGGGAAAAACTGTCCTTGTGTCTAGTTGTTCTGGTGTGCAGTGCTCTATAGCGTCGTTTTGAGGGTAGGAGTTGAAACAATTTATGTCCAGGATGCGAGGGGTCAGTAAATATTTTCACGGCCCTCTTTTTGACTCGTGCAGTATATAGGTCCTCAATGGAAGGCAGGTTGGCAGTAATTGTTTTTTCTGCAGTTCTAATTATCCTCTGAAGTCTGTGTCTGTCTTGTTGGGTTGCAAAACCAAACCAGACAGTTATAGAGGTGCAGGTGACAGACTCAATAATTCCTCTGTAGAACTGTATCAGCAGCTCCTTGGGCAGTTTGAGCTTCCTGAGTTGGCGCAGAAAGAACATTCTTTGTTGTGCTTTTTTGATGACGTTTTTGATGCTAGGGCCAATTGAGCCCAACACTTGTGTTGTTAAGTGAGACATTTGTTAAGCGAGCTATGCCCCGTTTTTACGACCTTTCTTGCCTCCGTTGTCAAGTGAATCGCCACAGTTGCTAAGTTAGTCACACCCTCCTAGTTCACTTTGCTTATCAGAAGATCGCAAAAGGGGGAAATCACGTGACCCCGGGGCACTGCGACCGTCATAAATATGAGTCAGTTGCCAAGCATCTGAATTTTGATCGGGGGGGGGGGAGAGGGATTCCGCAAAAAGTCATAAACTGTGGAAAGCAGTCCTAAGTTCCTTTTTTCAGGGCCGTTGTAACTTTGAACGGTCACTAAAAGAACGGTTGTAAGTCTGTATTCTATCCTAGGGGAAGGGGGAACGGATTCCTGTGTAACCCTGCAACCCCCTCACATTGTGTTTCAATTTCCTTGAAGGACTTTGTGTGATAACCTGAGGCGGGAAAGAGACCGAGCCGTGAGTGACTTGGCGGAGGCTCTTCGTAATCTGGATGACATGAGGAAGCAGAAGAACGATGCCGGACGTGAATTGAAGGAACTGAAGTGCGTTATAGAAAACTCTTTGCATCCTCTGTGTTGGGTCTTTCTTCCCCGCTGCAACCCTTGGATTAGGACAGGATGTTTAATAGTATGTAAATACGGGTAGCCCTCAATGTCAGGGTTCCAAGTAACACCCTCAATGAAAGAAGACTCCAAAAGAAGGCTAGGCATTCCTCAAAGCTCCACTTTATTAGAGATGTCATATTGGCACATCTGGGAAAACCCGAATCTGAAAGCTTCCGGGTTTTCCCCACCCGAAAGAAAGGCCAAGTCCCTTCCCCTGCACCCACATGTCCATCACATGGTCCAATCAATGCACTGTCCCAACTGGAGATGCTCCCCAGCCAAACCCCTCCAGGTGCAGGGCAAGACGGCCTTGACTCTCAGACAAAGGAATGTTATTATGACTATATATCTTCCCAGCTCCCTACAATTCCCCCCTCCCAGTTTCCCACAGCACTAAATGTGGCAGGCCAGAAGATCCAATGCCCAAGACAGCTTCCAGGCCTGACACTCGACTTACCACCACAATTCAGCCCAACTATTCTGTTGCTAAACGAGAGAGTCGTTAAGTGAGCTTTGCCCCATTTTACAACTTTTCTTGCCACAGTTGTTCAGTGAATCACTGCAGTTGTTAAGTTAGTCATATACAGTTGTTAAATGAATCCGGCTTTCCCATTGACTTGGCTTGTTGGAATCCGGCTGGGATGGTTACAAATAGCACTAGCAATAGCCCTTAGACTTATATACCACTTCACAGTGCTTTACAGCCCTCTCTAAATGGTTTACAGAGTCAGCCTGTTGCCCCCAACAATCTGGGTCCTCATTTTACTGACCTCGGAAGGATGGAAGGCTGAGTCAACCTTGAGCCAGTCAGGATCGAACTGCTGGCAGCGAGCAGTGAGAGCTGCAATACTGCATTCTAACCACTGCGTCACCACGACTCCTCCGTGGTTAAGTGAGCCTGGGACAATGAAATCATTATAAATATGAGTCAGTTGCCAAGTTCCCAAATTTTGATCATGTGGCCATGGAGATACTGCAACAGTCGTAAGTGTGAAAAATGGCCACAAGTCATTTTTTTTCACTGCCGTTGTAACCTTGGTCACTAAACAAATGGTTGTCCCAAAGCTGCTTTTTCAAGTGGCAACTGGACTTTCTGGTTTTTCTTTGAAGACGTTTCGCTCAGAGCTGAAGAAGCTTCTTGGATGAGAAGCGAAACGTCTTCAAGGAAAACCCAGAAAGTCCAGTTGCCTCTTGAAAAAAGCACCTTTGGGACAACCATGAGCTGGATGATGGAGAATCTCCATAGACATTAAAAAAAATGGTTGTAAGTTAAGAACTATCTGTATTGTTTAATTTCAAATGCAGTAATTTCACACATTGTGAGTGTGTGCATGATAGATGGAGAGAGGGAGGGAAGGAGAGAGAGAGAGAGAGAGATCCACATACTTTTGTAATATGCATATGTAATGTGTTATGGATAAAAAACATGTATTAAAACCCGTAAACCCATAAAATGTGGGAAAGAAGGAAAGAATAGATCTGTCTATTGGACAAACTTTGAGTTGGAAGACAAATAAACCACGGTACTCCAATCCAAATCCGTTAGGAGAGATTCCTTCTTTGTCCACTTAGCAGATTTCTTTCAAGATAGCATTTATTTATTTATTTTTGGATCACCTGCCTATTAAACAGTGATCGGGATTACATTAAATCGGAACGCAAGGAATCCAGCATTGAAACCGGGACGTTCATCCTGTCATCCAGACAGACGAAGGGTCGTCTTGTAAGGGTGAGAAAGAATAAGCTGTCCCTTCATCTTGATTGTGATGTTCAACTTTCCACAGAGAGAAGATGGAGAATCAGTTGGAAAAAGAGGCAAGGTTTCGACAGCTGATGGCTCACAGTTCCCACGATTCCGCTATTGATACAGATTCAATGGAGTGGGAAACAGAAGTAGTAGAGTTTGAGAAAGACAGGGTAAGTTGAAGTCCACAGGTTGGCAATAGAGCTCTGTTCCTTGGAACTTTCCAGCAAACAGAGATAGGATGGAAAGCAACATCTCACCTGTGCTCGCATGTCTGTAGTATAAAATCACTACAGGTGATGTGCGTTGCGTTCGTATCTTTTAGGAGGACATGGATTTGAAGGCTCTTGGTTTTGACGTGGCCGAAGGAGTGAACGAACCTTATCTTCCTGGAGACTGTGGAATTTTTGTTACCAAAGTCGATAAAGGAAGTATTGCGGATGGACGATTAAGGTATACTGTGGGTAGTTAGTCCAAACCCTTGAGTTGACTGGAATGCTTGATTTGAATGGAATACTTTTATTTTGGCCAAGTGTGATTAGACACACAAAGAATTTGTCTCTGGTGCAGAAGCTCTCAGTGTACATGCAAAGCAAGAGAATAATGATAAATCGTAATAACCGCTTGTCGTTATAACTTGTCATTATCGATATGTGAATCTCTTCATATGTAAATAAATTCATGAAGAACCACAAGGGTAGTTGGGGGTTACATTTGCCAGGAGCACATAAATATGAAGCCTACTTATCTATCAATGTCCAAAAGAAATTGAATAGCTAAAATGTTGGTTGCATCTTGATTGCCAAAGATGGCAAAATGAATGGAGAAATTTTAAGATGGGCGGTCTGTTGAATCTTTCAAGGGAGGAATGTTTGTTGAAAGAGAATGGCTGTATATCATGGCATGATTCTGCTCATTTTGTGGTAGGGACATGAAATTCGGGCTTATTTAGAAAAACACCAGGGTGCAGTTAAAATGAAGGGCTTAAGAAGCAGATATTCTAAAATGAGAAGGTTAAGAATGAATGAGTAGACAACGATTGTGGATTCTGAACAAAGTTGCATGACCTTTAACAAAAGTATGTTTGAGGTGACTTGGTCATGTCAAAGGTCATGTGTTTTGCTCTTAATTAATCAGGGTGAATGATTGGCTCCTGAAAATAAATGACGTGGACCTCACCAACAAAGACAAAAAGCAAGTAATAAAAGCAGTCCTTAATGGCGGAGGAATTATCAATATGCTGGTTCGCCGAAGAAAGTCCTTAGGAGGGAAAGTGGTAACTCCACTGCACATCAACCTTTCAGGCCATAAAGGTGAGGCCCTCGTGCTGCTTCAGAGTCAGTGGTTATTTATAGATGCTGTCAGCTAACAAATATGCAGAGATCCAGTCAATATTTCCACTGCATTCTTCATGGATTTGCTACCAAAGTGAATAAGTACGTTGGTATGCTTTCCTGGTTTGAGACTGAAATGCCTGTTATGGAAGATGTTTTCTACTGTGTATTAGTGGTCTAAAACAGGGGTCTCCAACCTTGGCAACTTTAAAACTTGTGGACTTCAACTCCCAGAATTCTTCAGCCAGCTTTGCAAAGCTGGCTGAGGAATTCTGGGAGTTGAAGTCCACAAGTTGTATCACTCTTTACAGTAGCTCCTGGGATACCAACTTTCCTAAATTAGAAGGTAAGGTCTCCTGTCAGTCAACCTCAATTCTTTAGTTGGATTCATGGATTTCAACGTATACAGTATTTTTCTTGGCAGTAATAGGGTATCATTCTGGATGATTAAAAAAAAACAAAAACTTCTCAATTTAGCCCGATCCCTGACATTTCTTGGAGTTTTTCCATGCAAATCCTGACCAAACCAGGCTTTGCTTAGTTTCCAAAGTCACCCAGCTGCTGCCAGATGTTGAGAACTCGAAACAAAATTGTGTGTTTTCAGGAGTTACCATTGTAGACTTACATCAAAGATTTCACCTAGAGGTAAGGTAGAAACAAGGTAGATCAGCTGCTCAAATGATAGATGCATACCAAAGGGACTGTACTGGTTAAATTAGAAGAGCAATAGCCAGTTCATTTCTGTAAAGAGCCGAGGTGGCGCAGTGGTTAAAATGCAGTACTGCAGCCTAACTCACTGCTCACTGCTCACTGCCAGCAGTTCGGTCCTGACCGGCTCAATAGCAATAGCAATAGCAGTTAGACTTATATACCGCTTCATAGTGCTTTACAGCCCTCTCTAAGCGGTTCACAGAGTCAGCATATTGCCCCCAACAATCTGGGTCCTCATTTTACCCACCTCGGAAGGATCGAAGGCTGAGTCAACCTTGAGCCGGTGAGATTTGAACCGCCAAACTGCAGCTAGCAGTCAGCTGAAGTAGCCTGCAGTGCTAAAGCACTACGCAGCAGTATATAAGTCTAAGTGCTCTTGCTATTGACTCAGCCTTCCATCCTTCTGAGATCAGTAAAATGAGGACCCAGATGGTTGGGGGCAATATTTTATGGTTGTGTGAATGTTTTATTTTAAATATAGTTGGGTTTTTTTCCCCTTTCTTTTTTAAATTGTTTTTATATGTTTTATTCTTTTATGATGTAAGCCGCCCAGAGTCCTTCGGGAGTTGGGCGGCATATAAATTTTATAAAATAAATAAAATAATAATAATAATATTAGGCCAACTCTGTAAACCGCTTAGAGAGGGCTGTAAAGCACTGTGAAGCGGTATATAAGTCTAAGTGCTATTGCTATAAAGAAAACATTTGAAACCTTCCGAATTCTGAAAATGTATGCTGAATGCTGAATAGATTTGGGTGACTGAGGCTGGTTCAACCAGTTCAGGCTTGGTTTTGCAAGGAAGCAGGCATGGAACAATCACACACACTCTCATCCTTCAAACATGGCTATTAGCAAAGACTGATTGGGCGTGCCAGTAAGCTTTGTGTGAGAGAGTGGCTAAAAATTCACCCTGGCTTCTCCATTTCAGATAGTGGAATTGGTCTAGAAAATGGAATCTTTGTCGCCACCGTAACGAGTGGCAGTCCAGCTGCCAAGGATGGATCCCTCACTGTGGGAGATAGGATCATTGCTGTAAGTTACTTTTCAATCTTTTCAGGATAGAAATTCAAATCAGACGAGAGGTGGAGCCTATTAGGCCAGAAGCAGAAATAATTTCTTCTAAAGTTACATGCTAACTATCAAGTGGTTGGTAAGCAAACATACTGGTTGTAAAGTACTTGATAAATGCTGCAATCATTAAGTGACCTGATGACTTGCTATGGGCACAGTTTTGCCGAAAACTGGAAATAGCTGCTGGTTTTTGGAAAAACGGTCATAAAACATGGTCACTGGATGTTGCAAACAGCTATAAATGTGGCCGGGTTTCCAGGCACCCAAAGTGGAGTCGCATGACCATGGAAGGGGCCTAACCATCAGAACTTCTGATCCGGGTGGTAAGTCCTATTTTTCGGGTCAGTCGTCATTTTTAACGAGCACTAAATGACTGTTTGTAAATCAAGGGCTTTCTGTAGAAAAACTGCAGCACTAAATAGGTTTAGCAGGAAAAAGGGAGAGGAGTGGGAAAAGAACATCCTTGCCCTTTCCATAAACAAGGCATGGTCTGAACCTATTTGCAGGTCTCCTTGCCCGTTCTGTTCCTCTCCTTCCAAAACCCGTGTGTGTGTAGGGGAAAGGAGTGGCAGAACCTGGAGGCGGAGTTAAGAGAGGAATCAGCCTAGAATCTCTACATAGCCACAATGTGAATGCCATTGACTCTTATCTAACTCCAAGCAGGTGCTAACAGTTGAAAAGATTCCTGTGCATAATCTGTTAAGCAATAAATCAGTTTTAAGTGTACCTTCCTGTGTGGACCTGGTCTTTCATGCCTGACATTCTGGCTCAGAAAATTGCTCTCGCTTGCCTTACTATTCTAATACTGAAATTTGATGCAAACCATTGTCGTCGTTGTGTGTTATGGTTCCCGTGGTTTCCCAAAGCAGAATTACCTATCCAAGCGCTAATAAAGGAATAGACAAGAAAATCTCCTGGGTGTGGAAAGTGAACCTGGAAGACCAATATTGAATACAGTGAATATCCTAGTGTTTACTTGATGGTTGCATGCTTGATACTCTTCCTTTTCCTGCAGATAAACGGCATTGCACTAGATAATAAATCACTGACTGAATGTGAAGCTCTTCTGCGAAACTGCAGGGAGTCCCTTACGCTTTCGTTGATGAAGGTGAGCGGGAATAAAGAGTGCATAGTCTTTTCGGTGAATAATATTTATTTAATAGGAGAGGATTCCAGTCATTGTATCAACCATCTTTGTAGTGGTCTTCTTCTTATATTCCACCATACACAATCCCCGTTTCTTCCTCAGAAGACGATAATGACATACCAGAAGATTGAGCAAAATGATTCCTACTGTTCTGACCCGACCTTCCGCAGTAGCAAGAAACAGACTCCCCGCAAAGAAAAAACCCTCTTTCTTTACACATTGGGAATTAAGTGCATTCACCAACAGAAAGTCCAGGCAAGAGTCTTGCAAGGAGTTAACTGAAGCAATAGTCCTTATCAGCTCATTATGATAAATGCAAGGCCGTGAGCTCCTAGCCGGAAGGCTGCAAATTAAGTCAGAGAAATAGACAAACCCCAGTTCTGGCAAGGCAGTCTTTGTTGCACGAAACACACAAGGAGCAAACTTTCCAGAAATGCAAACGGTTGTCTGAGACAACCAAACCACTCCCCTTTCCTCCTATTTATTCCCCAGCCAGTCAGCGTCCATGTTTGTTTTGCTTCCCGAGCCGGCTCATTGTCCTCCGTTGTTCAACTCTCCTATCTGCTCTGTGCATACGTGCATCTGGAACAGGCCCCAGCTGTCCCTCCTCCTCACTCATCTCTGACTCCAAAGGCAGCTGCCTTTCTGGCTGGGAAATGCCAGACGGCCCTGGCTCTATCTCTGTGTCCGATGCTGAGCATCCATCAGAGCCTTCCCCAGGCTCCAGAACTGGCCCAAGTTCTTCCCCAACCTCTTCATCGTCCGAGTCTGCCGCCAGCTCTGCTGGCAGCTGGCAGCTGGCAGGCTACAACACCTACGTCATGTTGTAGCATGTTTTCGGGTGGAGAACCAGCCCTCTGGTCAGGCAGCCTGTCAGGGTTCCAATAAATACCCCCAATGAAATAAAACTCCGAGGCTAGAAGTTCATCAAAGTTCCAATTTATTAGCGATGCCATGTTGGCAACATCTGGGAAAACCCGAATCTGAAAGCTTCCGGGTTTTCTCCACCCAAATGAAAGTTCAAGTTCCTGCCCAGCACCCACATGTCCATCACACAATCCAATCAGGCACTGTCCAAAACTGAAGATGCCTCCCAGTCACTTCATCGCAGCTGCAGGGCACAGCGGCCTTGACTTTCTGGAAAGAATGTTATTTAGACTACTACATATCACCTACTCCATATCATCCCCCCTCCCATTTTCCCACAGTAGAAAATGTGGCAGGCCTGAATACAAAAAAGGTAAAAGATGGCTTCCAGGCCTGGCACAGCCCATTAAAGGACCAAAAGGAGGAACTTTGTAGATTCATCACGCAGATTGGTAGTCTGCCACCTACCCAACCCCAAGCCTCTTTCTTGTTTCCACCACACTTTGAGGTCTTCCACTCCTTAAATTTCATTGAAGAGCAACTGCTGTTCATTTTATTGCATAAATGGACCAACCACGTACCCTGATGAGGTGTGCAAAAAGAGAAGAAAAAGTGAGCTTTGACAGTTCTATCTTTCTAGTCATGGTTCATATGCTTTGATGAACCTCCCTGGGACCAGAAGTTTTATCTTCCAAGCTTTTGGACTCGTGGTGGAGCCCATCCTCAGGGAACTTGTCTCTAGCAGAACGTGTGCTGTTCTGTGTGTGGTATTTATAGTGCCTGTTGTATGTGGCATTTTAGCTGTTGATTGGGGGGTGTTGATGGGTGGTTTTTAAGCCATTGGCTGCCATTTGCTTGTGCTGCCCAGCCCTCGCCTTCTAAGTACTTGATAGGCTGTTGGTAAATCAGCACTCCTATTGACTGATGAGGGGCCCATTTCCCAGGCTTCAATCACTTCCCTGGCTGTTTTTGTGCCTGCTCGTCCAACATTCAATTTGGCAGCTACTAAGATTGTTGGACGAGCAGGCACAAAAACAGCCAGGGAAGTGATTGAAGCCTGGGAAACTGCTCCCTCGACAGTCAACAGGAGGGCTGATTTACTAAATATCAAGTACTTAGAAGGTGAGGGCTGGGCAGCACAAGCCAATGACAGTTAACGACTTAAAAGCCAGCCAACAACACACACCCAAACAACACCTAAGAAGCCACATACAACAGGCACTATAAATACCACACACAGAACAGCCCAAAGCACACATTCTGGAAAGTGAGAAGTTCCCTGAAGATGGGCTCCTGCAAGAGTCTGAAAGCTCAGAAGATAAAACTTCTGGTCCCGGTGACCGACCCAGATTGGATCCTTCAACTTACTTCATTGTCATGGCTTTCTCCTTGCATCTGTTATTTGGAGGTTGCTCCCTTCACTTTGAGGAGCAAGTCATCTCCAACTGGAAGATGACAAGGAGTCCTAAGGCTGATAGCTTTCGTTAGGCCTGTCCTCCTGAATTTATCCAATCCTCTAAAGCAAGGTTGTCAAACTTGATTTCATTGAGGGCTGCATCAGGGTCGTGTTTGATCTTGGGGGGGGGCAGGGGGCGTGGCCAGCTCGACATTATTCATGTCAGGGGCGCCTGTGGTGGCCCAAGAGCTCTGCCAGCAAAAACGGGCTCCCAAGCTCCGTTTTCAGCTGCAATGGCCTCCTGCAACCCTCTGCCAGCGAAAACGGAGCTTGGGAGGGCTGCACGTGGCGCTCCCAAGCTCCGTTTTCGCTGGCAGAGGCACCACGGGCTGGTCCTTTGCTGTTTCCAGGGCAGCCCCACGGGCCAGATCTAAGCACCCCATTGGCCGGATCCGGCCCCTGGGCCTTGAGTTTGACACCCCTGACCTAAAGCCATCAAAATTTTGGCCATTCATAGATCTTAGAGTAGTGAATTCCACTTCTCTTGTGTTTTTTTTAAATGTATAAACTCTCTGGGATTTTACAAGTTTTAGCCCAACACTTCTAGAAGGCTTAGGGTAACGAAACTATGTTACCGTTTTTCCCCCATTCCATAATTAATAATAAAAAATATAAATGACAGAATAAATTCCAAAAATCAAAGTATTTTATATGATTGTCAGAATTCAGCTTTTCTTGTAACAGTATAAAGGTACAAAATGTTAATGTATTTTAGTGCAGCATACCCACAGCTTGGTAGATTAATATATAAGTTTGGTACTGCTTTATCGCACAACCATATCTATAAATTCTGTAGCAGTGGCTTGCTAATTTCCTGCTGATGTTGTTTCATCTCATGATTTAACTTTTTATTAGTTTATCAAAGTATAAAATATAAGGAAAAAAAACGTGGAAAAGTAAGAAGAAAGGGAGGGAAAAAGAAGGGATATAGTGTAACAGGAGAGAAAAAAAGAAAAAGGCACCAACTTTGGACTTTCTTTAGCACAGTAGAAGGTAACAACATTACAACCACTACTTTTTGCCTTTACACAGTATGTACAAGCCATTTCTGTAACAATAAGCCCGTCTAGTTTACAAAAACAGAATCAAAGTTTCATTTCCCCACCCCCACCCCCATTGGAAACACAAAATCTGGAAGCAATTTCAAAGTAAAAACAACATTAAATATAATGTCTTATTTGGATAAAAGAATCAGTTTAACCATCTCTGCTTCTCTTTGCTGTGGGGCATAATATATCATTCATTCTCATATTTTCAAATCTAGTCCATAATATTTTACAAACTGCGGAATATTATTCAGCCTAACTTAAAGAACCGGCAGACATGCATATACATACATACTCATGTTGTTCCTTCTCCACCTAGGTTTATCCTCAAAGCTCAAGTTCCTCTTGGAGTGGGCAGAACATATTTGAAAACCTTAAGGATTCGGAGAAGATCTCCAATGGCCGGGTTCACGCGTCCGAAGTACAAGTTCAAAATAAAAGAAACTTAAAGCACAACAGTTCAACCCAAACGGATATTTTCAACCCCGACATAATGGATGTCAAGAAGGATCAGAGCGATCAAGAGAACGGTTTGTATTGCGGTCTGAAACCGTTCTCCAGTAGCGTTTTACATAGTGACTCCCACCGGTCCACGGTCCACGAATGCCACAGTAATTCGAAACACAGCCTTGAATCCTTTGGTCCAGACGGGTATGGAGACCCAAGTTATGGGATAGTGAACTTGGACAACCAGAGGCTTTCCTTTGATCCCACAGTTGCAGACTGCATTGTTCTGGAGAGCGCGTTAGACAAAGGACCAGGCGGGAAGCACAGTGGTGGCACGTGGCCCAAAGTCGTGGTCAACCTAGCTCCGGCAGAAACGGAAAAATTCTCAGTGTACAAAAAGCCCAAACAGAGAAAATCCATCTTCGACCCGGACACTTTCAAAAGACCTCTGACGCCTCCCAAAATGGATTATCTGTCTCCCAATCCGATGTTGGGACTGTCAGCCCAAACTTCAAAACCAGAAGCCATCTCCACTCCTCCAACGCCGCCGACCAGAAGCGATTCTATTAAATTTAAACACAAACAGCAGGCCGGTTCTGCCTCGGAGTCTACCGTGACGGTGGGCTCACCCCCTCCTAGTCCAGCCGCACTCCAACCCCCGCTCTCCATCGAACTGAAGCCAGACTCTTGTCTTCTCAAGGGGCGAGGTAGACCCTCAGGACATTACTACAGGGAAGAGGGGGGAGACCCTGGACATTTGCCCTCGAGAAAATCCTGTGAAGAGGACGTTGGCTTTCAAAGAGTGGAAGAGCCTGAAATCAAAAGACCAAGGCCCAAATCAGCTCCCGCCTTCAGGCATAAACTAACCCCCGTGCCCATTCCTAATCCATCTCAGCAGGTAGATATGGGATCTTGAAAAAGGATCCTGGCCAATCCTTTCCCCAGGGATTTCAGGGTTTAAAATCAGGGGTGTCAAACTCGCGTTGTCACGGCGCTAAACCGGGCATGGCCAGCGCGTGACGCATCCGGCCCGCGGGCCGCGAGTTTGACAGCCCTGGTTTAAATGATCTTTTCTGACATCAAAGTGTATTGCATCGCACAAAGGTTAACTTCTTGTTCAAGGTGTGCCACGACGCTTTTTGAACAGGATCTAGGACAACTCGCTGCGGCCAACTCTCCGCAGGCCAACTCGCCACAGAACAAGAGTTGCACCAATATCGAAGGATTGGTGGAATAGAATCGTTAAATAAAAGATGCCAAAGGAGGGGCATAATGAAATGTGAAAGACAAAAATTAAAGTATTTTTTAAAAATTATTTTAAGTAGTTAAATTGAATTGTTGAATTGTCTCACAGTGTCCTACAGTGAGTGAATTGTCCTGCAGTAAGTTGGCCACGGCGAGTTGGCCATGGTGAGTTGGCCACAGAAGACTAGTTTTTTTTCCAGCTCATTTATACTACCGTAAGTTTCTCTGCTTTTTGAATAGGATCATATGGTCTGTGACCATAATAAAAATTAATTGATTAAAGCAGGGGTCCCCAACCTTGGCAACTTTAAGACTTATGGACTTCAACTCCCAGAATTCCTCAGCCAGCCATGCTGCAGGTTGGATACAGTGCTGGCTGACGGGGAATTCTGGGAGTTGAAGTCTATAAGTCTTAACGTTGTGAAGGTTGGAGATCTCTGGATTAAAGGAACCTTTATCTCAGGAAAAAACCAGTTGAGCTTGACATTATTGTTAAGTGTTCGCTGGTGTTTCTCTGTACAGGTAGTCCTCGACTTACAATCGCCATTGAGCCCAAAATGTCTGTTTCTAAGTGAGACAGTTGTTAAATGAATTTTGCCCCAATCTTTCTTAACAAACAACACTTAGCAACCAACAGTTGTTAAGTGAATCACTGCATTTGTTAAATTAGTAGCACGGCTTTTAAGTGAATCTGGCTTCCCCATGGACATTGCTTGCCAGAAGGGTCCCCAAAGGGGATCACATGACCTCGGCACACTGCAACCGTCATAAATATGAGTCAGTTGCCAAGCGTCTGAATTTTGAACGCATAACCATGGGGATGCTGCAACAGTCATAAGTGTGAAAAACAGTCATAAGTCACTTTTTTTTCAGCATCATTGTAACTTTGTTACAAACAGTCCTAAGTCACTTTTTTTTCAGCATCGTCGTAACTTTGAACTGTTGTAAGTCTAGGACCACCCGTAAATGGCATTTACAGCCACATTTAAGGTTTCTTGTGAGATTGTAAATCATTCAACTCTGCAGCTTGAAGCTTAAGACCCGAATTAAAGCAAAAACGTAGTTATAAGTCAGCTCTGTTTAAATTTCCTGGGACTTGCTCCCAATATAATTTATTTTGAATCGGGATCTAAATCGCATACGCCCCAACCAAACTGACTTGAATTGTTCCTTTAAGCTACATTTTCCATTTGGATAATAGCATTATTTTCTAGACGTTGAATTATTTTTATTTATGCATTCCCCCCCCCCCGAAATATGGGTCGGCAGATAGGTAGATGGAGCATTTACATCAGAGGTGGTATTCAGCCGGTTCGGACCGGTTCGGGCGAACCAGTAGTGGCGACCTGCGGGTGGGCCCTGGTGCTATGCTGTCCTATTTCTGCATGTTTTGAAGCCGCACGCATGCATGCAAGCCGCGCGCGCTCACATTTGCGAACCGGTAGGGAAGGTAAGTGAATACCACCTCTGATTTACATGTGCCACTTAGCAGTATAAACACTTTCTGCATCTGGGTTACAGTTTTGCAGCAAAATCACCCAGAGAAATCTATGTGTGATTGTTCCAGACTATTCTGTAGAAAAATCCCACCAAAACGCCTATTACTTGAAGACAATATCCAGTAAACTTGAGCCTTCCCAGAGGCCTTCCCGTAACACAATGTTTTTCAGCTGAAAAACGTTGTCTCATACTGTATATTTGGAAAGCAGATTAACCTGCTCCCATTCTCTTTGTCTGAATGTAGAATATTCACAGTGTCCCCAAATATTTTGTGACAACTCATTGGTTGCAGACTGTTTTCAGTAATCAATCACTGGGGATTGAAAAAGCATGTCGGGGTGGAAAGAAAAAATTAAAATATAGCACCCATAAATGTCTACAGAGATTCTCAATCATTCAGGGCATGGCTGTCCCAAGAGAGAACTGGACTTTTTTTTTGGGGGGGGGGATGTTCCTTGAAAACATTTCGCTTCTCATCCAAGAAGCTTCTTCAGTTCTGAACTGAAGATGTGCCTTTTGGAAAGCACCTTTGGGATAGACCCAGATACTGAACACCTACAAAGGAATCCAGCTAATATGGTTGCAGAAGGCTGGTTCTATTGCTCCATATGTAAATAAGACATTTTTCTTTTTTGTTTCTCACTATAATTCCACCAATGTTAAGGATTTGAAAGCAAAGCAAGCCCAATTTTCCTTAAAAAAATTCCCTGGAGGTGGCCAGGGGCAAATTAGAAGAACAGAATGGAAAGGGATAAACTATGATGATAACAGAGGTCATGAAAATGTTATAAACAAAACCCCGTTTTGTGTATAACAAAAGAGGCAGAGAATTTAGCACTAGCAATAGCACTTAGACTTATATACTGCTTCATAGTGCTTTACAGCCCTCTCTAAGCGGTTCACAGAGTCAGCATATTGCCCCCAACAATCTGGGTCCTCATTTTACCCACCTCGGAAGGATGGAAGGCTGAGTCAACCTTGAGCCGGTGAGATTTGAACCGCCGAACTGCAGCTACCAGTCAGCTGAAGTAGCCTGCAGTGCTGCACTCTAACCACTGCGCCACCTCGGCTCTTGAAGATTTGACAATCTTCATGCCAGGTCTGATTATAAACACTTCATATATATGTATACATACATACATACATACGTACGTACGTATGTACCAGTAGTGGGTTCTAAAACCTACCGGTTCGCGTGTGCACTTGCGCACGCAGAAGCGTCCCGGGTGGGTGGGCGGAGCCTCCCGCCACCGCCACTACCGGCTCTAAGAACCGGTCCGAACCGGGAGCAACCCACCACTGATACATACATACATTTATATATATAGACCTGGCATGAAGATTGTCAAATGACCATGCTCCACAGTGATGACCATGGCAGCATCGCCATGATCATGTGATGAAAATTCAGATAATCGGCAACTGGTTCATATTTATGATGGTTGAAGTATCCCGGAATCACGTCATCCCCTTTTGCGACCTTCTGATGAGCAAAGTCAATGGGGCAAACCCGATTCACTTAACAGTTACTCACTTAATAACTGGGTTATTCACTTAATAACTGCAGCAATCCACTTAACCGTGGCAAGAAAGGTCATAAAATGGGGCAAAACTCGCTGAACAAATGTCTCGCTTACCAATAGAAATTCTGGGCTCAATTGTGGCCGTAAGTCGAGAACTACCCACACTAGTTGTATGCAAGTAGAAATTGTACCCATGTATGTTTTAAGTATTAAATCTGACCTGGATCGTTTGTTCTCAGAGTAGATCCAAGATCCTCCTAGGAGATCCCAGGAGATCATTTTGCTTGGAAAGGCGCCCTAATTTGTTGTGAAACGCAACACCCCTTTATAAATTGAGATTGTGGCAGTCGCTCTCATAATGGGTACAGGCTTCTGTTGAAATATTGTCCATAAATATAGAAAGATGCTTTGGATTTTCCTCCCCAGGTACAGAAATACATTCCAGCGAGTGAAGAGCTCCTGTCTCCAGAGGTACAAGAATGGCCGACATATTCACCCAAACGGGCCAGTCGGCATAGTGACGGTTTTGTGTCAGCCTCTTTATACTCCGGAAGCTTGTCGGGAGGTTAGTACCCGCGATTGGCACCTGACGACCCCGTTCATTTCAGATTTTATTCTGTTGCATGACCCCTTCCCAACTACGGATGCTCCTTGGCTTACAACCCGTTCATGTAGGGACCGTTGGGCACTTCAAAAAAGTGACTTATGACCGTTTTTCACCCTTAACGCCCGTTGCTATATCCCCATGGTCATGTGATCAAAATTTGGACGTTTGGTAACTGGCATGCATTTATGATGGTTGCAGAGCCCCGGGGTCAGGGGATCCCCTTTGGCGACTTTCCGACAAGCAAAGTCAATGAAGAAGCCAGATTCACTTAACAACCAAGTTACTAACTTAACAGCTGCAGTAATTCTCTTAACAACTTTGGCTAGAAAGGTGTTGAAATGGGGGGGAAATTCAGTTAACAGCTGTCTTGCTTACCAATGGAAATTTGGGGCTTTATTTTATTTTATGATTTTATTTTATGATTTTTATTTATTATTTTATTGTATTTA
>QLTV01001814.1:1967579-1982346 GCA_003457575.1 Thermophis baileyi | reverse complement strand
CTCTCCCTCTCTCTCTCCCCCCCTCTCTCCCCACCTTTACTCGGTAAAAAATTTACAGGTTGTGTTTTTTTTTTACATCAGATCCATAGAGTAGTTAGAACGGTAACAGATTTACAGTAAATGGGGATGGGAAGGGGACGGAGGAACGGGAAAACACGGTGGTAGTTCCTCTGTGAATCTGTGTATCAAAATGGTTAAAAGCGTAAGCATTTTAACAAAATGTGTTAGTCAGAAAAGGTGCTATCTGCAAACACTATATGGTTGATTGGATCAGAAAACTGATTCTACCCAAAGACTTAGAAAGAGCTATACTTCAATGAGAAACAGAGTCTTGAAATCTCTTTGAGTTTTCCTTTCCCTTCCTGATTTCTATACTCCAGGACGCAGTCTCTAATACTTTCCAACCCACTTAATCCATGTTTCAGCACATGTTGTTGTCCTAGCTTCTGGATCCCTTCTCCAAGGCCATCTCTATGGCTCCCCACCCTGCTAGATGACTCCTGATTTAGACTAACAGCCTCTCTTCCTACAATCCTAGCCAAGTAATCATGCCATATACAAGAGCTACCCTGTTTCCCCAAAACGAGACATCCCCTGATAATAAGCCCAATCGGGCTTTTGAGTGCGTGGCAATAAGGCCAAGCGCTTATTTCAGGGTTCAAAAAAATATAAGACAGGGTCTTATTTTCGGGGAAACACGGTAGGTATCGGTAAATCTGAGATTTGCAGAAATTCAAGGGGAGGGGCGGGAAGAGAAGAGAAGTAGGATCCAGTTCTGTTCAGAAGAAAGAGTAGGAAGACAGTGTTGAATGTGAATTAGAGAAGGGCTGCACATGGAAAAGCAGAGAGCATGGCTGGGTTTAAGATATGGTGGCCCTCTGTCTGGGCCAAGCCATTGAGACTCTAGTTAGCAAGTGCCAATACAGAACAGGGCTGTGGAAGAACTGAACTTGACGAGAATGCCACCAAGATGGATACCTAATCCATGATGTGATGAGGAAGGGTCCCTCTTTGAACTAGAAGGTTCATATCTTAATCACTGAGGGTCACGTGAGCCACATGGAGACTTTCCGATATGAAATTAAAATAAAACCGTGACAGAGGAAAAGAATCTTGGAAGTTGGAGCAAGCTCTTTCAGCCTTAAGCTATAGCTTTTTCAACCTAAATTTGGTTCAAGTGCCAGTCTTGATGCAGCCAATAGAGCTTCATCAATATCCAGATGGAAACCCAGGCAGTTCTCAACTTACAACAGTTCATTTAGTGACCGTTCAGAGTTATGACGGCCCTGAAAAAAGTGACTTAGGGCCATTTTTCCAGACTTATGACCATTGTAGCATCCCTGTGGTCACGTTATCAAAATTCAGAGTCTTAGCCGCCGGTCCCTGGTCCCGGAGACGGGGGGGAGAGAGAGAGAGAGAGAGAGAGAGAGAGAGAGAGGGAGGGAGGGAGNAGAGTTGATTGAGATTGAGATGATTGAGATTGAGATGCTTTTGGTGGAAATCCAATACAAAACACTCGGAGGTAACCCCGTAGGAACGTGGGAACTACTCTCTATGTTCATGAAATGTAAATTTGCACCTAATCAACGTGGATCTTCCGTCTGTCGTTTATGCAGGTTCCTTGTCTCATTCCGAATGTAGCAGTCCCAGCTTGGTAACTCCTCCCCAGTCACCCCTTAACTTGGAGACCTCCTCTTTTGCCAGTAGCCAATCACAAAATTCTCTTTCCACCTTGCCCAGGATTTCGGTGAGCCCGGTCTCAATGGGGCAACGTCGAAAAGACAAGTAAGTCGTAGTTGAGTTTGTGCCAATGCTTCGTCTCAAGAGGGAAAGAACTTCGCATGGTCAAGCTCCATTCCTGGTGACCTCAAATCCGTGCAGTTTTCTTGACAACAATGTGGAAATGGTCTTCCATTGCCGCCTTTGGGAAAGTTTGTTTCAGCTTCCCAGTCTTTATCTTACATTGTCCACCTTCCCACCCATTCCCGGGTGGCATCTCATACAACCAATACTAACCCATTCCAATCTGGTTTAATTTTAGAACCCAGCAGGTTCAGCTATCTCTAGCCACCACATATCTTGTAGTGTGTGTGTGTGTGTGTGTGTGTGTATTTTCTTTTTACGATCCTTGTAATCCCTTTTATCGGGGTGGAGTGAGGGTGACTGAATGGAGCTGAGCATTTACTGGCCGAGACTAATCAAAGGGAGAACCAACCTAGAACTAAGGAAAAACCTCCTAACAGTGAGAACCATTAATCAGTGGAACAGCTTGCCACCAGAAGTTGTGGGTGCTCCACAGTAGTGGGTTTCACTTACCTTTGCTACCGGTTCGGGAACGGGAGTGTGCGGGCGACGGGCGCGCTTTGCGTGCATGCAACGCTTCTGCGCATGCGCAGAGCATTTTTGATGATGTCCGGGTGGGTGGGCGGAGCCTCCCGCCGCCACTGCTACCGGTTCGCCCGATCCGGTGCGAACCGGTAGCAACCCACCACTGGTGCTCCATCACTGAAGGTGTTTAAGAACAGACAGGACAGCCATTTGTCTTCTAGTCCAACCCTTTGGACTAGAAGACCTCCAAGGTCCCTTCCAGCTCTATTCTCATCGATTGATTGAATCCTTTATGACTACCTGGGGAACTCAAAGGTTCGTGATCTCTTTCTTCATCAAGAGCATTTCTGGAAGGCTTCCTTTCCAAATCTGAACAAGAGAATCCATACTTCGGTTGGGGACCCATTTTATTTAAAAATTTAAATACCGTTTGGCTTTGAACAACTGATCTTCCGTCCAACTTCATGGAGGAGAAGGTGAAGATTGAGTGAGTGAGATAAGGTGGGTGGGAATATGGGAAGCCCCCATTTCTAGAAAGAAAATTTCTCCCCACTTCCCAGGCGCATTAGAAAAATACCTTCCAGATTTAATAGAGGTAGTCCTCAACTTACAGCAGTTCATTTAGTGACTGTTCAAAGTTACAGTGGCACTGAAAAATGTGTCTTATGCAGCAGCCTCGTGATCATGTGATCAAATTTCATGCTTGGCAACGGGTTCAAACTTATGACCATTGCTGTGTTTGCGACCTTCTGACAAGCCAAATCAACAGGGGAAGCCAGATTCACTTGACAATTGGGTGACTAACTTATCAACCGCAGTGGTTCGCTTAACAACTGTGGCAAGAAAGGTCGTAACATGGGGCGAAACTCACTTAACAAATGTCTCCTTTAAGCTACAAACATTTGGGGCTCAATTGTGGTTGTAAGTCAAGGACTACCTGTTTCTTGCTATCGGTAGTCCAGAATGCTGTGGTTTGCGGTGCCCACCCATCAGGAAAATCCACCAGATTGGAAAATTCCCGCAACTCCAATTGCAGAGCTTGTAGTATTGAACCAAGTAAGCCCCCAATTGTCAATGTTGATCAATGCAAAGAACAGTTCTCTAGTGATTCTGGATTCCTACCCCACGACCCCAAACATGCGCCCCATGAGACCAGTGAATAGTAACTGGGTTTACTCTCAACTCTAATTGTCCATCTGTTGGTTGTTTCTTCCTTCTACTTCATGCCTTTTCCATAGTCCCATGGTTGCCTTATTTTATCTGTGTCACACGATCTCCTGTGCCTTAGCCCGCCCTGGTTCATCAACAAAAGTATTGCTGTCCTGGTTAGCGTCATGGTTTTGTGGCTTTTCCTGCAATTTGGCCAAGAAACCAAACAAGGAATGAGTAGATGGTTGTGAATTTGGCGTCTCCCTTCTTAGCAATGGATTGTTAAGGAGGGCACAGCGGCCTATGGTGTGTTACTTAGCAAGAAAGGCTCTTATAAATACCCTGTTTCCCCCAAAATAAGACATCCCCTGATAATAAGCCCAATCGGGCTTTTGAGTGCATGGCAATAAGGCCAAGCGCTTATTTCAGGGTTCAAAAAATATAAGACAGGGTCTTATTTTCGGGGGAACACAGTAACAGAGCAGTATGCTAGGGCGGGGGTCCCCAACCCACAGGCCGCGGCCCACTACTGGGCTATGGCCCGTTAGAAACTGGGCTGTGCGATCGACTGGCCAGCTCCCCTCTCCCACCCCTGCTGGGCCACCAAGCCGTAAAGGTGATGACCGCTGAACTAAAGGATGCTTGGGTCTTGGCATGGAAGGCATGGAAGGTGGTAGCTCTATCCAGAATTTTCCATGCTTAGTTAAAGAGTCTACATCACTCTGTACCAATAGAAGAGAATATTTGTAGCTGAGGGTGGAAATGTGGGGTCTCTGAGCTTGGCTGTTTCCTTGCAGACGTTTCATGACCCAACTAGGTAACATCATCAGTGCTAGAAGGGGATGGGGTTTGCTATGAGTTTACATAAAGTGGCTCGCCCTGTCGGTTTTGGTGGGAGTGTTCTTGGTGGTTGCTTGATTACCAGATTAATCAGCACGATTAGCATAATCAATCATGCCTAACAACTAGCACATATCAGTCATGCCTAAGTAGCATGATCAATCATGCCTTATCAGCATGATCCGTCCAGTCAACAGCCTAATTAAGGAGCCACCAAGAACGCTTCCATCAACACTGACAGTACAAACCATATGGAGAGAGCAAACCCCTCTCCCTTCTAGCACTGATGATGTTACCTAGTTGGATAAAGAAACGTCAGCAAGAAAACAGCTCACAGAGCACCAAGGACCCCACAGTACTCTGTAACCCAGGTGACTAAGGCCTATGTTTGACATGTTTTGTAATACAGGTAGTCCTTGACTTACAACAGTTCATTTAGTGACCATTGAAAGTTACAACGCCATTGGAAAACGTGGCTTATGACCATTTTTCATACTTACGACCGTTGCAGCATCCCCATGGTCACGCAATCCAAATTCAGACGCTTGGCAACTGGCTCATAGTTATGACGGCCGCAGTGTCCCGGGATCGTGTGATCCCCTTTTGCGACCTTCTCATGACCAAAGTCAATGGGGAAGCCAGGTTCACTTAACAACTGTGTTACTAACTTAACAGCTGCAGTGATTCACTTAACGACTGTGGCAAGCAAGGTCATAAAATGGGGCAAAGTTAACTTAACAAAAGTCTCAAGAACAGAAATTTGGGGTTCGATTGTGATCATAAGTCGAGGACTACCTGTATAAACAGGTAGTAAACAGCCTCTAGTGGATGTAGACCAACACGAAGGGCCTATTTCCACACATCAATGTGTAGCATAGCTTTGGCTACTATCTCTTTCTCTAAGGCCTTTTTCTTCCTTTTTTCTTCCTTTCTTTCTTCATCCCTCTTCACCTTTCAGATATTTGTTCCGTAATAGGTCTTTTCTGAGAATTCCTGTGGCTCCTACGCCAAAGTTCTGTTCCCTCAGGAGTTTGAGGTTGGCTTGACATACAGGTTGTCCTTGAGAAGTTTATTCGTGTGCTATTTACATGTTTGGATAGAACCCTCCCTCCCCTTCCCCAAAAGGAAAAAAAAAACCCTGCATGGTAATTGCATCCCTACCATGCAAGGCGCCATCGTGAATTAACGGCTGGAGTTTGCTTTACAGCACCGTCATTTCCATCGACTAACCCTGAGTTTTACTCGCATGGAAACAGAAACAATTCGGCGTCGCGTTTTCCCTTCTTCATCTCGTGATTCACCCCCCATGAACTATGACAGTATTTCTATATTTCTATAGAAATAACACTCTAAAGCAGGGGTCCCCAACTCCAGGGCCACAGCCCACTGCCAGGCCGTGGCCTATTCGGAACCAGGCCACGCGAGAGGAGAGCTGACGCGCAGCTCATCCCGTGCAAGTGGTGGGCCGGCACGCACGTGCGCGCATGACTCGTCTTGCAGCCGAGCGGTGTGTCTGCATGCCGGCTCACCCCTTGCATGGCCCAGTGGGTCTATGACAATTCGCCGCGGCCAGCTCGCCATGACCAACCCGCCACAGCCAACTCACCGCAGGACGTAGGACAAGCGGCTGCAGGACAAGAGTTACAGTAATATCAAAGTTATGGTGGGATAGAATCATTAAAGAAAAGGATGCATAAGGAAGGACAAAATAAAATGCGAATGGCAAAAATTAAAGTATTTTTTATTTATTTTAAATAATTAAATAGAATTGTTAAATTGTCCTGCAGTGTGTTGTCTTGCGGCAAGCTGGCCATTCCAGCATGTTCTCCCGCTATAAGTTGGCTGTGGTGAGTTGGCCACGGCGAGTTTGCCATAGTAAGTTGGCTGTGGCAAGTCGTCCCATTCCCTGGCCCGGTTCCCCTCTGTCCCCCCACCCAGCTGGACCGCCAAGCCGCAAAGTTTGGGGACCACTGCTCTAAAGGGTCCAAAAATGGCTATACTTTGATGTAAGCCTTCCCCCCCCAGAATGCATTCCAAAATGGCATATTATATATGCTTATTGACCTATATACCGTATATATAATATGGGCCAAGATATGTTTTCTTTCTGATGTTTTCCACCTTAATTCAATTTATAATTTTAGTTTGCTATTCCATGCCTTTCACATTAGCAGCAACCGCATCGAGAGACGGTCTGATCCAGCTTCCGTCCC
This sequence comes from Thermophis baileyi, assembly GCA_003457575.1. Taxonomy (NCBI): domain Eukaryota; kingdom Metazoa; phylum Chordata; class Lepidosauria; order Squamata; family Dipsadidae; genus Thermophis; species Thermophis baileyi. Next base: position 1,975,816 of record QLTV01001814.1, on the reverse strand, counting down.
TTGCATGCAAAAGGAATGTCGCCATTTTAAGCCAACATTTTAAAGTGGCCACTGTTCCGCTTTTGAAGGGGACGGTGGGTATGGTGCATGCCCTCCGTGTGATATGTATTTTTTCCCTCCCCTGTCTTCCGATGCTCGCTCAAGAGGTGTCCCTGTGCTCTTTTTCTCCCAAAGACCCTACATGGAAGAACCGCGTCAGGTCAAAGTGCAGAAGGGGGCCGAACCCCTGGGGATCTCCATTGTGTGCGGGGAAAATGGCGGAATATTCGTCTCGAAAGTAACCGGTGGCAGCATTGCCCATCAGGCCGGCCTTGAATACGGCGATCAGTTGTTAGAGGTAAAGCTACGAGTCGATCATGACGATGCTGTTTTCCAGTTGGCTGTGCGGTACAGGGGGTTCTCGACTTACGACAGTTCGTTTAGTGACCGTTCAAAGTTACAACATCACTGAAAATATGACTGAGGACCATTTTTCACACTTATGACCATTGTATCCTCTCCATGGTTATGTGATCAAAATTCAGACGCTTGGCCACTGGCTCACATTTATGTCCATTCAGCATCCTGGGGGGTCATGTGATCCCCTTTTGCAACCTTCTGATGAGCAACATCAATGGGGAAGCCGGATTCGCCTAACTACCGAGTTACTAACTTAACAACCGCAGAGATTCACTTAACAACTGTGTCAAGAAAGGTTGTAAAACGGGGCAAAATTCACTGAACAAACGCCTCAGTTAACAACAGAAATTCTGGGCTCGATTGCGGTCGTAAGTCGAGGACTACTTGCATTTGTGTGGTCCCACTAATATTGGGACAGCTTTTGTTAAAAACATTGCTCCCTCGGGAGTTCTTAAAATAGGCTGTTTCCAAATGTTTTCAGAAAGAAAGAGGGGGGGGGGAATCAAATAGACTCCATTGTGGTTGTAAGTCGAGGACTACTTGTAGAAAAAGCTAATACCTTCAAATACCCAGATTTATTGGCATTTTAACTAGTTTTCATTGACATTATTCTACCGCCTACCTTTGTCTCTGAGGATGGGTTGTTTAACACACTGTTGGAAGACACCGATGGTTCCAAATACACCTCCCTTGTCCTTTAAGTGTGTCTCTCACCTGCACATGTTTTTGCAGTGTGTTACTTTCCTATTTATTTATTTATTTTTCCCAAGAAAAAACACCACAGTCCAATATTCTCTTTATTTCCAAGAATATTTTGAGACCCCAGCAAGTATTTGTAGAGAATAAAATATGGCAAAAAGCTGCACTCCAGGTCTCTTTGTTAGGTAATTTGCCAAATGCACTCAACAGAAAATTGAAGGATCTCATAACAGAGAAGTTGTGGAGCTAGACATTTTTACCTCAGGAGTTTTGTGTTCCCCCCCCACCCCCGGCTAATGCCTTCATCCTGACAACCATTACGTAGGTACAGGCAGTCCTGAAATTGCAGCAGTTCGTTTCGTGACTGTTCGTAGTTACAACAACACCGAAAAAGTGGCTTATGACCGTTTTTCAACATTTACAACCATTGCAGCATCATGTCATGTGGCCAAAATTCAGACGCTTGGCAACTGGCATGTATCTATGACAGTTTCACCGTCCCAGGGTCATATGATCTCCAGCTGGCTTCTGACGGACAGAGTCAACGGGGGAAGCCAGATTCACTTAACAACCACGTTACTAACTTAAAAACTGCAGCGATCCACTTCACAACTGTGGCAAGAAAGGGCATAAAATGGAGCGAAATTCCCTTAACAACGGTCTCGCTTAGCCCCAGCAGTTTTGGGCTCAGTTGTGGCTGTAAGTCGAGAACTATCTACATATGCATGGCATTTTCCTTTGAAACTCAAAATGCTTTTTTTTTTTAAGGGGTAATTTACTACAAAACCCAGCACTGAACTTGCATGAATGCACGCATGCACACACTCATACCTTAATGCAAGAGAAAGCAATGAGTTGGAAAAATCTTAGTGCGAAGTATGCAATCAGTTGGGGAAATCAAATTTCAGAAAGCAAGATTAGCAATGTTAAACACAGGAATATTTATGAATGAATTCTGCCGGAAAAATATGATAAAAGGACTATATGTTTGATTTTACATGACTAACGCTTACTATGAAGGATAAAGAAGAAACTGAATATTTTTTGATATGGGATTTATTTTGCCAATGGTTAGACAATAGAAACAGAAGTTAGAAATGTGGGAACATAAAAAGGATAAATGTTAAAATGGAGTTTTGTTAAAGTAGATAAGTTAAATATTATTGTTGTCATAGTATTAATGTTATTGTGATGAATACTATTGTAAACACTTTGATTACGATTGCCTAAGAATACCCAGACAACACATTGTTTGATGGAAATTGAATAAAATAAAACAGAAGATATATATATATATATATATAAGGAATATTTATGAATGAATTTTTGTGTGGTTCTCTTATCTTCTCCCAGTTTAATGGCATCAACCTGCGGAACGCCACAGAACAACAAGCTCGGCTGATCATTGGGCAGCAGTGCGATACCATAACTATTTTGGCACAGTACAACCCCCACATGTTCCAGCTGGGCAATCATTCACGATCAAGGTAAGCTTAGACCTTGTCCACAACGGTCTGTATCATGTGAAGATGATCTTCCCAGGGGTAGCTTGGAAGCAGAGACCAAGACACTGTTACCATGAAGCACCATTTGATTTATTTGACAGATTATAGCTGGGTTTCCCAACCTTTCTGGCTTTATGGGCCGGCTAGGGGGAGGGGGGATGGTTTCATGTGAGTGGCGGGCAAGTGTACGCATGCACACAGCTCCATTTGCGCGAGCGGTGGGCGCATGCACCCACCGCTCTCACAAAAGAAGTGTACGCACTCGCTCACTGCTCATGCAAATGGCGAGGCGTATGTGCGTGTGCTCGCCTGCCATTTCCGCATCCCGGTTCTGAATGGCTCAAGACCCAGTTTAGTGGGCCACAGCCCTGGGGGTTGGGGACCCCTTGATTATAGTAACATAGGGAGGATGAGAAAGCTAAAAGAGAGATGGAGTCACGAGCCCTCTTGATAGACCTCTGCGAAAGATCCTTTTGGTTGTATTGGTTAACAAACTAGATAGCAGAGAGCCAAAGAAATATAATCTTCGATGTGACGGATAACATTAACCTTACTGATTGGATTAATTGATATACATTTTGAATGGGTAATGTCAAGCACGAAAGACCAGGTCCACACCCGAAGGTCCAATTAACAGATCTATTGCTAAAAAGCCTATGCACGGGAATCTTTTCAGCTAAGGGTTAGCACTGCTTGGAGTTAAATAATGGAATTCAAGGGGGTTTGGACTTAATCTGCTTGTGACTATGTAGGGATTCTAGGCTGGTTCCTCTTTTAATTCCACCCACAGCTTCTGCCATGTCTTCTCCTACAGGTTATAATGGATACAGGATGAGGTGCATTAATTTATTTCTTGTACAATGGTTCCTTTGGATTGAACAGAGAGGTCTAAGAAATGCATCTGAAATCATTATTTTATTACAATGTCTGTCTAAAATCCTTGAGTTCTCTTGCTGACTGGTGGCTTTGTCATTCTTTGTGGCTGGATTTTTATTTCTTGCGCTTTCTTTTAACTTATTATGTTCTATGCAGCCGATTGCTTTCTAGCTGAACTGAGGACATTGTGTTGGGAAGAGAGATATGGATGGGTCAGGATTTTCTTCTGGACCTGTCAGTTTGCACCTACAACCTCACAGCAAATGGCAGCGTCTGCTTAATGGTGGTTGGGGCCCAGATCTCTTCATTTTTTCACACTTTGAAAACTCAGCTTTGTAAGCTTCCTTCCACCTCCAAGAGAAAGCAGCTGCCGAGGGTACATCTCAGGATGTTGTTTAATAAATTCAGAAAACAAATTAAAAAATAAATAAATAACCCATGATCATGTGTTGCCAGTTGAGACATCACTTTAAAAATAAAAGACCTGAAAAGAAACCAGCATGGCTGCACAAAGAACTCTCTGATAAATTGAAAGACAAAAAAGGACAAGTATAAAAAGTGGAAAGAGGGAGACATACCTAAGGCAGAATAGCAGCAAATAGCCCGAGCCTCCAAAGATGAAGTGAGGAAAGCTAAGGCTCAAAGTGAACTAAGGCTTCTGACAAAAGTCAAAAATAACAAATAGTTTATTTAAATTTAACAAACAACAATTTGTTTTTGCAAATGCATGAATTGGCCTTTCTCACATTGTTCTAGAACAGGGGTGTCAAACTCAAGGCCCGGGGGTGCTTAGATCTGGCCCACGGGGCCACCCTGGAAACAGCGAAGGATTGGCTCGCGGTGCCTCTGCCAGCGAAAACGGAGCTCGGGAGGGCCACGCGCAGCCCCCCTGAGCTCCGTTTTCGATGGCAGAGGGTTGCAGGAGGCCATCCCAGCCGAAAACGGAGCTCGGGAGCCCATTTTTGCTGGCAGAGCGCTCGGCCACCAGAGGCACCCGCAACATGAGTAACGTCAAGCTGGCCACGTCCACCCTGGCCACGCTCCCCCAAGGTCAAACACAACCCCAATGGAATCGAGTTTGACACCCCTGTTCTAGAAGAAGAGATTGTCACCTAGAGTCAACCAATTGATTTGGTTCCTGGAGATTTTCTGATCGTGGTTACCCTAACTGGACTGTTTTGTTGGGGGAAATCCCTTGAAACAGTGTGCAAGACCTAATGTAGACTTGAGATAGAGGAAGACCAACATGGAAGACTTCTGATATTTTCTCTAGCATCCCATCATTAGTTTAGCTAAAGAAAGTTACTCACCTTGGAACACTGTTTTCCAGGGGTATGTTTGAACCAGAAAAAAAGTGGGGTACGTTTGAACCTAACCCAGAAAAAGCAAGGTATATCTGTTTTTCAAATAGCAAGTTGTAGCATCTGCTGATCAGCTGAAGCTGTAAGGAGCAGAGGAAGAATTCAAAGTGTGCAAAAGTGTGTTTAATTCTCACCTTGTGAGTGAGGTTTTTTTTTTCTTTGAAGAAGTCCGGCTTGAAATGGAAAGAACCTGGCTTCCTTAGTCTCTTTGCAGGGAACTCGTGGTGGACTAAACTATAGTTTCATGTAAAATTCAAAGGCAACCGCTCAATCAATCAGAATAGAGCTGGAAGGGACCTTGGAGATCTTCTAGTCCAACCCCCTGCTCAAGCAGGAGACACTATACCATTTCGGACAAGTGGCTGTCCACTCCAGTCTCTTCTTAAAAGCCTCCAGTGATGAAGAACCCACAACTTCTGAAGACAAGCCATTCCACTTAATTGTCCTCACTGTTAGGAAGTTTCTCCTTAATTCCAGGTTGCTTCTCCCCTTGGTTAGTTTCCATCCAAGGTAGTTTCTCCTACCTTCTGACGCTGAGATCTCAAGGATCATCTAGTCCCCAAAACTTGTACTGTTCTCGAACAATGTCGCATTTTAATCGCTTTGAATTCACTTCTTTCTTTTAAGCTCCCGTCTGGAACCGGTGAGTAGTCATTCCACTCCACAAGGCAGTGGAGCTCCAACTCCTGACAGCCATTCCATAATTGATACTGTGAGTGAACAAGATGAAGGGACCATGACTCCTCCGTCCAAGGAGACTACTCCAACCACCAGTCCCCGCAATTCAGTTAGGTAAGCTACTTCCCAGACCAAACTCCCATAAAAACTCCGAGACAGACATTTTCTCAAAGTTCCCATTTATTAGAGTAGGTATACTGGCAGATCTGGGAAAACCTGAATCTGAGAGTTCTGTGTTTTCCCTCAGTAAATCAAAACCTCAAATCCACCCCCTGCACCCATCAGTCCATCAAATGGTCCAATCACCATCCGTTCCGTCCCAACTGGAGCCATCCCTTCAACCACTCCTCCTCCAGGTGCAGGAATACCACGACCTTGACCGAAAAAAAGAATGCTATTATGTCTAACTACATTCCCTCTACTACAGAGGTCTTCAAACTTGGCAACTTTAAGACTTGTGGACTTCAACTCCCAGAATTCTCATAGCTGGTTGGAGAATTCTGGGAGTTGAAGTCCACAAGTCTTAAAGTTTGCCAAGTTTGAGGACCACTGCTCTACTAAATCTCCCCTCCTAATTTTCCAAGCACCAGAGTGTGGCAGCGTGGAAGCTTCTGATGCTAATATGGCTTCCAAAGCTGACAAACAGATGGTGCTTATTTCAGCAAGATCTCCTTGGTAAACGGACTTCTAGGAGATCCTTCCCCAGTGGTTGATCCATCCTGTGTTTGTGACTAGTAGCCTCTGAGAGGTCCTTGGTGCTCTCTAAGCTTGGTTGTTTTCTTGCAGAAGTTTCATTACCTAAACTAGGTACCGTCATCAAGCTTTCAAGAAGAGACTGGACCGCCATCTGTCAGAAATGGTGTAGGGCTTCCTGCTTGAACAGGGGTTGGACTAGATGACCTACAAGGTCCCTTCCAACTCTGTTAATCAGTGTGCTGATGATGAAGTTACCAAGTTTGGATCTTGAAATGTCTTCAAGAAAACAACCAAGCTCAGAGAGCACCAAGGACCTCTCATTTCAACCCTGAGCTACAAATATTCTCTTTAGTTGGTACTGGTACAGCTAGTCCTCAACTTAAGACCACAACTAAGCCCAAAATTTATGTTGTTAAGTGAGAATTTTTTGTTAAGTGAGTTTTGGCCCATTTTACGACTTTTCTTGCCACATTGGTTAAATGAATCAATGCAGTTGGTAAATTGATAACACAATTGTTAAGTGAATCTGGTTTCCCCATTGACTTTGCTTGTGTCAGAAGGTCGCAAAAGGGGATCACATGATACTGCAACGGTCATAAATGTGAGTTAGTTGTCAAGCATCCGAATGTATATCGCGCAACCACGGGGATGCTGCAACGGTCGTAAGTGTGAAAAACGGTCAGAGGTCACTTTTTTTTTTTAGTAATGTTGTAACTTTAAACGGTCACTAAGTGATGTGTTGTAAGTCAAGGACTACCTGTAGTCTCTGCCAGGCACAAATAACAGGGGACCGGAGTTGTGATCAAAGCATTAAGACTTTCTTCTTGACACCTATAAAAAAGAATCTGAACATTTTAACAGTCCAAGCTAAATTAGCACTAGATAAGGGTCAATGGAATTTACCTAAGCTAGGCTTGACCTGGGTCTCTTGTGGCTGTGTAAGGATTCCAAACTGATGATGCATTTAACCCCACCCTCCTCATCAGCCTGCTCATCTTCTACATTTTCTCTTTCTTCTTAATCATGCTGGCTGGGCTGAGAAGACTCTACCCAAAATTTCTTGATGGCCACATCTTCCAGAGGTCCGATTCTAAAGAAAGCGTGGGGAAAAAATTTTCAGCCTGGGAACTAAGCATTTCCGATAGCCCTGTTTGGCTGGTGATTCTGTAATGTCACAAGAATGGCGAGAAATGAAATTTCTGAACCATTATTAAGTTTAAGAGACACAGTTAGGGTCTTAAGCCTTGCAGAATAATACAGGTAGTCCTCAACTTACAACAGTTCATTTAATGACCGTTCAAAGTTACAACGGCACTGAAAAAAGTGACATGATCATTTTTCACACTTACGACCATTGTAGCATCCTAACACTCACCTGATCAAAATTCAGACGCTTGACAACTGACTCGTATTTATGACGGTCGCAATGTTCCCGGGGTCATGTGATCCCCCTTTGCGACCTTCTGACAAGCAAAGTCAATGGGGGAAGCCGGATTCACTTAACAACCATGTTCCTAACTTAAAAACTGTAGTGATTCACTTAACAACGGTGGCAAGAAAAGTCGTAAAATGGGACAAAATTCACTTAACAGATGTTTCACTTAGCAACAGAAATTTTGGGCTCAATTGTAGTCGTAAGTTGAGGACTACCTATAATCATGTTGCCTTTTAATCTTCTAAAATAAGATCTGCCTCATTTCTCTCTGTCTCTGTCTCTCCCCCATCTATATCTCCATATCTATCTACACAATATCTGTCTGTCGTCTGTCTGTCTGTCTGTCCGTCCGTCCGTCCGTCCATCCATCCATCCATCCATCCATCCATCCATCCATCCATCCATCCATCTGTCTATCATCTATCTGTCTTTCATCTATCTGTCTCATCTATATCTGTCTGTCTGTCTGTCTGTCTGCCTATCTATCTCTATCTATCTATCTATCTATCTACTCTCTATCTATCCATCCATCTCCCTATCAATCTATCTATCTATCTATCTATCTATCTATCTACTATCTATCTATCT
>QLTV01001814.1:1940088-1951181 GCA_003457575.1 Thermophis baileyi | reverse complement strand
CAATGGCTTCAACAGCACAAAATACGCCTTCTGGAGTGGCCCAGTCAGAGTCCTGACCTCAACCCGATTGAAATGCTATGGCATGACCTTAAGAGAGCGATTCACACCAGACATCCCAAGAATATTGCTACACTGAAACAGTTTTGTGAAGAGGAGTGGTCCAAAATTACTCCAGATCGTTGTGCAGGTCTGATCTGCAACTACAGGAAACGTTTGGTTGAGGTTATTGCTGCCAAAGGAGGGTCAACCAGTTATTAAGTCCAAAGGTTCACATATGTTTTCCTCCCTGCACTGTGAATGTTTACATGTTATGTTCAATTAAACCATGGCAACATCTAATGTTTGTGTAGTATTATTTTAAGCAGACTGTGTTTTTCTATTGTTGTGACTTAGATGACGTTCAGAGCACATTTTATGACCAATTCATGCAAAACTCCACGTAATCCCAAGGGGTTCACATACTTTTTCTTGCAACTGTATATAGGGTCTCCTGCTTAAGCAGGGGGTTGGACTAGAAGACCTCCAAAGTTCCTTCCATTATTCTATTCTGTCTTATCCTGTCCGTCCTACCCTACCCTACCCTATTCTGCGTTCTGTTCTGTTCTGTTGTGTTCTGGTCTACTCCTACTCCTACTCTTCTGTTCTGTTCTGTTCTGTTCTGTTCTGTTCTATTCTATTCTATTCTATTCTATTCTATTCTATTCTATTCTATTNACTCCACTCCACTCCACTCCACTCCACTCCACTCCACTCCTTCCTTATTCTATTCCATTTCATTCCATTCTGCCAGACGAGAAGATTGCTAGCTTTTTGATATTCACAATGTTATTTTTTTCTGCAGATAGTTCAACTTCAAATCTTTTTTTTTTGTTTTTTGTTTTGCCTTAGCCAAGAAACACAATTGTACAATTATTTGATGAAGATAATGTATAGTTCCCGAACCATTTTGTAATTATCCCTTTTCACGCTTCCTGTTTGGGTTTTTTTTTTAGTTCAGCTGTTGAATTTTTGTGTCTTCTTTCTTTGCAGATGCTGTAAGCCTGGCGTATCAACGAGTCCAAAAGGTAGATTGCACATCTCCAAGACCGGTGCTTATCCTTGGACCATTACCTGATGCTGTGAAAGATATGTTGGTCAAAGAATCACCAGGGAAATTTTGCAGGTGTCCTCTTGGTAAGTCCATTGCATGGAAGGGTTTCCTAAGAAAGATGAGGTAGGAGAAGAGCAGGGAGAGCTAGGGGCCAGAGTTAAATGTGTCACCAGCTTAGAGTCCTTACATTGCCACAAACAACCCAAGTTCAGCTCCTATTGAATTCCATTGACCCTTACCTGGTGGCAATTTAGTGCTGAACTTTTAGTTGATCAGATTCTAACATATGGTCCTGGTTTCCTTTGTGCCTACACATAACATCTGTTTATAGCAATAGCAATAGCACTTAGACCAGTGGTTCCCAACGTGGGGTCCACGCCACATAGGGGGGCAATTTTATTTTTAATGGGGGCAATTGGAATCTTGTTTAAACCAAGTTAATGGCCTTTTAGGCTTCCTCCGCATGAGTAGGAGTTCACTTTTTGAATAGTAAGAATTATATGTCACGGGGGGGAGGGGCATCAGGATTTTAGAGATGCTTAGGTGGGGCATGGCCAAAAAAAGGTTGGGAACCACTGACTTATATACCGCTTCATAGTGCTTTTACAGCCCTCTCTAAGCAGTTTACAGAGTCAGCATATTGCCCCCAACAATCGGAAGGGTCAGCATATTACCCACCTCGGAAGGATGGAAGGCTGAGTCAATGGCAATAGCAATAGCACTTAGACTATACCGCTTTACAGTGCTTTACAGCCCTCTCTAAGGGGTTTACAGAGTCAGCTTATTGCCCCCAACAATCTGGGTCCTCATTTTACCCACCTCGGAAGGAGCTTCCTAAGAATATTCAAAAAGTATTTTCATTAAAGCAATTCATGTCCATTTATGTGACTTGGGTGCCAGCTGCTTTTATTTGTGGTTTGTCCCATTATCCGAACCTTCAAACTAGGAAGCGAAAAACGAGTAGACAACCTTCTTACCAAGTAGTCCTTCTTCAAAGGTTGACCGCTTGATCATCTCTCGAAGAATTCCTTTCTGGAATTTTTTTTTTTTTTAAATTAAAGACAAGATTCTTCAGCATGAAATGTTTTCTCCGTTCGCTTTTGCATCTCCTCTTTTGCTGCCTTAGGCAACTCTTACATTTCTGTCCATCTGAAGTTGTTGACTTCATCTATAAAAATAGTTACAAACTTGGGCAGGGCACAAAGGAAACCAGATGGGAAGCCAGCCTCCTCCTGTATTCAGGTGTTGGAAACCTAGTCTGTCCATGCAACAAGAGCCTATTCTTAATTTATATTTTCATATAAATTGGTAAGGGAATATTTTAAAAGGGAGTCTCTTTCCCTCTTCATGCTTCAGTTACCTGGCACCATATTCATGGTGGGAGAAATAGAGAGAGAGAAGGAGAGCCAGTTTGGCCTAGTGGTTAATGCACCAGGCTAGGAACTGGGTGATTATGAGTTCTAGTCCAGCCTTAGCTATGAAAGCCAGCTGGGTGACTTTGGGCCAGTCACTCTCTCTCTCAACCCAACTCTGCTCACATGGTTATTGTTGTGAAGAAATTAGGAGGAGGAAGGTGTGTTGGATATGTTTGCCACCTTGAGCTATTTGTAAACATGCTAAAAGTAGGATACAAAAAAAATAACATATTCCCATTTAATTTTGCTGCATACATCAACCTGATCATGTCATGAAAAAAAAAAAAAAAATCATGGAAAATCTTACTTTCTTCAGATTCTGCCTTTTGATCTAATCGACTGAAGCAGATGCTCTGTGTTATCCATGCATATTTACAGTTTATTTATGTGCTTTAAAAAAAATTACAACTAATTCTCCGCTTAATTGCTTGCGAGAGGTTGCTTTTCCGAAGGTTTAGCGCCAGCACTGAAATGTTTAACCAGATGTATTTTTAAAATGTTTCTAGTATATCATGTGCTTTGGAGTTGTCTAGTGAACTTCTGTTTGCCGCCCACAATCAACAGATCCAGCATTGAATAGATTAAGCATTGAATAGATTAAGATAATAACAGGTCTCTTTCTTTTCTCATTCTTATATACACAACACACACACACTTACATACTTTCTCCCTTTAGCAATGTAGTATTCTCCCTTCTTTGCCACGTTATATATTTCACTCTGACAACTGTTTTGCTATGAAAGAGAGCATGTGGTGGCCTAGAAGTAGAGCTCTCGCCTCACAATCACGAGGCTGTTGAGTTCGATCCTAGGTAGCGGCAGATATTTCTCTCTCTGGGTGCAAAGAGAAAATATCTGCTGCAAACCCCGCATAGGTGTCAGGAAGGACATCCGGCCAGCAAACGCTCAGCTCCCTTCAGTCCCCGTGACTCCACTCCGATGCAAGGGATTACAGAGTCATTAAAAGAAAAACGGTTTTGCTATGAAAAATTCGCAGATGGCAGATGTATTCCTTGATGATCCCAAACAGCCTTTTCCCTGATCCATGCCACTAATAATTGCACCAGTGAAACCTGGGTCAGGAGGGGGAAAAAATGTTTCTGTTAAATCAATGTATTTTGGCTAAAACCGAATAAACCGTTGTTTGTTTTTGTTTTCCAAACAGAGGTGATGAAAGCTTCTCAGCAAGCCATTGAACGGGGTGTGAAAGACTGTCTATTCATAGATTATAAACGCAGGAGTGGGCATTTTGACGTGACAACTGTGGCTTCCATAAAGGAGATTACTGAGAAGGTGCTTTTCTTTCCCTCAAGTCTTAGCCTCTTGATCAGGGGTGTCAAACTCGATTTCATTGAGGGCCGCATCAGGGTTGTGTTTGACCTCGGGCGGGGCGGAGTGGGCATGGCCAGGGTGGGCGTGGACAGCTTGACATCACTCGTGTCGGGGTCGCCTGTGGTGGCCCGAGCGCTCTGCCAACAAAAACAGGATCCCAAGCTCCGTTTTCGGCTGCGACGGCCTCCTGCAACCCTCTGCCAGCAAAAATGGAGCTTGGGAGAGCCGCGTGCGGCCCTCCCGAGCTCTGTTTTTGCTGGCAGAGGCACTGCGGGCCAGTCGTTTGCTGTTTCCATGGCAGCCCCATGGGCCAGATCTAAGCACCCCTCGGGCCGGATTCGGCCCCCGGGCCTTGAGTTTGACACCCCTGCTCTTGATAGAAAAAGGAACACAATTGTAAATTTTCAAGTTTAATCCTGTAGGTTTCCGGAATGAGAAACGGGGAAATTGCCCCAAACATTTTGAAATAGGATAGGATCAGAAGCTTCTAGAAACCCAACAAAAGCAGTTCCTTCTCAGCTATATCAAAACGCCATTGTTTAAAAACGGTACAGACACTTCGGGCTAAACCTCCGCTGGTTTTAATCATGGTTTCTTGAACCAGCCAGAATCTGCCAGTCTTGCAGATTGAGCCAAGGAACAATGGTCTATTTGACCACTTCTTGGCTTGTTCTCCTTCCTTATTTTAGAACCATCTATAAAAATAGTTACAGGCTTGGGAAAGGCACAGCGCAGATGAGGCAGGAAACCACAGCTCATGTATTTTCTCTAATTGTGCTAACCACAGGAGAATTGTGGCTTTGGATTGTGAAAACAAACCATTGATTTGGTCATTGACTTTGCTTGCACAACATGTTCAGTTAGAAACAGCCCTAACCAGATGAGCTCTGTGTCAGAAATTAGCGGACCGATAAGATTCATTTCTATCATTAGAGCAAGCTAGAGGCTCAGAAGTCAAGCTAATGAGTTCTACGTGAATCAAAACCCAAACATTTGTAATAACTAGGCAATTTGTGCAGAACAAAATAAGAGAAGTAAACATCTTCAAGAATTCAGCAAAAGGCTAGACAGCCATTTGTCCGGAACTGTGTAGGGCAGTGATGGCTAACCTTTTCCGGACCGAGTGCCCAAAGCGCATGCGCGTATGAATGCATGTGCCCCGAACCCCCAAAATGCAATGTGCGCATGCCCCCACCCCCACATGAGCCCTGCGCATGTGCATGTGTGCCCCCCGTATGCGGCCCCCTGCGCATGCGTGGCAGAGACCTGAAGACCAGCTGGCCGATGGGAGGCGCACACGCATGCGCGGTGGAGCTGAACTGGGACGACGGCTCGCATGCCCACAGAGAAGGCGCTGCGTGCCATCTCTGGCACGCTTGCCATAGGTTCGCCATCACGGGCGTAGGGTCTCCTGTTTAAGCAGAGGGTTGAACTAGAAGACCTCCAAGGTCCTTTCCATTGTTCTTCTATTCTATTCTATTCTATTCTATTCTATTCTATTCTATTCTATTCTATTCTATTCTATTCTATTCTATTCTATTCTATTCTATTCTATTCTTATTCCACTCTCTATTCTTATTCCATTCCCTATTCTATTCTATTCTATTCTATTCTGTTCTGTTCTATTCTATTCTATTCTATTCTATTCTATTCCATTCCATTCCATTCCATTCCATTCCATTCCATTCCATTCCATTCCATTCCATTCCATTCTTCCAAGAGTTCCAAGGTCCCTCCCAACTCTTTCATTTTGTGCTCTGTGTTCTATTTTGATGGAATGGTTACGTCATTTCAGATGTGGTCCAATCACAACTTAGATTATTGGTGAATCTGTTTGTTTACGTTAAGGACTGCCCTTCATCTTCCTGTCAGAACAGAACAGAATAACAGAGTTGGAAGGGACCTTAGAGATCTTCTAGTCCTATCCCCTGCTCAAGCAGTAGACCCTATACCATTTCAGACAAGTGACTGTCCAGTCTCTTAAAAACCTCCAGAGTTGGTGCACCCGCAACTTCTGGAGGCAAGTCGTTCCACTGATTGTTTTCACTATTGGGAAATTTCTCCTTAGTTCTAAGTTACTTCTCTCTTTGTTCTTTTGTCCTTTTATTACCATAGGCAGTTTTCAACTAGCTCGGTATTAAAGTGAGCATAAGTTCTGCTGTAAAGCCAGATCCATCCATCTGGTTATTTTAGACATTATGTAGCTATAAATAGATACCCACTGCTACTGGAAAACCACTTTGGTGTAGTGGCTAAGGGCCAGGGCTAGGAACAGAAGTCTGGGGTTCTCATCCTTCTAAGCATGGAAACCTGTGGGGTCTTCACCCTCTCTCAGCCCAATTCATTTCACAGGTTGACTGTTGTGGGGAGAATAGGTGTCAGGAGCATTAGGTTCCTATGGCCCCTGGAGTTGACCAAAAGTGAAGATGGGACGAAAGTCTAAATCAGAGGTCTTCAAACTTGGCAACTTTAAGACTTGTGGACTTCAACTCCCAGAATTCTCCAGCCAGCTATGCTGGAGCTTGCGGCCAGCTTGCGGCTGCTCAGCTATCTGTCACCACAAAGACCTCCCTCTCTCCTTATGATTTACGATGCTCTGCCCAGCACTGAACCTTGTATTACTATCCTCCTTTATTGCCTGCAGCTGTCATTCTTCCTGGTAATTCACCTACCCCAGGTTTCGTAGGAGAAATATCAGAAAGGCAGAGACACCGATTTTAATCAACTCAGAATCGACAAGCTGCATTGAAAGGTCCGGAAAACATGGACTGTGCAGCAATAAATGCGGAGAGCCTTTCCAGGAAAGGACCTTTGCTCACACCAGCCTCTAAAAGGACAACAGTGCAGCTTTTACCCTACAGCAGGAGTCTTCAACCTTAATAACTTTAAGATGTGTGGACTCCAAGTCCCAGAATTCCCCAGCCAACCTTGATAACATTAAGACTTGTGGACTCCAACTCCCAGAATTCCTCAACTAACCTTGATAACATTAAGACTTGTGGACTCCAACTTCCAGAATTCCAATTCTGGGAGTTGAAGTCCACAAGTCTTAAAGTTGCCAAGTTTGGGGACCCCTGGTCTAAATTATACATTTAAAAAATAAATTGAAATATCATTGCTTTGTCCCATCTACTTTATTCCTAAGCAATATGACGGGCTGTGACTACAATAATAGCAGATCAAAGTTATGAACATCAGGCTGCAGGAACAGTAACAACAACAACAACAATAACAACAACAACAACAACAATAATAATTTAATAGGAACTCCAATATTTGTATTGGCTGTTGTTATTTTAATTAATTATATTATTATTATCTCGCATTCATTAAACATGAAACTGAGTCAACTGAACATTTAGATATTTGTGATACATTTAGATATTTGAGGAAATGACCCCAAAAAATCTGCAAACTTTCCAGAGCAGATCCATAAATCATTACCGTATACTTAGTAATCGATGCTAGAACCAGAAAATTGATGCTGTCCTTTTTCACATTTGGGGTAAAGGCACAAGTTGGTGGTTACAGAGAATATTTCTTTACTGTCGATGAGTATGGGACAGAAATGAGTTAGGAACTGTTAGTGATAGAAAAGAGGAGTTAGCAATAGCAATAGCACTTAGACTTATATACCGCTTCATAGTGCTTTACAGCCCTCTCTAAGCGGTTCACAGAGTCAGCATATTGCCCCCAACAATCTGGGTCCTCATTTTACCCACCCAGTTAGTAGTTCTGGGATCCAGGAGAAGGAACGCAAAGAGAAGAGAGGAGGGGGAGAGGGAGGGGAAAGGAGAGGAGGGGAGAGAAGAGGGGAGAGGGAGAGGAGGGGAGGGGAGGAGAGAAAGGAGGGGAGAGGAAAGGAATGGAGTGGAAAGGAGAGGGAGAGGAGGGGAGAGAGAGGAGAGGGAGCGGGAAATGAGTGAAGGGGAGAGAAGGGGAGGGGAGAGGAGAGGAGAGGGAGCAATAGGTAGGTTGGTTTTGGATTTACTGTAGAGCCATAGGCAAGCTTCTGTTGAGTCAACCCTCTGCTACAATATGGGACTAATTATACAGATCAGCCTTGCAGCATTCTTCGTTAAGACTGCTGAACGAACATCATCGTAGCGTCTTGAATAATCAACCAGAGGCCTATCTTGTTCCTTTCTTAGGATTGTCACTGTCTCTTGGACATCACACCTCACGCCATTGAGCGGCTGCACAGCATTCACATCTACCCAATAGTCATCTTCGTTCGCTACAAAAATGCCAAGCAGATCAAGTAAGTGTGAAGTATGGAGTCGTAGAGTTTATCTTTCTCCTTCTCCTCACCAATCCTCAGGTTTTTTTTTAAAAAAAAACCACGATTAAGACTCTCGTTTGCATTCCTGTCTGTAGGGTTGTTCCTAACAATTCCTTCTGGTAAGCTGCACTTGAAGCCAACTGAATTAGGCTGAGCATTCATGTTTATTGCATATCACATGTAATAAGAAACATGCCTAATCAATCACAAACCTTTGCCAGAGTGAAAGAAACTTCAGGTGCCATTAGGACAGGTAATTCTTGACATGAACCTAGTTAAGATAAAATATTGCTCATCAAGAGTAAGGGTTTTTCCTAGTGTTGACTTTGACTTTGTCCAACTGTATGGGTATATGTGGGAGTTTTGGTCACATTGCTATTGTCTCTGGGGAGATATTTTTGCAAATTCCCGATCAAGACTACAGCTATGGGAATTCTTGGTCTTCTCCCATCCAAGAACTCAAGAGAAGAGTTTCAAAAGGAGCAAGGAGAAATCAAGCCAAAAGCTCTATTGTTTTAGCATTTATAAGAGGTGGATAAAAAAGATTACGGGCATATGACATGGTAGTAAAAGTGAACATTTTTGGAATAGAAAATGGAACGATGGATATCAATCAAGGAGAGAAACTAATGGAAACTAATCAAGGAGTCGCCATGGGCGAATAGGCGGCAATATAAATTCAATAAATAAATAAGGAGAGAAGCAACCTAGAACTCAGGAGAAATTTCCTGATAGTTAGAACAATTAATCAGTGGAACAACTTGCTTCCAGAAGTTGTGAATTCTCCAACACTGGAAGTTTTTAAGAAGAGATTGAACAACCATTTGTCTGAAATGGTATAGGGCTTCCTGCCTGAGCAGGGGGTTGGACTAGAAGACCTCCAAGGTCCCTTCCAACTCTGTTATTCTGTAATTCCAATGGCAACTATTTCCTCTTCTTAGTCCTTCAGAAAGGCCTCCAAGCTGATCCATGGCCATCCTCTCTGCCACCAACCTCAAAATGCTTAGAAGGTAATGAGCCAGTCAATTCCAGGTGTCCATTAGGGGAGTACAAAGATCACTCCATTAGAATTACAGAATAACAGAGTTGGAAGGGACCTTGGAGGTCTTCTAGTCCAACCCCTTGCTCAGGCAGGAAGCCCTATACCATTTCCTCATCAGTGCTTCGTCTTCGGTGTCCATGTCTTGATTCATGTTGTGTATACATCCAAGAGGAGAAACTGGCTTGAGCCCAGGAACGGCAAACCAGGATGAATTAAGTTCCAGAAAACTGGCCTTTTCCACGCTTTGCCGTGCTGCTAAGGTCCAGAAGCTAGCAAAATCCCGATACAGCATGCAGAAACAAGCCAGATTTGGGGAGCAAAGATTTAAGTGTATGTTTTCTAATAACACTTGTTAAAAAAAATAGAGGGGTTAGCAGTTAGGAACGGTAGACATAATATATTGTTTATGTTGGATACAGGTCAGGATGGGACAACTCGCCACAGCCAACTTGGCATAGCCAACTCAACCACAGCCGACTCGCTGCAGGACAACTCGCCATGGCCAATTCACCACAGGACAACTCAATTCAACAATTCAATTTAATGATTTAAAATAATTAAACATTATTTTAATTTTTGTAATTCACATTTCATTTTCTCCCTCCTTCGGCATCCTTTCTTTAGTGATTCTAATCCCACCATTTCTTTGATATTAGTGTAACTCTTTGTCCCGCTTGTTAAAAAAGTTGTCCCGTGGCAAATCGGCCGTGGCGAGTTGTCCCGTGGCGAGTTGTCGTAGACCCGATACAGGTAGTCCTCAGCTTACAACCATTGGTTTAGTGACCATTCGAAGTTACAACAACACTGAAATAAGTGACTACTGACCATTTTTCACACTTACGACTGTTGCAGCTTCCCCATGGTCACCTGATAAAAATTCAGACGTTTGGCAACTGGCATGTACTTATGACGGTTGCAATGCCCTGTGGTCACGTGATCACATTTTGTGACCTCCTGACAAAGCAAAGTCAATGGGGAAGCCAGATTCACTTAACAACCATGTTCCTAGCTTCACCACTGCAGTGATTCACTTAACGACTGGGGCAAGAAAGGTTGTAAAATGGGGCAAAACTCACTTAACAACCGTCTTGCTTAGCAACAGAAATTTTGGGCTCAATTGTGGTCGTAAGTCGAGGACTACCTGTGCCTGCCAATCAGATTGGCAGATTGCTTGACCGTTGAAAGTCCTTGCTGTTCCTTCCGTGGGCACTAGAGGGTGCTCTCCTCACATCCTTGCATCAGCTGGTGCTGTAAATCTTTTCCCTTCCCTATGGCCTTTCATGGAGCTGTTCTGTCTCCTTTAATAAGAGAGAGAGAGATGGATATGTACGTATTTTGTGTCTTCCAGAGAGCAAAAAGATCCCATCTTCTTGAAAGACAAGGTGACACAGAAACATTCCAAAGAGCAATTTGAGACGGCTCAGAAGATAGAACAGGAATATAGCAAGTATTTCACAGGTTGGTATTTCAGAAAACAGACGCTGCGGAACGGAGCAGAGTTTTCCGCTGCTCCTCGGCCAAAAAGGGGGTAGGAACCTAGAGGCTTTTCAGGGAGCTGCCCTTCACTTCGTTGGTTCCCTTTGAAAAATTACAATGAAATCGGCAGGAAAGACCAACCACTTCTGTCCCATGGAGCAGCTTTGGGTATTCATGTCTATGGAGATTCTCAGTCACCCGGGTGAAAGTTGTCTCAAAGATGAAGCGAAACTACTACTACTACTTCCTCTTCCTCTTCTTCCTCTTCTCTTCCTCTTCTTCCTCCTCCTCCTCCTCCTCTTCCTCCTCCTCCTCCTCCTCTTCCTCCTCCTCTTCCTCTTCCTCTTCCTCTTCCTCCTCCTCTTCCTCTTCCTCTTCTTCTTCTTCTTCTTCTTCTTCTTCCTCCTCCTCCTCCTCCCCACATCCCCCACCTCCTTCTAGCATTGATGCTGATACC
>QLTV01001814.1:1895577-1926501 GCA_003457575.1 Thermophis baileyi | reverse complement strand
CTGGAGAAGAGCTGGGGAAAGATTGAGGGCAAAAGAAGAAGGGGACGACAGAGAATGAGGTGGCTGGATGGAGTCACTGAAGCAGTCGGCGTGAGCTTAAATGGACTCTGGGGGATGGTAGAGGACAGGAAGGCCTGGAGGAACGTTGTCCATGGGGTCGCGATGGGTCGGACACAACTTTGCGACTAACAACAACAACAACAACAGACACGAAAAACAAAGTTAAAGGAAATTCTGGGTCTTCTGCGATTGTTTCCTTTCATGGACCAAACAGAGTGGGTTCAGTCATGTCTTTCATCTTTAAAAAAAAGATGTAGACAGGTTGCCAAAGATGTTCTCCTGAGATCCTGGTTAGACTAGGCTTGCCGTGTCTCCAATTTCATCAGATGGTTCAAGAGAGGCTCATCATTAAGAGATGAACCTGTTTTGACTTAGCTTTTGCGATTCAGCGCTGACATTTTTCTCTCTGAAGCCGTCCTCGTTTCAGGCACGACTCTATCCCTAATTATTAATCTTGAAGCAATTATTAATAGTTCTTGTGTTTTGGCACCCTCCTGTGAATGCCAGAGTCTCAGCTTCACGAAAGAGCACAAATATGCTACACGGAGTGTACAAGCTGGTGTCACGTTGCTTGTAGACGTTTATCGTATTTACAAATCTCATTAGACAGCACAGCACACAAGGCCCATGGGGTTTTAACGCACAAGTACACACATTCATATCCATTGTCATCTTTAGGGGGGAAAGAGCCAAAAAATAAAAAATAAACATGAAATGGGAGATAGGGCTCAGAGGGAGGGGAAGGGAGGGATGGAAAAAGAAAGAGGGAATGGGAAAACAAAATTAGATGGATAAAGAGATGATAAGGCAGTGGTTCTCAACCTTTCTAATGCCGCGACCCCCCGTGACACCCCCCTGCCACCACCATGACCCTCCCCTGCCACCACGACCCCCTCCCCGCCCCCTCCCCGCACGGGATGAGGTGACAAAGGGGGCGTGGCACCAGGGGCGAAATGCTCCCAGTTCGGGCTTGCCTGCGGGTCGCTGGACAGCTGATAGCGTCGGAAGCAGGAGACTTCGCCCGGACGCCGCCATTTGGGTTCCTTTACCCTCTGCGCATGCGCAAAGCATTCTGTGCATGCGCAGAGGGTAAAAGAACCCAAATGGCGGCATCCAGGCGGGTGGGCAAAGTCTCCCACTTCTCTCGCTACCGGCTATCCGGCGACCCGCAGGCATGGCCGAACCGGGAGCATTTCACCCCTGCAGTGATGGTGGCACCAAGATGGCGGGCTAACGCGCGCGGCGACCCCTGTGAAATGGTCGTTTGACCCCCAAAGGGGTCGCGACCCACAGGTTGAGAACCGCTGTGATAAGGGAAGGGATTGGGGTATGGCCAGTCTAGTGAAAAGAAGGACAAGGGATGACATGATAGCAGTCTTCCAGCATTTGAGGGGCTGCCACAAAGAAGAGGGGGGACAACTTATTTTCCAAAGCACCAGAAGGCAAGACAAGGAACAATGGATGGAAATTAACCAAGGAGAGAAGCAACCTGGAATTAATGAGAAACTTCAATTCAATTCAACCTTTATTATCAATGCACAACATGTGTACAATGAGATTGGCTGAGCCTCCCTTTGTGCACCTCCCCCAACATAAATACATATCAATAACTCACAGTGAAAGAAAGAAAATCCCTAACCCAATAAATCATACTAACAACACACAATCCTCTATACATATATGTGCGTAACATTACAGTATAATATATTGCACCAATATGAACATGTTGCGCCGGCCCTGCAAGTCTATCATACTACATACTTACGGTGTTATGTTGCATTCAGGAGTCTGACAGCCGACGGATAAAAGCTGTTCTTCAGCCTGTTCATACAAGTGGCTATGTTTCTATATCTCCTACCCGATGGTAGGAAAGTAAAGAAATGCTGACTAGGGTGTGAGTTGTCCCTGAGGATTTTCCTCACTCTTCTAAGGCAGCGAGTCCTAGCGATTTCATCTAGTGATCTAGTTATGTCAGGGGACAGCCCATTTTTTTTTGTTCCATGCTCATCACCCTCTGTAATGTCTTTCTATCCGCGGTTGTCAAGTCAGCATACCATATCGTAATGCAATAAGTGAGGACGCTTTCTATTGTGGACCGGTAAAAGGAGGTCACCAGTTGTTGTTCCACCTTGTTCTTCCACAAGACCCTAAGGAAGTGGAGTCTCTGTTGGGCCTTCCTGGCCACCTGGGTTGTATTGTTTCTCCAGGTGAGATCTTTGCTGAGATGGACTCCCAGGAATTTGAAGGAGGGGACTCTCTCCACACAGCCCCCCTCGATGTAAAGTGGGGCAGGTTCCTCTCCAAACAGTGAGGACAATTAACCAGTGGAACCGCTTGCCTCCAGAAGTTGTGGATGCTTCATCACTGGAGGTTTTTAAGACGAGACTGGACATCCACAGAATGAGGATCAGAGACCAAGAGAAAGTCTCTTTCAAGATAAGCACAACTCTTCTCATCCACATCCACATTAAATCCAACCTTGATAGCTTTTCAACATTAGCCAAGGTCATAAAATAAACAAAATGGTGCAAATCTTTAACAGATCATTTTTGTCTTTTATGTCTTGGGGACTTCAACTCCCAGAATTCCTGAGCCAGCATGGGGAACGATGGGCCTTTTATGTCTTGGAGACTTTAACTCCCAGAATTCCTGAGCCAGCATGGGGAACGATGGGCCTTTTATGTCTTGGGGACTTCAACTCCCAGAATTCCTGAGCCAGCATGGGTTAGGGTTAGAGTTAGGGTTAGGGTTGAGCATGGCTGGCTCAGGAATTCTGGGAGTTGAAGTCCACAAGTCATAAAAGGGCCATCTTTCCCCACCCCTGGTCTAAAGACTTGCTTCTCGGGGTAGTAGACTTTTGTTCACCTTCCCAGGTTCCGAGAATCCCAAATTCCCTTTAGACTGGAATCCAATGTCTGCCTAAAAATATGAAGATTGGATATGATCGTGCAGGCAGCAACAGGGAGGGAGAGGACAAAACAAAAGCTTCGTCTTCAGAAGAGACATCTAGAGCGACGCTGGAGGGCCAGTAACTCCGAATCTGACCGAACACTTTTAAGAGCCTTTATTAGGACTTATTTAGTGGCGATACGGGCGGCAAAATGTTCACATTTTTCCACACTTATTGCATCCGCTGATTCGCGCCCAGCCGCCTTATTTAGGGTGACCCACTCTCTCCTTAATGTAGGGAGAGTGGAGGAGCCCTTGCAGGGTAGAGCTGAGGAGTTTGTACAGTTTCTGACGGATAAAGTCGCTCAGATTCAGACGGACCTGGACTCTGATTGGGCAATTCCGACCAAGATGACGGGGACAGGTCTTAGTCCTATTGTGTGGGATGAATTTGAGCCTGTGACTCCTGAGGAAGTGGACAAGGCTGTAGGAGCGATGAGTTCCTCCACTTGTTGGTTGGACCCGTGCCCCTCCTGGCTGGTTTCAGCCAGCAAGGAGGTGACACGAGGCTGGCTCCAGGCTTTAGTCAACGCGTCCTTGAGGGAGGGGTCTTTCCCGCAACCATTAAAGGAAACGGTTGTAAGACTCCTCCTCAAGAAACCTTCCCTGGATCCAGCAGAATTAAAGAACTTTCGTCCAGTCTCCAACCTACCCTTTGTGGGAAAGGTTGTAGAGAAAGTGGTGGCATGTCAGCTCCTGCGGTCATTGGATGAAACGGATTATCTAGACCCTTTTCAGTCTGGCTTCAGGCCTGGCTACAGCACTGAAACTGCCTTGGTCGCGCTGATGGATGATCTCTGGCGAGCCCGAGATGGGGGTCATTCCTCTATCTTGGTGCTACTTGACCTCTCAGCAGCTTTCAATACCATTGACCATGGTATACTTCTGGGACGACTAAGGGAGTTGGGAGTGGGAGGCACCGTGTTACGGTGGTTCTCCTCCTATCTCTCTGGTCGGTCACAGTCGGTGTTGGCAGGAGGACAGAGGTTGACCGCTAGACCCCTCGTTTGTGGGGTGCCTCAGGGCTCGGTCCTTTCTCTCCTCTTATTTAACATCTACATGAAACCGCTGGGTGAGATCATCCAACGATGCGGGGTGAGGTATCAGCAATATGCTGATGATACCCAGTTGTACATCTCCACCCCGCGTCAGTTCAGTGAAGCGGTGGACGTGATGTGCCGGTGCCTGGAGGCTGTGAGGGTCTGGATGGGAGTTAACAGGCTCAGACTTAACCCAGACAAGACTGAGTGGCTATGGGTATTCCATAGCCTCCCAAAGACTATGTCGACTGTCCATCCTTGGTTCTGGGGGGGGGAACTGTCCCCCTCAGAACGGGCTCGCAATTTGGGTGTCCTCCTAGACTCACAGCTAAAATTAGAGCAACATTTGGTAGCTGTAGCTAGGGGGACCTTTGCACAGGTTCGCCTGGTGCACCAATTGCGACCCTACTTGGATCAAGAGGCTCTCCTCACAGACACCCATGCCCTTGTCACCTCACGGTTAGATTATTGCAACGTGCTCTACATGGGGCTACCCTTGAAGAGTGTTCGTGGCGGGCCCGCGGGGGAGGGCCTTCTCTGTGGCTGCTCTGGCCCTCTGGAACCAGTTAGCTGAGATCCGGACCACCCCCACCCTGCTGGCCTTCCGGAAAGCGGTGAAGACCTGGCTCTTCCAGCAGGCTTGGGGCCGTTGATCTCGCCTCTGTAATTGGCGAGATCCGGCCATGAAACGGTGTGTATGAGTTTTTTAACTGTTTTTAAATGTTTTTATTATGTTTTCTTTTAATGGTTTTTTATATTGTTGTGAGCCGCCCAGAGTCCCTTGGGAGTTGGGCGGCATACAAATTTAATAAATTCAATTCAATTCAATTCATTAACTCAAACCCAAACAAAAGGAATCACACACAATGGGCAAATCGACCACATGATGCCTCAGCAGAAGGAATACATGTCATCATAGCCAACAAGGATAAAGACAACAATGGTACCACGAAGACTCTACAGAAAAGGGCATTTGAATGGAATGGATTTTCCCAGCAGGAATGCCAATGAGACTCGAACAGAGATATTCGCTGGGGTGGGGGTGGGGGAAACTCACTTAAGCCTATCTCAGTGATGGTGAACCTTTTCGGCACCAAGTGCCCAAACCGGAACACACGTGCATGCGCGTGCATGTCCATGTGCCAGAGCACCGGAAACCTGAAGACCAGCTGGCCGACGCACGCATGCCTGTTTTTTGGCCGGTTTTGGTCATTTTGGGGGCATTTTCAGGCTGTTTTTGGGGCCGTTTTCATTCTGGTTTTGGGCCATTTTCAGGCTGTTTTTCAGGCCAAAAAAAGGCCCCAAAACAGCCTGGAAAGAAGCCCCCAAAACAGCCTGAAAACGGCCTGAAAAACGGCCTCAAAACGGCCTGAAAAACTGAAAACAGCCCAAAAAATGGCCCGATAAAGGCCCGGAAATGGCCCAGAAAACAGCCTGTTTTGTGGCCGTTTTTCAGGCCGTTTTCAGGCCATTTTCCAGTGCTCTGGTGCCTGCAAAGAGCAGAAGAGCAGCTGGTGACGGCACGCATGCCCACAGAAAGGGCTGTGCGTGCCACCTCTGGCACGCTTGCCATAGGTTTGCCATCATGGGCCTATCTCGTTTTCTTGCAAATGGAAGAAGCCCCCCCCCCCCGGCTTCTAATGCACCGAGTGGCTTAATTACGATTGGGTACCCAGGAAGTTTTGAGAAACAAGAATGTGCCAAGGACAGGAAAGAGGGAATTCCCAGGATTTAGCTAGCAGCCTGGAACCGAAAGGAAATTGCAGTGACCAAACGACGTTGCGTTGTAGAAAGCTTTTCTAATGATAGCAATTAGGTTCTGAGGCTGTGAAGCATCGCTAAATGTGTGCAGGAAGTGCAGCCCTCACATTTGGGCTGAAAATTAATGAGCAGGAGGATGGGGGGGGGGAAGCTGAGATAAAATATAAAGACATGAGCAGCTTTGACTGAGTTTTGGGCTATGCTCATGTCTTTAATTAGAAGCTGGGCAGCTGGATAAGAAATGTAGATGTGCTTTCTAAGACCCGGCATGAATAACTCAAGTGTAGCCAGAAAAATGAAGGTAACCAAATTACACCCACTTGTAGCCTTGTCCTGAGGCTGATGTTAAAAACGCGAGGAAATGGCAAGAATTGGGTTCTGAGGCTTGAGAGAGGGATGATGATGATGATGATGATGATCAATGTTTTGCAAGTTGTTATAAAATGAAACTCTTAACAGCGTTGGAAGGGACCTTGGAGGTCTTCTAGTCCAACCCCCTGCTTAGGCAGGAAACCCTCTACCATTTCAGACAAATGGTTGTCTAATCTCTTCTTAAAAACTTCCAGTGTTGGAGCATTTACAACTTCTGGTGGCAAGCTGTTCCACTGATTAATTGTTCTCACTGTCAGGAAGTTTCTCCTTAGTTCTAGGTTGCTTCTCTCCTTGACTAGTTTCCATCCATTCCTTCTTGTCCTGCCTTCAGGTGCTTTGGAGAATAGCTTGACTCCCTCTTCTTTGTGGCAACCCCTGAGATATCGGAACACTGTTATCATGATGATGTTATTCATTCAGGCCTGTCCACTCTTTGGCAATTCTATGGGCCAGATCTCTCCATATCTTCCAATCTCGCACTACTTCTTTGAGACTTCCTATGCTCTGGCTGGTGTGGGATAGAATTGAGATCATGCGAAGTCTTAATACCACTTTATAATGCCTTGATAAGACCACACTTAGAACATTGCATCCAGTTTTGATTGCCACGATATAACAAAGAGGTTGATACTCTAGAAAGAGTGCAGAGAAGAGCAACCAAGATGATTAGGGGACTGGAGGCTAAAACATATGAAGAACGGTTGCAGGAACTGGGTATGTCTAGTTTAATGAAAAGAAGGACTAGGGGAGACATGATAGCAGTGTTCCAATATCTCAGAGGCTGCCACAAAGAAGAGGGAGTCAATCTATTCTCCAAAGCACCTGAGGGCAGGACAAGAAGCAATGGGTGGAAACTAATCAAGGAGAGAAGCAACCTAGAACTAAGGAGAAATTTCCTGACAGTTTGAACAATTAACCAGTGGAACAACTTGCCTTCAGAAGTTTTGAGTGCTCCAACATTGGAGGTTTTCAAGAAGAGACTGGACAGCCATTTGTCTGAAATAGTATAGGCCAGGGTTTCCTGCTTGAGCAGGGGGTTGGACTAGAAGGCCTCCAAGGTCCCTTCCAACTGCATTAATTCTGTTATTATGGTGTTATCTTTGATGGTGTCCAGCCACCATGTTCTTCGACAGCCTGGTTTTCTTTTACTCTTCCCAACACAACTGCTTTCTCCAGTGAATTCCTCTGCACAACATGGCCAGTTTTGAGATGCAGTTTCGTGATTTTGCCTTCCAGTGACATCTGGTGTTACGTGTTTCACTAGTTGCTTGTTACTCACCTCTGCTGTCCAAGAAATACGCAGGAGCCTCCTCCAGCACCGCGGCTCAAACGAGTCAATGTTCTTCTTGTTTTGCTTTCTTAAGGTCCAATTTTCAGAACCATAGTTACCTACAGGGAACACAATAGAGCAGTGATGGTGAACCTTTTAGGCACCGAGTGTCCAAAGTGCGCATGCACGCCCAAACTGCAAGGTGCAGGCGCATGCGTGCGGGTGCCCCGTGCATGCGCCCTGCCCAAACTGTAAGGTGCATGCGGCAGAGACCCGAAGACCAGCTGGCCAGTGGGAGGGGTGCGCATGCGCGGCAGAGACCCAAAACAGAGCTGGGGCGACAGTGCGCATGCGCACAGAGAGGGCTCTGTGTGCCACCTCTGGCACGGGTGCCATAGGTTCGCCACCACTCCAATAGAGCGAACTTACCTACATTCCGTTGTCACGCTGAAATTCACGCTTGTAACCATGGAAGGCGACACAACATGGACGTAGAGCCAGATTTGGCTATCATCAGAGTAGGAAACCCAGAATTTTGGCCTGAAGTCAGCTTTCAAATATTTGAAGGAGGAACCTATGGTACAGAAATCTCTAATCCTGCTCCTGACCAGCAGGGCCATTAAGCTGAAATCTGAAAAATAATAAAATAAAATAAAATAAAAATCTGGAACTTTGTTATATATGTTGACCGCACCGAGAATGTTCTGTGCGTAAAAATGAAAAGACAGCACTAATTCTCACAATGGAAGAATGGCTGGAAAAAACTGATGGGGGCTAGCAGAGCGGGCCAAAATTAACTGCTTTAATCAAAGACATAATCCATCCAATTTCGTTTCTGCTTGGAAACCTCTTCTAAATTTTGTGCTTGAGACAGAACACAATGAAACCCTTGACTTTGGGATTTGCTGATTAGATAGGTTTGTTGGCATAGAAGTGGCCAGTATATACTAAGTATGCAAAAGTTAAAAAAAAAGTTGACGCTCTAATGTTCTTTACTTTTTATTCTACTGCACTGAAAAGAGTTGGAAGTTAAAGATTTTCTTCCCTTTTTTCTCCCTTTCCTCCCACCTTCCTCTCTTCCTCCTTTCCTTCCTTCCTCTTCCTTTCCTGCTATCTTTATTTTCACTTGTATTTTATACCTTGATAAATTTAATAAAAATAATTAAGCATACTAAGGCTCTTGGTATGGGCCATATGGCAAGATAAGGATGCTCTATCATCTTAGATTTTTTTAAGCTGCCTTCTGCTGCAAGATGGGATGGTAGCCAGCAGAAATCTCAGCTCTATGCTGAGGACTCTTAGTCTAGCTGTTTGGCCCCTACAAGCTCATCACCATCAAAAACAAGCTTTCCTCAAAGACTCCTTTAACAAGATTTCAAATCTTAGTTAAAAATGTCAGTTACTGGGTCATTATCAATTTGAAGCTTATCTTCAACTAGTTAAGGCAGAAGTCTTTTTTCCTTTCCTTTCCTTTCCTTTCCTTTCCTTTCCTTTCCTTTCCTTTCCTTTCCTATCACATCTATTTTCCATATTCCATGTTCCATGTTCCATGTTCCATGTTCCCTGTTCCCTGTTCCCTATTCCCTATTCCATTTCTCTTCTCTTCTCTTCTCTTCTCTTCTCTTCTCTTCTCTTCTCTTCTCTTCTCTTCTCTTCCCTTCCCTTCCCTTCCCTTCCCTTCCCTCTCCTTCTTTATCCATTTACTTCCTTTCCTTTCCCTTTCTCATTCCCTTCCTTTTTCTTCCCCTTTTCTTTCTCATTTCCCCTTCCCTTAATCCTTTCCTTCCCTTAATCCTTTCCTTTCCTTAATCCTTTCCTTTCCTTTCCTTTCCTTTCCTTTCCTTTCCTTTCCTTTCTTTTCTTTCCCTTTCCTTTCCTTTCTTTTCCTTTCCTTTCCTTTCCTTTCCTTTCCTTTCCTTTCCTTTCCTTTCCTTTCCTTTCCTTTCCTTTCCTTTCCTTTCCTTTCCTTTCCTTTCCTTTCCTTTCCTTTCCTTTCCTTTCCTTTCCTTTCCTTTCCTGGATGAAGAATAAGCTGCTGACCAGGATCTTTCTCCTGGGCTTTTAATATGGATTACACTGGGGAAATCATGATGCCAGATCAAAGCCTTTTGATTATTTCATTCATATTAGCCATTATCAGTACACTAGGGATGTCTTAATTGGCAGTTTTCTAGAATCTTCTGGGGAATCTAGCAGGCTTTCTAGAGCCTTCATCTTAAATACATTATTCCCAAGTGGGCTAGGGTTTCGGAAGATGCTAAAATCACGCCAAAAAAATAATAATCCTAATTCAGTTTAATTCTACCCACATTTACACCGCATGAATCAAACTGGTGGGCCTCTACCTAGTCTGGTGAAGAGTGCTATCTCAATGCTAGCTTTGGGTGAGACCTATGAACTTTTTAAAAATAGGAACCGAGCAAAGCTGCTTTTTCCAAAGGCAACTGGACTTTGTTTTGGCTTGAAGATGTTTCTCTTCTCATCCAAGAAGCTTCTTCAGTTCTGACTGAATGGTGGAGGATGGAAGGAAGGATGGAATGGTGAAAGATATAATTCTTTCCATACCTCCACCATTCAGTCAGAACTGAAGAAGCTTCTTGGATGAGAAGAGAAACGTCTTCAAGCCAAAACAAAGTCCAGTTGCTTTTGGAAAAAGCAGCTTTGGGACAACCATGACCTGGATGGCTGAGACCCTCCACCGACAGATCAAAGCAATGTTAGATGGCTGAAGCTCTGCTCAAAATCCTTTTGACTCCCCTAGATATTCGTTTCGAAAAGAAACTAGCTAATATATAAAAGGGGGCAGATTTGTTAACACCTATTAAGCAATTGAGCTTCCATATTATTAACTTCTGAATTCTAGCTTTTAAGGACAAACAGGCAGGAAAAAGCTGCTATTTTTATGTCTTGATGCATGAATCATCCAACATACAGAACTTGGCCACAGCTGGAGACAAAACTATTGATTTAAAATATAAGCTTTTACATGGATGTGTTGTTGAACTCAGTAGATTTCAGAAGGGCTAACAAGATTCCTCATCCCATTCCCCCATAATTTCCCTCTTGGCCAGGAAAAGTATAAAGTTGGTGCTCTTCATTTTTTTAAACTGGCTACCTCTCTGTGGTTCTTGGCTCGCCCATAAATTAATAACTGTATTTGGAAAGAATTTACTGTTATCCAAAGCCTAGGCAACGGTACACTGGTCCTCTGTGGTACATCTCTTGACTGGTGCTTTGTGATGGGAAAAAAAAAAAACCCTGACTAATATGAACACAGACTTTATCATTGAATTCTTTCCTTTTACAGTCATACCTTTATGAAGATAAACTTGAGATTCAGCCAGTTTGAGGGGGTGGATCTTGTGGATTTCCAGCACACTTTCATAACGGCATACTTTGATTTTTGCTGAACTCCGTGGCAGCTTTTTTGCCATTTAAGGAATAGTTGGATTCTCCTTTTCGTTCCCTTAAACGTCTTCAGCTTCAACACAGTCCATTTCTGGGGCCTTGGTGACTTGCGGCATTCGATAGAATAGAGCGCTGTTTCGGGGGGGGGGGAGAAAGTGCTCAAGATTTTGCCTGCCTGATGAACAACCTGTTGACGTTGAAGCTCAGAGTTTTAACCCAGGTCTTCCTCCCGTTGGGACACTCCGTTCTCTCATTGTCTCAGCAGGAACGTTGCTGAAAATATTGCTTTAGATCGCCTTAAGGGAGAACTTGACCAGTTGCTTGGTCAACGTAGATCCTGTTGCATTAGCTGGAGAAGCCATCCCTGCTGGAGAATTGGGTTATAATTAATCTGTAGGATTTGTAACTACAAAGAAAGGCGATGGTCAGTTGGTCACCCTCATGGATGACTTTAAAAGGAGAACTGAATGCATTCAGAAAGACAGGTCTACCAAGAGCTATTATTGGTCTTGCAATTCATTAGTGTCTATAAGTTGCAAGCAACAACACCTATTCTTTCCCTAGACAACATACTTGCTTTTGTCTGCAGAATTGGGGGGGGGGTTGACTTAAGTTTCTTTCCTTCCTTCCTTCCTTCCTTCCTTCCTTCCTTCCTTCCTTCCTTCCTTCCTTCCTTCCTTCCTTCCTTCCTTCCTTCCTCTCTCTTTCTTTCTTTCTTTCTTTCTTTCTCTTTCTCTCTCTTTCTCTCTCTCTCTCCCTCCCTCCATCTTTCTTTCCTCCCCCCCCCCCCCTCTTCCGTCTTTCTCTGAGTGGGTGATGGCTATCATGGGTTTGATCTAAATAATACTTTCCTTTCGGCCCAGAGTTAATTTAGCTGCCTTTATAGCTTAAGTTCTTCAGCTGCAGACCTGTTCTGAAGGCACCATCATTCATGAAGCAAAAAGAAGGATCCCTCCCCTCCCCCTCTTCCTTCCTTCCTTCCTTCCTTCCTTCCTTCCTTCCTTCCTTCCTTCCTTCCTTCCTTCCTTCCTTCCTTCCTTCCTTCCTTCCTTCCTCTTTCTTTCTTTCTTTCTTTCTTTCTTTCTTTCCTAACAGGAAAGAAAACTAACTTTACCTTGTTTTAGAAATGGAGAAGAACCTGAGGAAGTAATTGTGGTGCTCGTTATCACAAGCCCTGGTGATGGCCACTAAATTGGATAGTTTTCAAGGTGACATAAACTCATGGACAAGAGTCTATCAAATGCTCTTAGTCTTGAGATGTGATATTATGTGCACCATGGGGTCAACTTGCCTGCAAAGATCAGGTGCTGGAGAAGAAGGGTGGGGAAAATATATATATATAAATATATATATATATATATCCCTCTCCTTCTTGCCAGACCTTCAGATGCATCTGGTTGGACATTGGGAATAAATAATGTTTGTCCTGATTCAGCACAGCTGTCTATCACATTAGCCAGAAGACATCTTTATAAAGATGAGTTATGTTCTACATAATTCATATTTTTGCTGAGTGCTGCTCTTTAGAAGAAATAACAGGAGAAACATAATCAGAATCAGAATAGAGCTGGAAGGGATCTTGGAGGTCCTCTAGTCTGACCCATTGCTCAAGCAGGAGACTCTATATCATTTCAGACAGGTGGTTGTCCAGTCTCTTCTTAAAAACCTCCAGTGATGGAGCACCCACAACTTCTGAAGGCAATATGTTCCACTGGTTAATTGTCCTCACTGTTAGGAAGTTTCTCCTTAATTCCAGGTTGCTTCTCTCTTTGATTAGTTTCCATCCATTGTTTCTTGTCTTGCCTTCTGGTGCTTTGGAAAATAAGCTGACCCCCTCCACTTTGTGGCAGCCCCTCAAATACTGGAAGTCTGATATCATGTCGCCCCCTAGTCCTTCTTTTCTCTAGACTAGCCATACCCAATTCCTGCAAGCGTTCCTCATGTTTTTGTCTCTAGGCCTTTAATACTCTAGTTGGTCTTCTCTGCCCCTTTTCCAAAGTCTCAACATCTTTTTTTGTAACGTGGTGACCAAAACTGGATGCAGTATTCCAGGTTTGGTCTTACTATGGCTTTATAAAGCGGTAGTAAAAGTCTATCTTCTGAGATGCAAACAAAATAATTGTGCTATCTAGACTTGCATAATTATCCATTATTTTATATTGGAAGCAGAAAACCGGAACACGAATTGAAGCTACAGAAAAAGCATGCTTTATAAAAATATTACTTGCTAAGTGATTTTTGGCCATATTCAAGCAACCATCTTTTGGATTGTCTCTGGAAGGATTCAAATTAGTGTTGCAAACTGCCTATTCTGATCAAAAGATAGTTTTATCTCACTCTGTTGCTTTCCTACCATATAGGAAGAAAGTATATCAAGAAGGAGTCAGTAAACAATGCTTAAAGTAGGCCTGAAGATTTTTTTTTTCCTTTTTCCGCACCCAGATACCTTTAATGTGGCTTTGGTATCTCATTGAAATTAGGGGGAAAGTGATAAAAAATGCAAATGTGTTGCTTGATTGGTCAAAATCAAATGCATAGGTTTAGAATAGGTGGCACCTGGCTCAACAGTAGTACCTGTGAGAAGGATCTAAGTGTCCTAATGGACCACCACTTAAATAAGAGCCAGCAACGTGCTGCAGCTGCCAAAAAAGCCAATACAGTCCAGTGGTGAGATTCAAATTTTTTTACTACTGGTTCTGTGGGCGTGGCTTGGTGGGCGTAGCTTGGCTTGGTGGGCGTGGCAGGGGAAGGATACTGTAAAATCTCCATTTCCTCCCGATCAGCCAGGACTCGGGAGGCAGAGAATAGATGGGGGCGTGGCCAGTCAGAGGTGGTATTTACCGGTTCTCCAAACTACTCAAAATTTCCGCTACCAGTTCTCCAGAACTGGTCAGAACCTGCTGAAACCCACCTCTGAAAAAGTCCTAGGCTGCATCAACATACGGATAGTTTCAAGATCATGTCAAGTGATATTACTGTTTTGGAATACTGCATCCAGTTCTGGTCACCATGATACAATATATATAGCAATAGCAATAGCACTTAGACTTATATACCACTTCACAGTGCTTTACAGCCCTCTCTAAGCGGTTCACAGAGTCAGCATATTGCCCCCAACAATCTGGGTCCTCATTTTACCCACCTCGGAAGGATGAAAGGCTGAGTCAACCTTGAGCCGGTGAGACTTGAACAGCCGAACTGCAGCTAGCAGTCAGCTGAAGTAGCCTGCAGTACTGCACTCTAACCACTGCGCCACCTCGGCTCCTCAGTATATATATACAGTATATGTTGAAACTCTGGAAGGAATGCAGCGAAGAGCAACAAAAATGACTAGGGGGCTGGAGGCTAAAACATATGAAGAACAGTTGCAGGAACTGGGCATGGCTAGTCTAGTGAAGAGAAGGACTAGCGGTGACAAGATAGCAGTGTTTAAATAATTGAGGGGATGCCACAAAGAAGAGGGGGGGTCAGCCTCTTCTCCAAAGCACCTGAAGGCAGGACAAGAAGCAACGGATGGGAATCAATCAAGGAGAGAAGCAACCTGGAATTAAGGAGAAACTTCCTAACAGTGAGAATGTACAGATTCTCAGTTATCCAGATCATCGTTGTCCCAAAGGTGCTTTTCCAGGAAGCAATTGGACTTTCTAGATTTTTATTTTCTTTGAAGACGCTTCTCATCCAAGAAGCTTCTCATCCAAGCTTCTTCAGCTCTTCTTGGATGAGAAGCGAAATGTCTTCGAAGAAAAAAAAACAAGAAAGTCCAGTTGCCTCCTGAAAAAGCACCTTTGGGATTCCTAACAGTGAGGACAATTAACTTGAGGAACGGGTTTGCCTTTAGAAGTGGTGGGTGCTCCATCACTGGAGACTTAGAAGAAGAGATGGGACAGCCATTTGTCTGGAATGAGACAAGGTCTCCTGCTCAAGCAAGGGGTTGGACTTGAGGACCTCCAAGGTCCTTCCAACTCTGTTATACTGGGTTGTTGTTTTTTTTTTTAAATATACAAACAGGGAAGATGGAAAGGACTTATCTTTGAAGCCTCTTCCCCCACCATTTCTAAAGTGAAGAGAAGCAACCATATAGTTGTTTTATTTTGCTTCTGCTTTGCGGCCCTCTTCAACGGCCTCTCTTCAGACGCTGAAGGATGCTTTCCGCAGATGTACAGCCCCTGCTGTGCAGAGACTTGCCCCTACTGGCCAACGCGGGGAGGCAAGGCTCTCATCCAGGAGAGGTGGAGGGGGAAAAAAAATGCATTGCCTCTTTGCCCTGACAAACTAAACCACATCGCTTGCCTGGTGGAAAATTCCTCAAGGCAAAAGTAAGTGGCTTTGTGCTGGCGCATGATAAACTGCAGCTGGAAAGATGTGGAAAACACACCTTTCTCTGCAGTGTAATCCTCTGATCAAGTCAGAGTCCTTGAAAGAGCCCAACGTGTATTCAGAATCAATCCACCCTTTCTTAAACGTCCAGAGTGGAGTTAAGGAAGAAGCTGACCCAAGGGAAATGTAGGAATCAAGATGTACCCCTCCCAAAAGGGCCCCCAATTACGGTATCTTGCTATTTTCATCCTCAATTAAATGTGTTTACAGGCATGCAACCTTCTGTCTTTCCATGCCTTTCCTCTTTTTTTTACAGAGGGCAGATCGATTACAAATGTCATGCCCCGAGTCAGTTCAAGGTTGTCTTTTTGAAATTCCACCATTATCGTATTTTTAGCAATGGTGACATTAATCAGCTCACCTTGCAGCTTTCTCGTGTTGCAGCTAATTAGCGCTGCAATGATTAAGTCTCTGGGTGTGTTGTGGAGAAGAACTTCTATTTTGGGAAGAAGGTTGAGTATCTAGGCTCCAGGCTGCCTCATCATAACTCTAGCAGTTGGGCGCCATTCTCCAGCTGAGGTCTTCCTAACTGCTTGGTTTCTTCTAATTGCATTCAGAACATTCCATCTAACTCTTGCTTGAGTTAATTCCTGAGATCAGGGAGCAGCATTGTACAAATCAAGCTGATGCTACTATGAGTTTTCAACGTTGGGTCCAAAGTCTCTAATCTTAAGAGTTCATGGTCATGCCTATTGTCAGAAGAAAAATCCAGTCCAGTTCCAAGCCGGGAGGGGGGAAAAATCAATGGAGGCTGGGTGGTTGGAAAGAAGGTCTCTGTTTATTTGGATGCCAGAAACTTTAGTGATGGCAGCATGTTTCTGGGGTGGCTGACAAAACGGCTGAGTGAGTGGATGGATTTTTATAGGGTTCTGGGGTTTGATGATTGATGATTGAGATGCTCCAGGGGGTTGTGCAATGCAGTGTGCCTTGTGTCTTTTACTATTTCAATGGTGGTGGGTTAATCCTATTATGTCCTAAAGGTCATGTCCTGTCCTTAGAATTTGGGTGGGGGGGATGTACATTCTTAATCCCATCAGCTCCAGCCTGGGGGAGCAGGGCTGAAGGCATTTTGTTTATGAATAGGCTGGCCTGGATTTCTTAATGGGCACAAAATATCCATCTCTAAAGACTTCAGGGTTCTGCTTGAGGCAGGCAGCTTGAGTTTTCCTATAGCAGGAAGACTGGGGCAGATTTCCTGCCTCTCGTTGTGCAACAACTGATTTTTTCCTGAATTAAGGCAATGTCTTCAACTCAGTAACCTTTAATTATTATTTTTGTTTACCCCTCAAAGATCCTGTAGTGGAGAATCGAAAAGTAAAAGTGTTCCAGTCAGTCACGTCTGACTTCCAATGCTCACCTCTGTTTATTGGCCGAGGGAGTCAGCATTGTCCGAAGACATTTCCCATGGTCAGGTGGCCAGCATGGATATCCACCAAAGGCACACGGATCGCTGTTACCTTCCCACCAAAGTGGTACCTATTTATCTACTTGCATTTGCATGTTTTTGAACTGCTAGATGGGCAGGAGCTGGAGCAAGGAACGGGAACTCAGCCATTGCATGGCGCTTGGGTCTCAAACCCAGACTGTCAACTCTCCAGCTGACAAGCTCAGTGTCTTTAACCGCTGAGCCACCGTGCCTAAAGACCACCATTTCTTCTATCCCCAAGACTCTGCTGTCACTTATTTTTTCTATTCTGCTTGTCAGTTCCCCCCCCTTCCCCACAGCTAGTAACAATCCCTAGAAAACCTTGGCTGATCCCCAAAATACCTGGATTGTACTTAGATAAAAGACCTACAGGAAGCTTCTGAACTGCAGAATGGATTCAGAAGTTTAAAAAGAGATCTCTGAAGAAAGCAAGGCCCCAGCACTTCCACATTGTTGTCAAGGAAACAAGAGCATATTCGTGAAGTCCCCAGGAATAAAGTCAGAACGTGGATTCTTCATCTTTCTGTTCTCAGCTTTCTTGAGATAGGAGTTCATTTGTGTCCCATTTTTCCAGAAATCTGGCTCTGCACTGCTTTTTCCTGCTGCAGGCAGATCAGTTGGGCCAATGGTAAATGTTGGGGGGTGACTAGAGAGGTGGGGCTATTCACATCTGTCACAGAAATTGAGTAATGATGGCAAAAAGGTAGCCACTTCTAGTGGTTCCATGCACACACCTGTGCCTATAGGAGATGACCAGGCTGAGCCCGAGGGAGGGAGAATCAAATGTGCCATCAGTCTCGAGTCCCTTCGTGCCCACAAGAGATCTAAGTCCAACCCCACCTTGAATTCCATTGACTCTTATCCTCTGCTAACTTGCTTTGACTGTTAGTGGTTCAGATTCTTGTTTAAACGTAGCATGAAATAAACCTGATGTAGGAGATGACCAGGCTGACCCTGAGGGAGGGAGAGTCAAACGTGTCATCAGTCTCGAGTCCCTTCGTGCCCACAAGAGATCTAAGTCCAACCTCACCTTGAATTCCGTTGACTCTTATCTACCGCCACTTTGCCTTGACCCTTATAGTTCAGATCCTCCTAGAGAGTGTTAGCATGAAATAAACCTGTATTTATTTAAACCGTCTGGACTCCTGATTTCCTGTGCTTGGCAGTGCCCTTTTCTCAGAAGCAATAAGAAAACTGTTTGCTTATTTATTTATTAAATTTATATGCTGCCGATCTCAGTATCGAGTGACTCTGGACGGCTTACCCAGAGTTTACCACTGACATCCAGGATTTTTCAAAACTTTCCAACCTAGTCAAGGACCTTGGAGTACTCATCTCAAATGATTTAAGCCCCAGAGCTCACTGTAACAGCATTGCCAAAAAGGCATTAAGAGTTGTTAACCTAATTTTGCGAAGCTTCTTCTCCGGTAACATTGCACTGCTAACCAGGGCATACAAAACCTTTGCCAGACCAATTCTCGAATACAGCTCGTCTCCCTGGAATCCACACTGTATATCGGACATTAATACAATTGAGCAAGTCCAGAGGTATTTCACGAGAAGAATACTCCACTCCTCTGCTCACAATAGAATACCTTATGCCACCAGGCTTGAAATTTTGGCCTTGACAAACTAAATAAATAAAATAAATATAATAAATAATTCTTGAGTCTTCACCATCCAATTTTTAATCAGGTTGTATCAAGGCAAACTTTCCTTTTGGGATGACAGAGAAAAGTAGATTTACACAGTGTTTTTAAAAATTCTTTTTGGGGGATTAGATGGGCATCTCTGAGTCTTACTGAGAGAGAAGAGTGGATACATTATTAATTTCGGTCAAGTGTGATGTTATCCAATCCAACAAGCTGTGATGGTTTCCCTTCGTAATCGGAAAATAATAATAATTTTGTCTTAAACCTCAGGCATATATCTGGATAATTCATGTTAGTCTTCTGGAACAGAAGAGGGCAAATATATACCTATTTAATTTACAATGATGATCTTTTTTGTTGCCCTACTTTAGCCCACATGCCACCTAAGAACTACGAAGTTCTAACCTTAGACACAATCGGCCAGGTTCTGTTACTTTTAGAGATAATGATACCAAGCTAATGCAATTGCATTGCTCTTGGTGATTTTAAAATGATTCAAACATCCTGTGTTTCCACCCTGGCTGTAATTATTAGGAATTTGGAGTTTCTTTGAATTTATTAGAAGCTGACATTTTCACAAAATTGGAAATATCATCCTCGGATGATTTGTTGAAGCGGAATGGAACTCCAAATGCATTTCCCAACCAAAGGGACCGATGTTTTAGATGACTGAACTGAATAAATTGGCGAATGAAGTAACCCTAATGCATGAAGTGAACATTTCCTAGCATTCAGAATAATTACTTAAATTACTGCATCTGCCCTTGTAAAGAGAATTGTCTGATGGCACAAAAATTGCTGACACAACCTCTCCCCTCTCCCCCTTTCTAATCAAATAAACTGTGTTTTCTAACTAGGACAAATAGAAATTTTTAAAAAGAGATTGGATAGTCATTTGTCCAGAATGGTATGGGATCTCCTGCTTGAGGAGGGCGGTTGGACTAGAAGACCTCCAAGGTCTCTTTCAACTCTGTTATTCTATTGGTGTAGTTGCAGCATTAACCTGAAATAAAACCATAACCGCAATGGATAAGGCAACATGAATCTCGTTAAATGCAAATCGACTAATAAAATGAAGGGCAATTTTTGAGAAGCTCCAAAGACGTTACGCTGGTATTGTTTGCTTATGAGAAACTAGCTGATACCCATGCTTCACTACGAAACTATGTGATGGGGCTTGATAAATTGACACTTAATTGAAAATTAATGAGTAGTTAAAAAAGGGACTGTATTATTTCGTTAGAGATGGTAAGCTAAGTTTCTGTTACAGATGAAGACATTATTTGCATAGCATAGACTTTCAATTCGTCCCTCAGATGAATTGCTCAGGAGCTCCATGTAAACAACATTCCTGGTTTTGCTCTCTGGCTGGAGGATGACCAGGATGTCAGGTGAACTGACTCTGGAGCATGCCACTTTGAACTGGCCATGGGAGAAACAGGCAGCTTCCCTTACTTGTGTTTTCCTAATCGCCTCTGTAAATCTTTTCCTCCGTTTTTTGCCTCTTTTCCCTTTAACTGGTGTTACAGTAGAAGGAACAGATTTGTCTGCACTGAGGAGGAAACTCAGGGGAAAAAAAATCTGGCTTAGCTCAACTGTTCTGTAGTAAAGCTGCTTGCTGCTGTGAAAGCAAAAGCGAAACTGAAACTCCTCTGCTTGTGTTTTGCATTTGGATCAGATTTCTTTTCAGGTGGGGAGGGGGGAGTAGAACTCCTTAGCATCAGAGCTTGTTAATATTAGTATAAGAAATACTCATGCTGTGATGGTCATTTTGAAAAATCCTCTCTTAGCAAACACCTAGAAGCCAAGAGGAACATACGTGGCAAATTTCAAGTTTGTAGGCTTTACGGTTCTGGAGATTTCGTGATTAATGTGTGAGTGGTTTTCACTTTTATATATATAGATTCACATAAAACAAGAGCATGTCAGTTCGGTATAACAAAAAGAAGTTAGGTCAAGAATACAAAGCAGCGAAAACAAAGAAAAATGGAATCGTAATTTATTTTAAATCACCTTCCTGGGCAAAGCTAGAAGATAAGGAAGAATTCTAATCCTAAAACTAAGAAAAGAAGTCCCAAAGGTGCTTTTTCAAGAGGCAACTGGACTTTCTGGTTTTTCTTTGAAGACGTTTCGCTTCTCAACCAAGAAGCTTCTTCAGCTTCTTGAAGTCCAGAAAAAGCACCTTTGGGATAACCATGATCTGAATGACTGAGAATCTCCATAGACATTAAGAAAAGAAGGTACAAGAATCCATCTAGGCCCTAAATTGAGACAACGAACAATTCTATGAAAATGCCTTCTGTATACTAATAGAAATCGATGGATTAATATGTGCTGCATTAAGGTTTTCACAACATTTATTAAGAAGTCTAGATCTGTACAATGAGATATGCAGACCACAACTCAATTCTGATAGCATGGTTTCAATAGCAATAGCACTTAGACTTATATACTGCTCCAATTTAGGATGTGTCAAATTTTTCAGCTTTCAATTTCAATTAAGGGTGCTCAAAGGTTGTGGCATGCCTTGGGGATTGTAAAGATATTTTAGTTACTTTAATATAATTTAGATGTGCTTGGTAAGTACTACATAAATATCATAACTTTTTAAACATTTTGTTTGTTTCGTTTCACAGGTTCAGCTGTCTTTCTCTTTTTGATAAACGTTATTTTGTCTGAGAGTGTTAATACTGCTGGCCTCGTTTCCTGTGAGTGTGATAACTGATCTGTAATGGCTTCTAAAAAAAAGAACAAGACTTGGAACATTCACTCATATGAGCAACCGAATTGGGACTGGCAGAGACTTGTTGCCGTCTGAACTCCCGACACTGAGAGACATTCTCAGATATGGCCTACTGTTAAGAGAACAAAGTAGTGAGGATGCTAGAAACTACCCAGCAGCCAGTCTTGTAAGAGACACATATACAAAAGTGCCTGAAAAGTGGGAATGAGCAAACAATCCTTTTGTGACCCCTGTTGTAAATTCACAAGTGACAATCTTGAACAAGATCTAAGTGAGCCGGGATCAAGCCAGAAACATATCTCTCAGTAGAGGAAAGCTAGATGTCAAAGAGACTTTCACTGTGAAACTTGACAAACTGTTTGACATCCTCAACTGCAAGTGTCAAATTGTTCTGTGTGCCGAATTCGGCTGCCCTGCTGGCTGCAAAAAAGAAACTCACATTAAACTATACCTGCCCTAAAGAGATGAAGATACCATTGAAGGAACTTGGTTTCATTAAAGGTTAGAGAGACAAGATTGGTTCTTTTGGATTGCACCAGATTGGTTTGTGAGGTGTGTAACATTGTGTAATTGCAAAAATAACAGCAGATTTAAATTCTTAGAACCCTCTCCCTGAAAAAAAAATGCAAAAAATAATTTTCACCCCATTAACTGAAACGCCCTAGGGCTCCATATTGCTTTACAGTCCTCTCTGAGTGGTTACAAAGTCAGCATATTGCCCCCAACTGTTAGATATCCAGACTGCCTGGTTACAACCAGGTCCTCTGTTCAGGCAGGAAAATGGGGACTGCTGATTGGCTAGCTGTCAGACTGGCTCTCTGCTGGATCTTGTACATAGTTGAATAAAGAGCTGTTGTCTGAAGCCTGTCTCCAGTCTCTTCACTCACCCTATTTAACAACTGGTGACGAAGGTGGGATCGTGAAGATGGACTGAGCAAAAAGAGCTGACAGAATTCAACTAGATCCAGCCAGGTGGCAGAATGGAATGGCAGCCATTTTGCGTGGCAAATTCGAACAGCACACGCCATGGAATGTCAGCGTTCCACCCACCTATGCCCTTCGACCCAGCAAAGGAGAACTGGGGGTCCTACATGACTGGATTCAACAGCTTCTTGGAGGCCAATGACCTCCTCCGGTTGTTGGACAACCGAAAAAGGGCACTCTTCCTCAGCCATTGCAGGCATGACGTCTTTGACACGGCCGAGTCCATGTCAGAGCCAACGCCGGTGCAGACGGTGCCATGGCAGGTGCTCCAGAACATGCTGCAGACCCACTACACCCCCGTGCCGTCCAAGGTAGTGAGGCAGCATGAATTCCGGCAGCGGTTGCAGCAAGACGGGGAGTCGATCAATCAATACCTGGCGGCTCTCCGAAAGGCCGCCACGCATTGCAAATTCCGGGATTTAGGTGACATCTTGCTGGACCAGCTAATATGTGGGGTGCAAGATCTTCGCCTGCAGCGGCGACTACTTGCCAAGTCCAACTTGACGCTCCAGACAGCCTTGGACGAAGCTAGGGCATCCGAATTGTCCAACAAGGCAGCAGAGTCACTTCACCATTGCATCCTGCCACCAGCACCACAGAAGACTATGCCTTCAATCCATGAAAGCCAGTGCATAGACGACCCCTTGGACGACAACAAGGAGGAAGTCTACCGGACAGAGCACTGGTGGGGAGCTGAGGACCAAGGCCTCAAACTTGCTCCAGTTGCGGGGGACAGCACCCACGAGTGACCTGCAGATTCCGGGACGCCATTTGCCAGCATTGCGAACAATCGGGACAAGAGTTTGCTGGGCCAGCCAGCCGTCCAACAAACGCGCCACCCAAGACGCCAGCCAAGGCGAGGCCAGGCGAGGGCCTAGACAAGAACCACCAAAGCCAAAGCGCCACACCGACCACCCCAGAGCTCCAGAGACCAACCAGACATGGATCGGGCAGGCGAGCACCCCTAGTCATAAGAAGATCCATGTGACAGTTTCCTTGGAAGGGTCTCCCTGCGAGATGGCAGTCGACACAGGGTCATCAATCTCCATCATGTCCTGGGTGGTGGTCAAGCATGCCATTCTGTCACTTCACCAGGGCCAACTGAAAGTGCAGAACTTCAAGCTCAGCGATTACCAGGGGAATCGCATTCCCGTGCTGGGCTGGGGCAACTTCCACGTGCGATTCGGCACGTTCGAGGGGACTCTGCCCCTGACTATGGTTCATGGCTGCCTCCCTAGCCTGCTGGGTCTGGACTGGTTTGCCGCCCTGGGCATGGGAGTGACTGGAATCAACGCCATCTCTGGGGGCTGCGCAGATGACCTGATCCTGGAGTTCCAGGACATCTTCAACGAGGGGCTCACCAAGTATGTGGGCACCCCCATGTCCTTTAACCTTGACCCTAACATAGCGCCCATTAGACTCAAACCCAGGAGAGTCCCATTCGCACTGAAGCCAAAAATCGACCACGAGCTGGATAAACTAATCAGCCAAGGCATCTTAGAGCCGGTCGATCATGCGAAGTGGGAGACCCCTATAGTGACACCGGTCAAGAGTGACGGGTCAGTGCGCATATGCACTGACTACAAATGTACTATCAACAAAGCCCTCCAGCAAAGCGCATACCCAGTCCCTATAGTACAACACTTGCTGCATACGCTTGGCCCGGGCACCATTTTTGCCAAGTTAGACCTTGTGCAGGCGTACCAGCAACTGCCGGTAGATGGCGCTACTGCGGAGGCACAGACCATTGTTACGCACAGGGGGACATTCAAATGTCACCGGTTGCAGTTTGGCATTAGTGTAGCCCCAGGAATTTTTCAAAGCATTATGTGTTACACTTGTTACCCAAAATTCCTGGGGTTGTCCCCTATTTTGATGATGTCCTAATCACCACCAGTAACAAGCCGCAATTAAAGTCCAAGCTGCAGGAAATCCTTAGCCGATTTCGGACTGCAGGGCTCCGGGTTAAGGGCAGCAAGTGTCAGATTGGGGTCCCAGAGGTAGAATTCCTGGGCTATCGTATAAATGGGACAGGCATTCACCCCACCAAAGACAAGGCTAGGGCTATTCGCGAGGCCCCTTTGCCCACAGGCAAGACCGAGCTCCAGGCGTTTCTGGGGTTGCTGAATTTCTACAGCGTCTTCCTCAAGAATAAAGCCATTATTGCTGAACCCCTTCATCAGCTATTAGCCAAGAAGGCTCCCTGGGTCTGGGGAAGGACTGAAGTGGCTGTGTTCCAGGCTGTCAAGGACCTTTTGTCAGAGGACAGTTTCCTGATACAATTCAACAACACCCTACCGGTGGTCCTTGTGTGCGACGTTTGGCATCGGGGCTGTCCTCAGCCACTGGTTGCCCAATGGTCAAGAGGCTCCAGTCGCCTGTTTTTCACGGACGCTCTCCAGCGCGGAGCGGAATTACAGCCAGATTGATAGGGAGGCTTTGGCGGCGGTGGCCGGGGTTAAGAGATTTCATGAATATCTCTATAGAAGAGACTTTGAACTGGTCACTGACCACAAGCCCTTGTTAGGGCTCATCGCTGGGGACCACCCCACACCTGCGTCTCTGTCTCCCCGGCTCACCAGATGGACCATTTTTCTCTCCGCCTACTCCTACAAGCTGACCCACCGGCCTGGATGCTCCCTGGGGCATGCCGATGCCCTCAGTCGCTGCCCCCTGCCTAACTTTGTGGATGACCCCACTCCGGGTGTCCCCATCCTACTCATTGACTGCCTGGACTCTGGCTTGGTCACTTCGGCTGAAGTGGCTGCCCATTCGGCCAAGAACTCTGTGTTCAGGATTATTTTGAACTGGGTGTGGAGGGGATGGCCACAAGGGCCTGTTAGCCCGGAGTTTAAACTGTTCAGCTGCAAACAGCATGAGATATCCGCACAGGCCGCCCCTGAAACAGCAAAGGACCGGCGGTGCCTCTCCCAGTGATAACGGAGCGGCCC
Organism: Thermophis baileyi; assembly: GCA_003457575.1. NCBI lineage: Eukaryota > Metazoa > Chordata > Lepidosauria > Squamata > Dipsadidae > Thermophis > Thermophis baileyi. The sequence goes on along the minus strand of QLTV01001814.1, from coordinate 1,901,508 downwards.
TCCTGAGCTCCGTTTTCGCTGGCAGAGGGTTGCAGGAGGCCATCGCAGCTGAAAACGGAGCTTGGGAGCCCGTTATCACTGGCAGAGCACTTGGGCCACCACAGGCACCTCCGACACGAGTGACATCGAGCTGGACATGCCCCCCCCTGTTTGACACCCTGTTCTAGATGAAAAGAATTTCGGAGAATTGAAAACCGAGGTTAGGAGCATATATATCAATCTGAATCAGCAAAAATTACCCTGAATGGATACTCTCTGCCGGCTTTTCAATAAGTAAAAATATAATGCAAGGGTGTCCAATTTCTCCTTTTTAATTTGTAATTGCCTTGGAAGTCCTAGCAAACAAGATCTGAAAAAATAATAATAATCAGGATCAAACTTCAAGGAGAGACATGGTATATGAAATGCTATTCAGATGAGGTAGTATTAACAGTTAAGGAACCACAAAGCTCCATGTGACAGTTAATCCAATCAATGAAAGACTTAGGCTGCCTTTTCCACATACAACATTAATTAAAGCTAAGATACTAAAAAAGGTATTTAACCTTTAAAGAAGATGATAACATGTGGAGTGGGGAAACAAGTTGGCTGTGAGTTCGCAAAAGACTCAGTGAAATATCTAGAACTAATATCTTGAAAGGAGATAATAAAGATATGTTTCAAAACCATTACTACAAATTAAGGAAAGAAATGCAACAAAACCTTGAAAGGTGGAAAAGTTGTAAAACTTTCTTGGCCAGGTTTCATTGCAATACTAACCATGATGCCAGCCAAGAAGAATTTTCCATTTTAGATAGCACCGATTCTAGTCTCAGATAAAAATTTTCTGGACTGGCAAAGAACAATTAACAAGGTTATATGGAACGGAAATAAAAAGAAGAAGAAGAGTAGAATTTAAAATCTTGCAAGACTTAAAAAAAATAAAGAGGTGGACTAGCATTTCCTAATCTCAGACTGTATTATATAGAACAAGTTGCCTATTATGATAATAAAATGGATAAAATTTCTGAATGGCAAAACATCCATTATAGAATTGTATATCTAGCCAGTAGATTTCATAGGTATGTATGATACAACAGGATAGACTGAGAAGAGACATATTATAAGACAAAGTTTATTGAAAATATGAACAAGGATAAATAATTCTATTAGAACCACCATCAAATGTTTTTGACAATGATGATAATTACAGAAAAAAAAAACCAACTTAATTTTATCTGGCATTATTACGAATCCAGATATTAAGTATCTGGATTCATTAAATATACTAAAGAAATAACAAGAATTGCCAGTGAAGGAAGGCGCTTGTCATGCTTCTTATATCTGTAATTAACTGGAAGAATAAAAATGATCTTTAAAATGAAGGAGGTGCTTGAAATGCTATCTTTGAAACCCTTATACTGTATGAAAGCAAGATTGCTTGCTAGCATGTATTTAAAAAATGTTATTGAAATACAATAGAAGAAATCAAAAGTTGAATGATAAAATGGAGGCAAAACTTCAAAGCAATCACAAAGGATCAATGGGGGGAGTTATGGAAAAAAATCAACATAGAATTATAGAAGAATGGAGTTGGAAGGGACCTTTTGAGGTCTTTTAATCCAACCCCCTGCACAAGCAGGAGACCCTATACCTGTCAGAGTTGACTCGTAAACGCACCTCTATTTGCAGCTTCACAACAGAAGGGAAGGGAGGAGGGAGGGGAATGCTTGGAATGAATTGGGAGCTGGAAGGGAGGCGAGGAATGTATGTGAGCCGTTTGCAGCCTGAGAAAATCCTGACATTTCAAGGCCATGCAATGGGAACTGTTTTCCCCAAACAAAAGAAATGTACAGTTGTTAAGTATATTTTGCCCCATTTTAATGACTTTTCTTGCTACAGTTGTTAAGTGAATCACTGCAGTTGTTAAGTTAGTTAATAGCATGGTTGTACAGTGAATCTGGCTTCCCCAATGACTTGGCTTCTCAGGTGGTCGGAAAAAGTGATCACATGACCCCGGGACGCTGCAATCGCCATAAATACATGCCAGTTGCCAAGCGTTTGAATTTTGATCACGTGGCCATGGGGATGCTGCAACGGTTGTAAGTGTGGGAAACGGTTGTAACTCCCTTTTTTCAGTGCTGTTGTAACTTCAAACGGTCATTAAACAAATGGTTGTTTATGGAGATTCTCAGTCATCCAAGCATCCCAAAAGTGCTTATTCAAAAGGCAACTGGACTTTGTTTTTCCTTGAAGAGGTTTCGCTTCTCATCCAAGAAGCTTCTTCGGTTCTTGAGAAGCTGAACTGAAGAAGCTTCTCGGATGAGAAGCGAAATGTCTTCAAGGAAAAACACAGTCCAGTTGCCTTTTGAATAAGCACCTTTGGGATAAACAAATGGTTGTATACATCAAGGATTACCTATAAGATTCTTTAGGATTCAGAACCCCTCAGGGCTACCTATGGTCTGTCTTCTCCTCCTTTCCACAGCTTCACTCCAATCCCCCCCAAGTTAAGTCACTCCATGCACTTCCTGAAGTGAACTGAAGCCAATGTAATTCATTTTGTGCTGTGTTACAGGACTATTCTATTCTTCTAGCGACGTTTTGCTTTTAAATAGCTACGTTGCCAAAGAGTGTGACTGTGTGATTCACCATCTAAATGTAGGGACTTCCAGATGGCTCACGTTGCTATCAGCCGAAAGACGCTTACAACAATGCTCTCCCCCAACCTTAATCCGACAGATTTTTGATGGCAACAAAAGAGAGAAAGGGTCCGGAAATGTAAGTGGTTGCTATACATTCTAAAAATGGAGCAGGGAATTGTCCAGCCCCATTGCTTAGGTTTCATCTTCTATGCTGCTCATAATTCTAGGATGTATGATGAATTTAACACTGTCCTTAACAATTCACAAGCCTCCATCTCAGAATGTGAAGTGAGCATCTGGGAGTGTCTAATTACGCACTCTTGCTGACTATGCCCTCCTGTTAAGTTCTTTGAGGTAGACTGTGGCTTTTGAAAGCAGCTGTTTCTTTGATTGATTTCTTCACTTAGATCATTCTCTCTCTCTTTCTTTCAGACTTTTTCTCTCCTCTCTCTTTCTCTTTCAATTTCTGTCTCTCTGTCTCTCTCCTTCTCCCTTTCTCTCTCTCTCCCCTTCTCCCTTTCCCCCTCTCTTACTTCTTTGTCTCTCTTTCTCTCTCTTCCTTTGTCTCTTTCTGTCTTTTACTTTCTCCCTCTCTTTCTTTGTCTCTTTCTTTCTCTTTCTCTTTCTTCCTCTCTCTCTCTCTTTGTCTCTTTCACTTTTTCTTTTTCTCTCTTACTCTTTTTTCTCTTTTTGTCTTTCTTTCTTTGTCTCTTTGTCTCTTTATCTGTCTCTTTTTCTCTTTCTCTTTCTCTCTTCTCTCTTTCTTTCAGTCTTTTTCTCTCATCTCTCTCTCACACACTTTTCTCTCTCTCTCCCTTTCTCTCTCTCTCTCTCTCTCCTCTCTGTCATTGTGGCCTTTTTGTGGTTGTTTCCCCCTCCCCATTCTGTTCTGAAATCAGTGGTGGGATTCAAATAATTTAACAACCTGTTCTCTGCCCTAATGACCGGCTAGGTAGAGGTGGCTGGGTGGTCATGTGACTGGGTGGGCGTGGCCAATTCAAAGTCACTCACGTCGAGGGTACTTCACCTCGCCCAGCTTCTCCTCACCACGCCCAGCCCTGCCTCACCTCTCCCCTCCCAGCCACTCCTTGTCACGCCTGGCCTCGCCTCTCCTTGACTTATAACCACAATTGAGCCAAAAATGTATGTTGTTAAGTGAGAAATTTATTAAGTGAATTTTGCCCCATTTCACGACCTTTCTTGCCAGATTTGGTAAGTGAATCACTGCAGTTGTTAAATTATTAACATGGCTGTTAAGTGAATCTGGCCTCCCCATTGATTTTGCTTGTCAGAAGGTTGCAAAAGGGGATCACATGACCCTGGGAGACTACAACCATCATAAATGTGAGACAGTTGTCAACCATCTGAATTTTTATCATGTGACCGTGGGGATGCTGGAACGATTGTAAGTGTGAAAAACAGTCATAAGTGACTTTTTTCAGTGCCATTGTAACTTTAAATGGTCACTAAATGAACTGTTGTAAGTCAAGGATTAGCTGTACAAAAATACAGATTACAGATTAATAGAGTTGGAAGGGACCTTGTAGGTCATCTAGTCCAATCCCCCGCTCAAGCAGGAGTCCCTATACCATTTCCGACAAATGGCAGTCCAATCTCCTCTTGAAAGTCTCAAGTGTTGGAGCTCTCACAACCTCCGAAGGCAAGCTGTTCCACTGGTTGATCGCTCTCACTGTCAGAAAGCTTCTCCTTATTTCCAGGTTGAATAGCTTCTTTGCTTGGAAGGATGGAAGGCTGAGTCAATAGCAATAGCACTTAGACTTATATACCACTTCACGGTGCTTTACAGGCCTCTCTAAGCAGTTTAGAGTGTCAGCCTATTGACTCCAACAACCTAGGTCCTCATTTTACCAACCTTGGAAGGATGGAAGGCTGAGTCAACCTTAAGCCAGTCTGGATCGAACTGCTGGCAGGCGGCAGAATTAGCCTGCAATACTGCATTCTACCCACTGCACCACCACGACTCCTAAATATACATATACACACAATCCTTGTCATTATACACAAAACTTCTATGGGGGTATGGCAGTGGTCTCCTAACTGGATGTCCAATTCAGCTATCCAGGCGATGGCCTCTGGCATTGCTTCGTCCAGATCTGTTGTGGCCCGCCAGCGGCCAGCAGAGCTGGCAGCAGAGTCGGACAGTGAGGAGGTTGGGGGAGGAATATGGGCCAGTCCTGGGGGCTGGGGAAAGTTCGGATGAGGGCTCTGCATCGGAGGCAGAGAGGGAGCTAGACAGCAGTGAGGCAGAGGAACAGCTGCAGCCTGTTCCCAGTGTGTGCATGCACAGAGCTGCCAGAAGACAAGAACAACTAAGAAAGCAGGGTCGACTTGGGAGTAAAGCCACAACTTGGAGATAATTGGCCCCTCCCATAGGAAACAAAAGAGGAGCGAACGGGGTGTGGGCTTTTGCAGGAAATAATTAGTTCCTTTGGTCGTTTCAAGAGTGGAAAGTTCTGTTTGTGACTCTAATAGACTTTGTGCCACGTTTTGCCTTGCCCTGCGTTTGGAAACTAGTTCTCTGGCAACGTTCCAAGTGAGATAAGGTTTGTGTTGATAAACATTCCTCTGAAAGACTGTTTGCCAAGCCTTGCGGACTGTGAATGAAAGGAACTCACAGTCGTGTAAATAAAAGGGGTTTGCCGGGACTAAGACTCTGCTTCATGCTTTCTAAGGAAGCCTAGGTCAGAACAAGATCTTCTAAGGAACCAGAGAACGCACATGATGGGCAATCTTGCACAACATGTTATTACTTTGCATATCAGCACCACAGTCCCAACAAGGGGAATCTTTGCATCCCCACTGATACAGAGCAGAGGCAATTCTTTCAGGATCACACCTAATTCTGTTCAATTTTGACCAGACAAAGCGAGGCAGGTCAAAACCAGGTGGTTTGTCAGAAGGATCACTAATGGTCAGGCTACAAGAAGGAACTTGAAGAGACTTTGAGAAAATTCCAAGAATGAAATATCTTCTTCCATGTTTTTTCCAAGAAATTACATTGATGTTCAGGACCACCGAGCCAGCCTTGATCGAGCAAGGAAAGAGAGTGTTAGTTCTTGGAGAAGAACTGCAGAAAAAACAATTATAAACAACCTTCCTTACATTGAGGACCTGTATACTGCACGAGTCAAAAAGAGGGCTGTGAAAATATTTACTGACCCCTCACATCCTGGACATAAACTGTTTCAACTCCTACCCTCAAAACAAAGCTATAGAGCACTACACACCAAAACAAATAAACACAAGAACAGATATATACAGAAAGACATCAACATGCTAAACAAAT
>QLTV01001814.1:1884044-1895370 GCA_003457575.1 Thermophis baileyi | reverse complement strand
GAGATTAGGCACAGGAGACAAATTCCTTGTGTGTCCAATCACACTTGGCCAACAAAGAATTCTAATCTAATCTAACCATTAAGGAATCCCAGGGTTAATCTGGAAAGTTGAAAAAAAAACACCCCACCATCTGAGAACAAAGCAATGGCAAAACACGTCCATAGCCTTGTGGAAAAACCTATAAAAACATCCTTCTTAGCTGCATTTGAACTGAAGAAGATCTTAACTTCTACTGCCCAATAGGGATAAGGATATTATTTCCAAAGGTATCTCTTCAGTAACACGGGCTAGAAATTTTATAAAAAATATATATATGGATTTTTCAGCATCTTGGGAGAAGCATGGGAGGCCTCCTCCTCCTCCTCCTCCTCCTCCTCCTCCTCCTCCTCCTCCTCCTCCTCCTCCTCCTCTCAATAGAAGAATCTTCTGCTCTACTCATTCTGTGATGTTTGCTTATTCTTTCTTGTATTCAAAGGCTACTATCCCAAAGGTGCTTTGTTCCAAAAGGCAACTAGACATTCTTGATTTTGTTTCTTTGAAAGCATTTTGCTTCTCATCTAAGAAGCTTCTTCGGTTCTAATTTCTTGGATGAGAAGCAAAACGTTTTCAAAGAAACAAAATCAAGAACGTCCAGTTGCCTTTTTTTGGCGGGGGGGGGGGAAGCACCTTTGGGATAACCCTGATCTGGATCATTAAGAATCCCCATAGACATTTTCTAATGCTATGGTTCCTCATCTATTAGAGAACTTAGAAAATAAAATAAAAGCCTGAAGTTATATTGATTTTCTTCAACACTAGTAGGTTAGTCCAGGCAATCAATTTTATGTTTCTCATCTTCTTTCTAGGGACATCATCATCATCATCATCATCATGAACAACAACATGGCTTATCTATCAGCCCCACAACAATTCCTTTGTCTCTTATCTTAAATGTGAAATTATAGTACCAGCCCTAGCAGTCTGTAGAGATTCTCAGTCTGACTGAGAATCTCTACAGACTTTTAGCTACTGTATACAATTTGGGATGAATACCCTTTGAATGGTGTGGGAGTAGGAATGGATTTCCAGAGGAAAAAATGGCAGACTACAGGAACCATGGAGCACCACTCAGGTGACCCTGAGGACACAGACAAACCTCCAAGTGCTTCAACGACCCTCTAAAAGGATGCAGATTGCCAGCTGTCTGCAAGGAATATAAATCCTTCCATTCCCTACTATCCAGTCAGAGCTGAAGAAGCTTCTTGGATGACAAGTCAAAAGAAAAAAACAAGAAAGTCCAGTTGCCTCCTGAAAAAAAGCACCTCTGGGACTACCCTTCTTCCTTTGTGAAGGAGCATTGTTCCCTTTCAGAAATGCTTGCTCATTGAAATTACCAAATGGATTCCCAGAGCGCTGGCTGTCTTCACGCTTTTCCATAACCCGTTCTTTTGATTAATTAAGGAAAACGACTTTTCTTGTCAACATTCCCATATCCCTAAGAGCATTTTGCTGATGGTTGTTTGCGTAGTGACTCAGTGATGACGGTCAAAAGAACCACTGTTGCACGTTAGGCAGATCTGTTTCTTTTCCCCATGAGCTCAGCAAGTAATATCGCCAGGGAGGAAAGCCAGAAAGGAAAGTAGAGCTCTCACATTTCCCCCCCCCCCATTTGATGGATGATTCTTTTCCTGCAATTTTGCCAGCTCAGGGCTTCGCTGCGGTTCTTCAGGGGCCCTGAATGGACCTTAGGACATCCATAACATCCACCTACAGTGAATGGCAAGAGGTGTTGGTGACTTTCTCAAAACACAAACAGGGCTGAGAAAATCCTCCCAACGTATTTAAGGGCCTAGTATCCTATTTAAGGGACTAGCATCTTGAAAGCTAGGGTTGATTTATAGACACAATGCCCCTGAAGGAATAATTTAGCCTGACACACTTGGGCTGTCAAATAAATATAACATTCTTTCAACAGTAACCAGTCTTTTTTTTTTTTAATCCTTCTTATTTTAATTCCTGTCCCTAAGCCAATGCTATCCGACCTCAACTCCACTTGTTTTGCTGTTCAGTTGGTCCTACTGAATGTGTTACGTACGGAGGTACGTAGCCGGAATTTGCATATGCTTCCCTGATTGGTTGATTAGATGGCGGGAAATATAAACCGCTGTCAGTGGCCGGCTAGCCTGCGGGAGCTCTTTAAATAGAGCGCTCTGGCAGCCTGCCGGCAGTCCGTATTGCAATCAGCTAGGAGAATAAAAGTGCTGAACTGTTTCCTGCATCTGCCTCCTTCTTTCGTGCCCACATCTAACACTGGCGACGAAGGTGGGATCTTGAAGGAGGACAAGGAGAACAAAGGCACCTCGTGGCATCCGTGGCCATTTTTTTTTTGAAGCAAGGTTCAGCCTTGCTCCAGCCAATCTGAGGATGGCTACCCGAACCTCTCCAGCACCAGCAATCTTCAACCCAAAGATGGAAGAATGGCACACCTACATGAGCCGATTCCGCATGTTCCTGGAAGCCAACAATTTCCAGGACTTACCAGACAATCGGAAGAGAGCCCTGTTCCTCACATACTATGGAACCAAGATCTACAAGATGGCACAGACCCTTGTAGCACCAGCAGACATCGAATCCATCTCGTGGACGACCCTGCAGACCACCCTGAAAGAACACTATGCTCCGACCGCCACCCTGATGGTAAGCCGCAATGAATTTTACCATCGCTGCCAAAGAGAAGGGGAAACAATTAATGACTTTGTAGCTAAATTAAGAGAAATCGCAACCAAGTGTGAATTTATAAACCCCGAAGAAATGATGTGGGACCAGATCATTTTAGGGATGAAGGATCTCACATTACAAAAAAAGCTACTAGTCCGGTGAGGGATCACTTTCAAGGATGCAGTGTAAGAAGCAAGAGCAGCAGAGTCCTCGGACAACTCCGCAGCCGATCTCAAAGGAACGAGCGGAATCCATCGTACCCACTGGGAGCCCGATTGGATGACCGAGGTCCCAGAGTATGAGGACAAGTCGGAGGAAGAGGAAGCAATACACCGCATTCACCCTGAGAAACGGGTAAGCCCCAGGGACTATGAATTTAGGCAACCTGCTGTTTGGGGCCATGCCAGAGCGGCTTGTCGGTTTAAAGACACCATCTGCCGCTGGTGCCAGAAAAAAGGCCACATCGCTGAGGCCTGCAGAGCCACACAACCCGCCCCCTACCAACCCGCCCCTTACCAACCCAAACCACCCATGGGACCGGGAAGACAAGGGCAGAACAGACCAGGGGACCAAAGAACCAAGCGCAGAGATGACCATTATCCAGACAGCCATGGAATTTATCACACAACTGTGGGTCATTCGGATGCTGGCGAAGGTGACAAGTTCCACATCACGGTTCCCATTGAGGGGACACCATGCAAAATGGAGCTAGACACCGGATCCGTGTTCACAATTATGTCATGGGATACCCTGCAATGAGTCCAGCCGTCGGCTTCAAAAGATCAACTCAAGCTGCAACGGATTCGACTCAACGAATTCCAGGGAAACCCCATCCGAGTTTTGGGGCGGGCAGAAGTTCGTATACACTTTAAAGACTTCTCCAGCAAGCTACCTGTTAGGACTCTGTCACAATTCCTTAACACTACCCCTGACCATCGTCGCGGGGGACCAACCCACACTGCTAGGCGTCGAATGGCTCAAACCGTTGGGAATAGGCATCACCGGCCTGAACCAAGACAAGGAAGATGAACTGGATCAACTGCTGGCCAATTTACAGGACGTGTTCGACGGGAGCCTAGGTAAATATATGGGCAAACTCATAACATTCAACCTAGACCCCAACGTCACCCCCATCCGGCTAAAGCCTCAGAGGGTTCCTTTTGCTCTTCGGCCCAAGGTAGACGAGCAACTAGACAAGTTTATTGCCCAGGGAATCTTAGAGCCAGTTGATCATGCCACGTGGGAGACACCATAGTCACCCCAATGAAGCCAGATGGGTCCATTCGCGTCTGCGCAGACTACAAATACACCATCAATAAAGCACTGCAACAAAGTGCATACCCAGTGCCAGTGGTGAAACATCTGCATTCATTGGGAAATGGACAGATATTTGCTAAATTGGACTTGGCCCAAGCATACCAACAATTACCGGTGGACGAAGCCACTGCAGAAGCCCAAACCATTGTAACTCATAGGGGGGGCATTCAAATGTAAACTGCAATTTGGAGTAAGCGTTGCCCCAGGGCTATTCCAGAGCATGATGGAACGCCTCCACCAGGGTCTTCCGGGGGTAGTCCCTTATTTCAATGACATCCTCATCTCGGGAGACTCCAAAGAACAACCAATGGGCCGATTAAAAGAAACCCTTGGGCGTTTCCAAAAAAAGGAACTCAAAGTAAAGAAAGAAAAATGTAAAATCGGTGTAAAAGTGGTCAAATTCCTAGGGTTCCTCATTGATGGGTTGGGCGTCTGCCCCACAGACAGTAAAGTAAGAGCAATAAAAGCAGCCCCAACCCCAACGAATAAAACAGAACTGCAAGCTTTCTTGGGATTGCTAAATTTTTACAGTGTTTTTTTAAAACAGAAGGCAACCGTCGCTGAGCCACTACACAGACTATTGGGGAAGGCGACCACCTGGACATGGGGACAGAGAGAAGAAAAAGCAGTTACCACCGTAAAAGATCTACTCTCATCCGATAGCGTTCTCATTCAGTACAATGAGACCCTTCCCTTATTACTCACATGCGACGCATCCCCCTTTGGAGTTGGAGCAGTCCTAAGTCACCGATTGCCAAGCGGAGCGGAAGCACCAATCGCATATTATTCAAAGACATTGTCGCCAGCCGAACGGAACTACAGCCAGCTAGACAAGGAAGCCCTGGCAGCAGTAGCTGGTATTAAACGCTTCCATGAATATCTATATGGGCAAAAATTCGAACTTATCACGGACCATAAGCCATTACTGGGGCTCCTTACGGGGAACCAACAGACACCAAACTACATGTCCCCCAGAATGACAATATGGTCCATCTTCTTGACAGCATATGATTACACATTAATTCACTGGCCTGGGAAAAGCATCAGCCATGCAGACGCCCTCAGCAGATGCCCCACACCTGAATACGTGGAGGACCCTGCACCTGTGGCCCAAATCCTGCTAATAGACATTGACAAGTCCAGCCCAGTCACCTCACTTGAGATAGCAGAACATACCAGAAAAGACAAGGTATTATCCCAAGTAATCAACTGGATGTTAAGGGGGTGGCCACAGGAACGGACGGGGGACGAATACAAAGGGTTCCAAAACAAACAGCTGGAACTGTCAGAGCTAAAGGGATGTTTACTGTGGGGAGAGAGGGTTTTGTACCCCAAAGCTTGAGGAGACAAGTTCTAGAGACACTATATTTGGGGCACCCAGGCATAGTCCGCATGAAGGCACTAGCCAGGAGTTACATCTGGTGGCCCAATCTAGACCAGGACATCACCGAGTGGGTGGTGACCTGCATGCCGTGCCAAGAGAGTGCGACCAGCTCCTCCCCAGACACCAACCCTGGAGTGGGAAAGACCCAAGGGCCCGTGGTCCCGACTGCATGTCGACTTCGCGGGGCCTATGGCAGGACAGTCATTCCTGATCGTCATGGACACGTACTCCAAATGGCTGGAAGTTGTGAGCATGTCCACGGTGACCACAGAAGCAACAATAAGGGCACTAAGAAGAATTTTCATGACGCACGGCCTACCCGACGTCCTCGTCTCGGACAACGGACCCCAACTCACTGCAAAACAGATGGAGTCTTTCCTGGCAGGCCTGGGCATAAGACATGCCCTCGTCTCACCATTCAGTCCAGCGAGCAATGGCCAAGTGGAAAGAATGGTGAGAATGACCAAAGAAACCCTCACCAGAATGGGCCCGGGAAACTGGCAAGAAAGAATAGACCAGTTCCTACTAGCCCAACACATCACGCCAAGTGCCACGACCAATAGAAGCCTAGCAGAGCTATTAATGGGAAGGAAACTGAGATCCCAACTGGACAGGCTGAATCCCACCTATAACCCTTTGGACTCCAACAGGCCACTCAGGGCACACACAGTAGGAGACTTAGTATTTGCCCATAAATACGCGGGCGAGCCCAAATGGGTGAAAGCTAAAGTAATGGCTGTCACCGGGCCGAAATCATACCAGGTCAAGCTGGAAGACGGGTGAGTGTGGAGGAGGCACATCGACCAACTTCGCCAAAGACTGGGAGGATCCAGGCTACAGCAACCTGACAAAATGCCGATACCAACAACCCAAGGGCAGCCACAAGAAAGACTTGGGTCTCCACCCCGACGAGCATACACAACCAGCGATCGAGAGAACGAAGCGAGAAATCTGGCCCTGACTACAAATACACCAGATGCCCTACACTCAACCCCGGAGGAGGAGCGCGAACGCTTACCGAGAGGCGCTGGGGTCCAGCGAAGTCAACCAGGCCCGGAGGGTGGAGCCACCAGGCTGGAGGCTACCACGCCAAACAGAGGGTTCCAGTTGCTTCCATCGATAGATCCCAGAGCGGCAACAGGCATGTCCGCACCGAACGAAGTCCCAGGAACGACTGAATTGTGCAGGCCCAGTAGGACTATTAAATGCCCCGCCTACCTGCGTGACTACGTGACATTTATTAACACCCAATTGGACAGTTCTCCAAGAGCCGAGGTGGCGCAGTGGTTAGAGTGCAGCACTGCAGGCTACTTCAGCTGACTGCTAGCTGCAGTTCGGCAGTTCAAGTCTCACCAGGCTCAAGGTTGACTCAGCCTTCCATCCTTCCAAGGTGGGTAAAATGAGGACCCAGATTGTTGGGTGCCATATGCTGACTCTGTGAACCGCTTAGAGAGGGCTGTAAAGCACTATGAAGCGGTATATAAGTCTAAGTGCTATTGCTATTGCTATTGCTATTCTCAATCCAGGAGGGGAGGGATGTTATGTACGGAGGTACGTAGCCAGAATTTACATATGCCTCCCTGATTGGTTGATTAGATGGCAGGAAATATAAACCGCTGTCAGTGGCCAGCTAGCCTGCCGGAGCTCTTTAAATAGAGCGCTCCGGCAGCCTGCCGACAGTCCATATTGCAATCAGCTAGGAGAATAAAAGTGCTGAACTGTTTCCTGCATCTGCCTCCTTCTTTCGCGCCCACATCTAACAGAATGCCTGTTTGTATTACTGTTGTCTTCAAATTGCCCCCTGCACTTTGTCAAGGTTGAACCGCTTTTGAAATGTTTAGGTCTTATCCAGAGGTGGGTTCCTACCGGTTCTATCCGGTTCTTTAGAACCGTTAGTAAACCAGCGATGACGTTATGGAGCTGGTTCTGTCGGTGTCTCCATGGGCACCACCATCTTGGATTTTGCTTCTGCGCATGCGCAGAAGCTAATTTTTGCTTCTGCGCATGCACAGAAGCTATTTTTTGATTGCTGCGGGGGCGTGCATGCGCGCAAAGCTAGGGTTGAATTATAGACACAATGCCCCTGAAGGAATAATTTAGCCTGACACACTTTGGGCTGTCAAATAAATATAACGTTCTTTCAACAGTAACCAGTCATTTTTTTAATGCACGCCCGGCATGACCCTGAGCGAACCGGCAGCAAAAGGATCCAGAACCCATCCCTGGTCTTATCGCTACTCAACTAGCCAAAGAACTGGGGGGAGGGAGAGGGAGAAGTAATGCAGATGCTCCAGAGATGGACTGTGAGAGCCAAGAACCCACCAAGGCCACTGATGCAGGTGTCCGACAGAAAAGGGAACTATTCTCAAAACAAAAGGACAATTCATAATTGGACAATGTAACCAACCAAGGGTGGGGAGAAAGAGAAGCTATTGTTTAACTATACATGCATTGCGTGGGAAAAACCAGCGTTGGTTTTGATTCTTCAATACCGAAATGGTATCTCCAATAAAGTTTTGCTTTTGGAATTTAAAAGTTCCTGAGGGTGTCTGCTTTTCTTGGGTTCACTAGTCAGACCGTTGACACACTTGACACTTTATTTTTGGAAACTGCCAGAAAAGTCAGGCAGATGGGCATTGGCGATGAATGTGTCTGGAGACCACACCCCATACACACAGCACAGTAGTTAACATTCAGGGTTGATATGAGAAAATCTCACTTCATGAGATTTTGGAGGGGCATCCTACTGTTGGAAGTAAAATCTGGTCTGGTTCTTATTCCAAGCCAGGAGAAAGACAATGGAGAAATGAATTGGAGGCAGGCTGCAATTGGAAAGGAGGTCTCCATTTATTTGGTAGCCAGAAACAACAGCGACAGCAGCATGTTTCTGGGGTGGCTGACAAATCTGGGTTGAGAGCGAATGGGCTTTTATATAATTTTGGGGGCTTTGTGATTGAGATGTCTGTTCATGTCCTTTAATATTTTAATGGCTGTTGCCAGATTCCTATGGGGTCATGACTGGGTTTACAAGCAGAAGGGGAAATGGAAATCCTAGGTGTTTTGTTTATCTGAGCTAATCTTGTCAGTTTCGGCTCCTTGACTATTGTTCTGCTTATGCAGAGCTGCTGGCTGCCTTTTGTTTATGAATATAGTGGTCTGGCTTTACAAAATATCCGTTCATAAATCCTAGCCTCTTGAGGCTTCTGCTTGAGGCTGTTTTCCTATAGCCGAAAGACTGGGGGCTGCTTTCTGCCTTTGTTAAGGAGATTTTTCTCCTTTAAGGGAAATATTCTATCCTGCCTCTTTTAATATTCTGTAGAATATTTTGTTCTGGGGAGGGGGGGGGCTTCCCATACTACTAAAAAAGGGGGAGGGAATCTTGATATGAGAGGGCTTAGTCATTCCTTTCTATGAGGTTCAGAGATTTATGTGCTTCCATAATTGCACTTTTCCAGAACAAAGAGGAACCAAGCAGCTGCACTCAAGAAAACACAGAAGCAGCAAGCTTGCTACTTATGCACGTAGGTTGTGCTGGAAGTAAACACTGTAAGAAAGAAAGAGAGTTTCAGAAAGCAGGAATCTAGCTTGAGCATGGAATAGTGAAGCAGGGTTACAATGTTAAGATAAAGATTTGTTGAAGGCGATACCTAGTGAGGACTGAAGAAAAAATGACCAGCCATTAAGAAAACAGTACCTTAATCCAGAAAAGCAGGAAAGGGTGAGGAAAAAAACTCAAGCTTGCCCGACATTGATTCTCTTTGATGTAAGAAGGAGAGAAGTAGAAACACTGTCAAGTTTTTAAGAGTCTTATTACTGTGGTGGAAGGTAGTCTAGAATCCCAGGGGGACAGACTTCCTTCCAGAATGTCTGATAGGCAGGAAGAGGGCAAAGATGACCCTTCCCTAGCAGTTCACAGGGTATATCTATATAGTTATACAGATAGTTGCTTTGCTCTGGCAAGATTCTGTCTGTAGGTGAACTATTCAGAAGTAATTCCACATGTCATCCTTGGCTCTTAGGGTCTGACAGTTAGTATAACCTGTAACAATAAGGTAAAGGTTCCCCCGCACATGCGTGCTAGTCGTTCCCGACTCTAGGGGATGGTGCTCATCTCCGTTTCTAAGCTGAAGAGCCAGCGCTGTCCAAAGACATCTCTGTGGTCATGTGGCCGGCATGACTAAACGCCGAAGTTGCACGGAACGCTGTTACCTTCCCACCAAAGGTGGTCCCTATTTTTCTACTTGCATTTTTTACGTGCTTTTGAACTGCTTGGTTGGCAGAAGCTGGGACAAGTAACGGGAGCTCACTCTGTTACGCGGTGCTAGGGATTCGAACTGCTGAACTGCCGACCTTTCTGATCGACAAGCTCAGCGTCTTAGCCACTGAGCCACCGCGTCCCTTAACCTGTAACAATAGAGTTCTACTATCACAAGAAATAGTAGAACCTGTAACAATAGAGTTCTACTATTTCTTGTGATATTTGTTGCCCAACCTGGTCTACCTCAAAGAGCTTACACTATCTTAGACCTTCTTCATTCCAGTAGGATAATGTAGCATGAGAGAGAGGACAGTTTTGATGTAGTTCAATTATATGGAATCTGAAACTCTTGTCATACTGCTAGACATCAATACAGCTGAAAGTTGATCCAGGTCCAGTTTTTGTCCATTTTGGGGGTGGTGGTGGTAAAATCTGATATCTTGTAGAAAGATTGGTGCATCTTGATCTTCACTGTCAGGTCTCACTTACAAATTAACATGGCAGGTAAACATTGGGTTCTATATATTTTGAGTAGTGCAGGTCTTTTCTTGAATCATCCATTTGTACTGCTACAAGTTACCTTTAAAAGAGGGATAGCAGAAATACAAAATGCCAAAATACTCTCTCTCTTGGGTTTTTCTTACCCATCACACAGATATAATTTTTTTTCACAGTCACCTTTTTTCCACTTGGAATCCGCATCTGAGGGATCTATCTCCCAGCCAGGAGTGGAGCAGAGAGGAGATGCACTTCCATTCAACTGAATCTGGGCCTTATTGTACCACCATTGCTCAATATAATCAGCTAATGGCGCCAGGCTACAGAGCAGGAGGAAGAAAAGTATATTTTTTGATAATGTATTTGGTAGAGTAAAGGCAAGAACTCCTTGGCTTTCCCAAGGGTTTATATGAAAATAACTAAAAGCACTGATATTTCTATTCAGGTACAGCCATCTGCATTTAGCAATGGAACAGAAAGATCTGAGCGTGAGAAAGCTCTTGAAAATAAAAATGAAACTGTGTGTTGAGGCGTCATGCCAGATACTTACCTCTTGAGGTCTCTAATGCGAGCATGCCGAATTCACATGAAGTGGCTAATGGACTCTTTTCTAGCATGCAGTTCTCCGGAATATTTGATGTGAAGTGTGCTTAAGACAATTCACCAGCTTGTTCCATCCGTGAGCTGAGACAGTTGAAACAGCAATCATCACGAAGATCAAGTGCCAAGCTCTCGACAGCTGACTTCAGCTGAAAGCAAAACGACTCCAGAATTTCCTTTAAGATATTGAAGTGGAACAGAAAAAGGTAGAAAAATCTTAGCGAGTGTGGGCTTTCATTTTATTTCACAACTTGTTAAGGTGCTGGCTTTTCTCTCTCTTTCTCTCTCTTTTCTCTATTACTCAAGGCTTCCCCCTGAACTAGAGAAAGGCTGTTTGATTTCATGATACGGTTGTGGAATATTTTTGATTTCACACTACAGTTGGCTAATATTTTTTAAATCTGTTAAGCTCCAAGTATACTATTATATGAAGACTTCCTTCCTTGGTAGAACTGGTAGTGTCATGTTATGTATGCCAAGAACTGATAAAGGCTATAATTCACAGTTAAGACTTCTGCATTGTGCTCTCTCTCTCTCTCTCTCTCTGAGGAACGCGGCAGAGCTACAAGTCC
>QLTV01001814.1:1872999-1883986 GCA_003457575.1 Thermophis baileyi | reverse complement strand
GAATTCCATTCCATTCCATTCCATTCCATTCCATTCCTCTCTCTCTCTCTCTCTCTCTCTCTCTCTCTCTCTCTCTCTCTCTCTCTCTCTCTCCCTCTCCCTCTCCCCCTCCCTCCCTCTCCCTCTCCCTCTCCCCCTCCCTCCCTCCCTCTGAAAATTTGGGCATGCTTCCTATCACATCCAGGTGTATCCCGAGTGGGGATTTTAAAAAATGTCAAAATGGCACCTGCAATTAAACAGTCAAAACCACAATCATGTTTACATGCATCTTACATTTGTTGACACCTATTGCACGATGCCTCACTCGTATTTTTTAACCATCGGTTGAAAATTAACCTCTTTATCCAAATCTTCCCAGTGTACATATTATAAGAGCACCCATGTGTTTGCATGTGCCCCATCACTGTGATTCTCTTTGAAAACTGAATATTGTTTACATTTTAATGCACTCTTCAATGCATTCGTTATTATTTTAAACTGCTCTGAGATGCTTTGGCCTTGGAAAATGCCATAGCAATGTATAAATAAATAAATAAATAATGTGAGTTGCAGAATGCTTCAAAATGTTTTTTGGGGGTTTTGTTGTTGTTGTTGCATAATGGTATAAAGTTAAATGGTCTCGTACTGAATTAAGACAATTAAAGTCAAAATGAGCAATTGGACTGGATACTGCTGCCAATTTCAGTCAAAATTAAGAAATACTTTTTAAAGGCAATTTTCCCAGCTGTATCTTATTTCCCTCAAGTATGCCACAATTAGTATATTAACATTTTCCAGCCGTTCATTTTTCTTCTTCAAGTTTTCAATAATGCAAAGAAGTCCATGTTATTCTGCTTTAAAAGAGTTGCTGCATTAATAAGTCTTGATATGCTAACTATTTTTTGTCTGCTAAAAAAAATCCATGCCAACCAAACCTCAAATTATGTTCTTCCAATTCTAGCATTCTTCTATTTCTCAGCCACAGTCACTTTTTCATCCATTCTACCTGCCCTGCAGTGACACAGCCAGATCGGTCACCTAACCTCAAGGCCCAAAGAGAGCATGAAGTTCAGGTTTTTAAATCTACAATGGGAAAAAAAACAACCTAAGAATATTTACTGAGTCCAGAGTTTCAATATTGCTATTGCTATTGCTGTCGCAAATCTCTTTCAATCTCTGACTATGCCCCACAAATTACAAATGGAAGTTACCTCTGAATTACTGTGCATGTGGTTAACATTGCAAATATACTTTTGAACTAAGTTGCATCCATAAAATAGATATAAAAAAAAACACACGCTATACAATGAAAATTTGTGCCTGTTCTTTTATGGCATGTTGTACCAATCCTCTACGAAAGCAGGGGAAATAAAACAGCTCAATTTACTTTCAGCCAGTCCACAGTATCTCTTCTCTGAAAATGATAAGATAGATATCTCTGGCTGCGTTATTATTTTGCATAATTCTGCGTACGATTGTCAAGGGACGCATGCATAATACCGAAATCTTATCTCTGACTATTGGAAATTTCACTCGGCCACATGCCTGCCTTTGTAAGAATGTCTCCTTTTCTTGAACTATCACAGAAACATGGTAAGCTTCCTTTAAAAGTCATAGAATCATACAGCTGCAAGGGACCCTGGAGATCTTTTAGTCAAACCCCCTTCCCAAGGCAGGAGTCCTTACTCCATCCTGGACAAATGGCTGTCCAATCACTTCTTGAAAACCTCCATTGTTCTCCCTGTCTGGAAATCCCTCCTTATTTCCAGCTGGATTTTCCTCTGAGGAGCTTCCACCCATTGATTCTTGTCCTGCCCTCAGGTGCTATGGAGAGTAAATCAACAACCTGTTCCCCAAGTGTCATGCCCCTGTTGGAGTCTGACTCTGCAGTGGAAGAGGAGCTGGAACAAGAACTGACAGAGAGTGAGAGGGCAGCTCCGTTGGCCTTGGAGGAAACTGGGGAAGGGCAGAGTCAGGCCAGGCCAGGCCAGGCTTTTTGGAATTAGCAAGGCCTGCAGGGAGGGAGGAACAGAGCTCAGCCGAGGAGCATGAACCACCCCCTTCTGATGCATGAGCTTGGAGAGTGCAGAGGAGGCGGGATCAGCTCAGACGGAGGAGGCCACTCATGAGGAGAGTGCCCCGCCCAGCTTCACCAGGCACACCTGGGGAATGAGACTTAAGGAGAAGCTGTGGGGAGGGGCATTTGTCGGAAACAAACGCTGAGTTCCTGGAGTGTTTTGTGCCGACGTTTGAACTTGCCAAGAATCCTTGCATTCCTGTGTGGCGTTCTGGACTGATTATCTGTATCTTTTGCCCCCTGAACTCCTTGCTTTGTTCTTGTTTTGCTAGATAAATTTGGGATTTATTGCCGGGCAGCCTTGGTGCAGACAGCGCTGGGCTGGATTAATTGTGACCAGAGGCTGTTTGAGGTTTGTTTGGGGGAGATTTGGAGCAGTAAAAGGGCCGGTTTGAACTGCCAGCTGTTTGTGTTATCTCTGTGCCGTACCCTGGGTCATCACACCATGACAGCCCTTAAAGTATTGGAAGATGCTATCTTTCTCTTTGTTAGGCTAAACATACCTAGTTCCCTTAGCCATTCATCGTACGGTTGCTTGGTTGCTTGACTGAAAGAGGGTTTATAGTTGGGAAAATCTACTTGAACAGAAGGTGCTCTGACCTGTGCTGGGACACCATCATCATAACACCCGTTCTTGCACACCCCCACCATTTTCCATGAATCACATAAGGTCTAATCAACGGACCCCTTGTGGTGGGTGAACCTTTTCAAAGAACTTGGGAAAAGCAGGATGTTAATCCCACTTTTATTTTTTAAGAAAGAGATCTCTTTTTCTGGTTCATTGCCGCACAATGTTTGCATGGCACTGAAGGAGGGGCTACGGAAGAAGGAGAGCATAAACTATGGTGCAAATCCCTGTCTATGCTTAGGGCAATGCTTGGCACCCCAGGATATTTCAGCCTAGTTAGGAAGGTGGTTCAAGACTGTTCCAGAGTTAATTGTTGCACATCTATTCATTTCATGCTGTTCAACGCTCAGCAGCAGAGACAATTTCCTTCCTAAAGTTAATACCTCCAATAACGTTTTCTTCCTCTCTCTTTTGAAACCCAAACAAGAATTCATTTATTAAGCAAACCTAACAATGACAAACAGCCTCGATTACCTGCTGCCTTTTAGTTCTGCTAAAAGCTAAATCACCTTGTGAATTGTTTTCCTCTCGCTAATCACTGATTAATTGTTTTCCGTGGAAATTGGGATTTAATTGGATATATGTTCCTTGGCATTACACAGCCTAGGATGCCAGCGAGTAAGAGAATCATAGGGACGGAAGGGACTTTGGAGGTCTTCTAGTCCAATTCCTTGCCCAAGAAAGGAGACTTCATACCATCCTGGACAAATGGTTGTCCAATGTTCTCTTGAAAACCTCCAATGATGGAGCACCCTCAACTCTGGGAGGCAAACTGTTCCAGAACTATCTACTACTATCTGCTACAATTGTAATGGTAATATAGGAAACAAGCAGGAGTATTATATTACCATGGTAATATAGGAAAGAAGCAGGAGTAATGTTTTATTACTGCTGCTTATTTTTTCAGATATAATTCTACACACTTTGGAACAAATTCATTTTTAATTACAACTCCCTCATCGTCAGGGCTGTTTACATGAAGCCATAATGTGATTTTGGCTTAGTATGTTGTATAAAACTAACTGATTCTGG
The DNA here is from genome assembly GCA_003457575.1 of Thermophis baileyi. NCBI lineage: Eukaryota > Metazoa > Chordata > Lepidosauria > Squamata > Dipsadidae > Thermophis > Thermophis baileyi. Next base: position 1,880,270 of record QLTV01001814.1, on the reverse strand, counting down.
CTTGATCAACCAATCATGATTAAAAATGCTTTAGTTTAATGCAATGTGCTAAACCCAGCCTTTGTGTTTCAAAGAAGAAGAATATTTCTAGTTTTATTCTTTAATTACATTCATATTGCTTTTTTGGCCTTTATTTTGGCAGGCAATGGAATGATAACTTGTAAAGTCTTCCAGAAAGACATATACTTTATTTGGTGTAGAGTTTTTCTGGAGATGTTTCAAGACCAAAATTCTACTTTTGAAAAGCTTTGTGAGCAATATCAGAAGAGTGAAAATGATTGGAGTCTCTTAAGCCAAAAAGAAAAGAAATACAAGAATAAAAATACAAAGAAATACAAGGAGTGACATGATAGCAGTGTCCCAATATTTGAGGGGCTGCCACAAAGAAGCGGGGGGGGGGGTGTCAACCTATTCTCCAAAGCACCAGAGGGCAGGAAAATAAGCAATGGATGGAAAGTAATCAAGGAGACAAGCAACCTGAAACTAAGGAGAAACTTCCTAATAGTGAGAATAATTAACCAGTTGCCTTCAGAAGTTGTGGGTGCTTCATCACTGGAGGTTTTTAAGAAGAGACTTGCCTGAAATGGTATAGGGCCGTGATGGCGAACCTATGGCACGTGTGCCACAGGTGGCATGTGGAGCCATATCTGTGGGCACGTGAGCCGTTGCCCTAACTCAGCTCCAGCGCGCATGCGCGTGCCGGCCAGCTTATTTTCAGCTGACCCCACCCATGCCACCCCTCCCCTCCCAGGAGTCTCCACGCAGCCCATTTTGGATGCCAGGTAAGTACAGGGCTTGCGTGGAGGCTCTGGGAGGGTGTTTTCAGCCTCCGGAGGGCCACCGGGGGGGGGAGGCCGTTTTCACCCTCCCCAGGCTCCAAGAAAGCCTCTGGAGCCTGGGGAGGGTGAAAAACGGGCCTACCGGGCCTACTGGAAGTCCGGAAATGGGCCGCTTCCGGTCTCCCTAGGCTTCAGGGAGGCTTGCTAGGCCCAAAATGGGGCGTGGGGGGGGTTAGCGCCTCCCCGCGCCCCTTTTGGCTCCCAGGGGCTNATGCGCGCATGCGCAGGGGGTGGGACAAGTGGGGGGGCATTGAATTATGGGTGTGGGCACACCCATGTGTGCTATCGCATGCACACGCGCGCTTTCGGCACCCAAGGAAAAAAAGGTTCGCCATCACTGGTATAGGGCCATGATGGCGAACCTATGGCACATGTGCCCGAAGTGGCACACAGAGCCATGTCGCCTGGCACACGCGGCGTTGCCCATTCCTCTTCCGGGTTTCTGGCATGCATGTGCGCGCGACGATCAGCTGGCCTTCGCGCATGCGGCAGTGCCGGAAACCGGAAGAGCTGGTCTTCCTGTTTCTGTCGTGCGCATGTGCGCCAGCCAGCTGATCGTCGCATGCGCATGCACGCCAGTAACCAGAAGACTAACTGTCCAGAGCGCATGCACGTGCCGGAAACCGGAAGTTCATTTCCGGCATGCACATGCCCACTGGGCAGCTTCTCTTCTGGGTTGCGGCCCCGACGAGCGCGCATGTGCACAGTCCCTTTTCGGCACTCGGTGCCAAAAAGGTTCACCATCACTGGTATAGGGTCTCCTGCTTGAACAGGGGGTTGGACTAGAAGACCTCCAAGATCCCTTCCAACTCTGTTATTCTGCTACTTATGACTGTAAAGAGCAGATAGTACAAAACTTGCTAGTTTAGGTGTGCAAATTTCACAGAAGTCTTCAACAAGTAAAATCTAATACATGGTCTCAGTCTAAAGAGTATTGATTCTATCATTCTGGGATACCATTATTTTCAATCAAGTATTTACAATACTTTTCACATTTCAACCTGAGCTTTTTTTCTTTTTCTTTTTTGCTGAGTCAATGTATTCAGCATACTAATGAGATTCTACTGTACAGAAAAATTTGGGACATGCTTAGACAACATCAGCCACCCATTTATTTTATTGAATTTGCTTTCCAGCCAAGCTTTGGCTCTGAAAAGGCTGATGAAAGAACTATGCCGCAAGAAGGCTAATGGAAAAGCATCCTGTGTGGAATGTTGGCTATTAAATCCCATCTCATGTCCTATTCCACCCTTCTAATACCTACATTTACTTGAGTGCAATCACCACAAGATGGAGCTGGGGAACAATCCCATCACATGACAATTATGTACGTAGCGCTAACCCATGTAGATGGCAAAGTTCTATATGATCACCAGGAGGTAAGATAAAATCAAGGTTGTTTCTAATTTGGTACCTATTGGTCATCTGGATATTTTGCACTCAATATAGGTAAGTCCTAAATTTTGTTGGAACTGGTAGTGTCAAATCTGGAAATACTAGCATGTTCCAGATACATTCCTTGATGACTCCTTCTTTCTCCTTCTCCTTCTCCTTTCCCCTTGTGGGTTTTGATTGACCCCAGCTCAACTTTCTTCTTCACCACTCTTCCTCCTCTCCCTATTTCAGTATCAATATCGAAGGCGTGTTTGTTTTTTCTTTTTCTTTTTCTTTTTCTTTTTCTTTTTCTTTTTCTTTTTCTTTTTCTTTTTCTTTTTCTTTTTCTTTTTCTTTTTCTTTTTCTTTTTCTTTTTCTTTTTCTTTTTCTTTAAAATAACTTTTAAATCAGTCAGTTAGTAGATGTTAATATGCTTTAAAATAGCCTCCTAACCAGGGGTGAAATCCAGCAGATTCTGACAGGTTCTGGAGAACCAGTAGCGGAAATTTGAGTAGTTCTGAGAACTGGTAGCGGAAATTTTGAGTAGTTTGGAGAACCAGCAATTACCACCTCTGGCTGGCCCCAGAGTGGGGTGGGAATGGAGATTTTGCAATATCCTTCCCCCAGGAGTGGGGAGGGAATAAGGATTTTGCAGTATCCTTCCCCTGCCATGCCCACCAAGCCATGCCCACCAAGCCACACCACACCCACCAAGCCACGCCCATAGAACCGGTAGTAAAAAAAAATGGATTTCACCACTGCTCCTAACCAGCAGCAGCATCTTCATTCGTAGCCATGAAAAGTGGGAGAGGACCATCTTTTGAAGCTAGTCTGCTTTCTGGCAAAAGGATTATTTTGATTGGTCATGCCCCATTGTGGTTATTGTGGCATTTTATGGGAATCATCTTGTGAAAGGACTTGAGGTAGGCTCCCAAAATTCTACATTCTGTGGTTTCCAACTATGAAACTATGAAAAACCTTCAAACTTTTATTCTGTCATTCCATTCAGCAGATATGTGGAGTTGCTGAATTATTCAGATATTTGCAACTTGGTCTCGTGTTGGATTTATTCGGAATGAGATGGTACTTCCAACTCTAGGAGCAGATGTTAGATCCAGTCTGTTCCTTTCAAATACTTTATGGCTTCATGACATGAGTAATTTGGCCACAGCTGTTCCAGGACAAGGGAGTCCCATTAAAACACTCCCATTAAAGTAAACTAAAATTATTTCCAGGACATTGAACAAGGTCTATGTCTAGAGAGCCATTAGAGAGAAAAGGTTCTCCATTGAAAGAAAAGTAACTCAAAATCATGAGGAGAGAAGAAAGTGAGAAACAAACTCTTTCGTTTTGTCTGAAGCCAAGAAGATTTTAGACCATAATCTCTCTTTTTTTTTACATTAAGACAGCATCATACTTTATAGACATTAAGGGTTGGAAGAACCTTAGACATCAGCTCCCTGCCCAGTGCAAGAATCCACAATTCCAGCAACTCAACAGATGGTCACGCTGACGCTACTTAAGTCCCTACAGTGAAGAAGAGCCCACCATCTCCCAGACACTCCGAACAGTTCTTATCATATTAGTAATCACATCATACTGAAATCTAGTCCCTTGTAATTTAAATTTCCTGCCTTTTGAAAGAACTCTAAACAATTCTGCCCATCTTCTAGATCAGTCGTTCTCAACCTGTGGTCCGATATCCTCACAGGAGGTCCCTGAAGCCTTGAAGAAATGTTATGATTTAAACGTTGAGTGAAGTCTTGGGTGTTCATGGCCACAAAAGGTATTTAAAAGAGGTCCATGGTGAAGAAAAGGTTGAGAACCCACTATTCTAGATGAAGCCTTTCAGATATTTGAAGATAAGTCTTTGGCTTTGATCAACATGGGTTCCCATGGGTTCTGCTTGGGCACTTTTCCTTGGGAAGAAAGTTGAATGAAGCAAAAGAAGAGTTGAGAAGCACTATCTTCTCCCCATCATCTGTTATAACTCCTAGCAATGGATCCATCTCTTCTTTTTGCTTCCTTTTAATCTGAGGTACCCTTTCTATTGCTTTTACTGTCTCTTTTAAGTCTAATTGTCCTTTGGGCTTCAGCTTTCCTAACATTCTTTTTGGAGAAATTAGCTGCTACGTCTTCTCAGATTATCAGAGCCGAGGTGGCGCAGTGGTTAGAGTGCAGTACTGCAGGCTACTTCAGCTGACTGTTCAGCAGTTCAGCGGTTCAAATCTCACCGGCTCAAGGTTGACTCAGCCTTCCATCCTTCCGAGGTGGGTAAAATGAGGACCCAGATTGTTGGGGGCAATATGCTGACTCTGTGAACCGCTTAGAGAGTGCTGTAAAGCACTGTAAAGCGGTATATAAGTCTAAGTGCTATTGCTATCACCCATTCCCTGAATACAGTATGTTCCTTTCGACTCGTAGCTCTGTCTTTCCAAGTCATCAGCATGAATGACATCCCAATGTCCATTCTCCTTAGAACAGTGAGCGATGGTACGTCTATTGTTATGATTGGACACATTCCCACCCTGCATTGGCTTGAGGTGGTCTGTCCATGGGCTCTCACCAATACTTATCTAGGTTCATTTAATTTGGCTCCCTTGAAATGTAGGATACATGTGCATATGCAACTGGACATCAAAATTTCTCTTTCTGTAGGTTCTTGAACCGCAGGTGACCTAAGCATCTTCTCCCTACAGTACCTTCTCATTATTAGGAGCTGTGGTGGCACAGTGGTTAGAATGCAGTATGGCAGGCTAATTCTGTTGACTGCTGGCTGCAGCAGTTCAGCAATTCGATTCTGACCAACTCATCGTTGTTGGGGGCAATAGGCTGACTCTATAAACTGTTTAGAGAGGGCTGTAAAGCACTGTGAAGCAGTATATAAGTCTAAGTGCTATTGCTATTATTTAAACAGAGGCATAGAATCAAAATCATGAGAAGTATTAGTACCGCTTTATAAAGCCTTAGTAAGACCACACCTGGAATACTGCATCCCAGTTTTGGTCACCACATTACAAAAAGGATGTTGAGACTTTGGAAAAAGCGCAGAGAAGAGCAACTAAGATGATTAAAGGCCTGAGACAAAAACATATGGTTGCAGGAATTGGGTATGGCTAGTCTAGAAAAAAGAAGGACTAGGGTGACATGATAGCAGTATTTGAGTATTTGAGGGGCTGCCACAAAGAAGAGGGGGTCAGCTTGTTTTCCAAAGCAGCAGAAGGCAGGAAAAGCAGCAATGGATGGAAACTAGTCAAGGAGAGAAGCAACCTGGAATTAAGGAGAAACTTCCTAGCAGTGAGGACAATTAGCCAGTGGAACAACTTGCCTCAGGAAATTGTGGGTGCTCCATCACTGGATGTTTTTAAAAAATTACTGGACAGCCACCTGTCTGAAATAGTATAGGGTCTCCTGTTTGAACAGGGGGTTAGACTAGAAGACTTCCAAGGTCCCTTCCAGCTCCATTCTGATTGATTCTCTATGGTTTAGGTTCAGATCTAGGTGAGCCAATTGCTTTGTCCTTTACTCTCACTTCTAGACAGTGAAATAATCAGCATAGATCATTGAGGAATTTAATAGATCTTGCAGCCTTGACCAGGAATAGATTAATACATTTTTTTTCAGTTTCAAGTAAAGTAAATTAAAATCAGGCACATTTGTTGGCAATACACGGATACAAAAACACCAAAAGTACATGTTCCTATTCCTTGCAGGAGAAATATAATAACTGCAAATTAAATAAATGGAAATAATTGAAAATTAAAAATCTCAAGTTCTTAATTGTTCCACCTAGTCTGAAGGACAGAACATTTCCTGCAATGGAAGTTCATGATGTTGTTATTGATAAATATAGATGATGAAGATTTATACACACACACAAATAGGTTTGCCTTAAAGTAATCACTTTTGATCTATTGAGGATAAAAAAAGGCACTTTGAAGAATTGAATCAAACTCAAGTTCTTGTGGTCAGCTGCCTTCTCTAATTGTGCATGAGCACACAAAGCAGCTCATAAAAGTAACAGATTTGTACATTCTAGAATCTGCTTTTTAAAAGTATATTCTATTTAAATGTTGAACATTATATCTCATTTAGCTAACATGGTAATGACCTTTATCTTCCAAGAACTAACTTTTTTTCCCCAAGTGTCTAAGCCCTTTTTAATGCCACGACCCCCCGCGACCCCCTCCCCGCCCCATCCCCACGCGCGATGAGGTGACAAAGGGGGCGTGGCACCAGGGGTGAAATGCTCCCAGTTTGGCCGTGCCTGCGGGTCGCCGGACAGCCGGTAGCCACGGAAGCAGGAGACTTCGCCCACCCGCCCGGACATCGCCATTTGAGTTCTTTTACCCTCTGCGCATGCGCAAAGTGTTCTGCACATGCGCAGAGGGTAAAAGAACTCAAATGGCGATGTCCGGGCGGGTGGGCGAAGTCTCCCGCTTCCGTGGCTACCGGCTGTCCAGCGACCCGCAGGCACGGCCAAACTGGGAGCATTTCCAAGATGGCAGGCTAGCGCGCGTGGCGACCCCTGTGAAAAGGTCGTTCGACCCCCAAAGGGGTCGCGACCCACAGGTTGAGAACCGCTGGTCTAAGCAAATGATGTTCACTGTATCATAACTACCAATTCTACTGAATGCATGAACTGTATTTTTAATACAAAATGCCTATTCCTGCCAGCCTTAAATTTAGTGTCAACTTGTTTCACATAATAACATTTTTGTGAGATAAAGGAGAACAACTCTTCCCCATTAGCATAATTTTTGGTACCAGGTTAATCAAGCTAGTAAAATAATGACAGCCACTGTATCGCAAATGGGGAACCAATGCTCTATCTGAATTGAAAGCTTCTAACTTCTTCTTTCCCAATTAGATGTTCTCCAGATATTTTGGACTGTAATGGCAATCATTGTTCCCCAGTTAATTAACCCTGATTTCATAACTTTTAAAATGTACAGCTATTGATAGCAAACTACTTATGAGCCACAGCCTTCCTTCCTTCCTTCCTTCCTTCCTTCCTTCCTTCCTTCCTTCCTTCCTTCCTTCCTTCCTTCCTTCCT
>QLTV01001814.1:1792433-1802891 GCA_003457575.1 Thermophis baileyi | reverse complement strand
GGGGGGTGGGGCCGCCGCCCCCCCCCCCGCCATTCCCTCTCCCGTTTGCCGATTCTCCCTTCTCCCCGCGCTCTCTCAACTACTACTCGGGCGGCGGCGGCGGCGGCGGCGGCGGCGGCAACATTAGGATGAGCAGCCCCGTCGGCGGCACCCTGAACACGGCCTCGTCGTCGGCGCCCGCCCGGGCGTCCAACGCTCTCATCATCCCCATCACCATGGAAGTGCCCTGCGACAGCGGGCAGCGTATGTGGTGGGCCTTCCTGGCTTCGTCCATGGTCACCTTCTTCGGGGGTCTTTTTATCATCCTGCTCTGGAGGACCCTCAAGTACCTGTGGACCGTCTGCTGCCACTGCGGGGGGAAGGAGAAGGTAAGCCCTCCTCTCCCCCCCAATATATATCTATATCTATATCAATATCAATATCTATCTATCTATCTATCTATCTATCTATCTATCTATCTATCTATCTATCTATCTATCTATCTATCTATCTATCTATCTATCTATCTATCTATCTATCTATCTATCTATCTATCTATCTATCTATCTATCTATCTATCTATCTATCCCGCAGCCCTTCCGAGCCGGCGAAACGGCGCCTGGGGCTGCTCGAAACCCCAAAGCGGATCCCTTTACGCCCGAAAACTACTAAAGGGGGTGGTGGTGGGGGCGATATTTTGTAGCTCGGGGTTGACAGGATGGGGTCCTTCGATGCTCTCTGAGCTGGCTGGTTCTCTGGCAGAGGTCTCATGACCCAGCTAGGTAACACCATCAGTGCTAGTGATGCTACTGACTAGCCCTGATGATGTGTTACCTAGTTTGGGTAAGGAAATCTCTTGCAGGGAAGCTCAGAGAGCGGGCCAAGGACCCCTCTGTGGACAAACTCTTGGAGGGAGAATAATCGTCCCAAAGGTGTTTTTTTTTTCCCCCCAAGAGGCAACTGGACTTCCTTGTTTTTTCTTTGAAGACGTTGGGCTCCTCATCCAAGAAGCTTCTTTGGCTCTGATTCTATGGAGGTTTTCAGTCATCCAGGTCAGGGTTGTCCCAAAGGTGCTTTTTTTTCCCCCAAGAGGCACTTTCTGGACTTTCTGGTTTTTCTTTGAAGGCGTTTCGCTTCTCAACCAAGCAGCTTCTTCAGCTCTGACTGGATGGTGGGGAAGAGCTGAGGAAGCTTCTTGGGCGAGAAGGGAAAGTTCAAGGAAAAACCAGAAATTCCACAAAGTGCCTCTTGAAAAAAGCACCTTTGGGACAACCCTGACCTGGATGACTGAGAATCTCCCTAGATATATTAGAGATGAACCAATCAGAGTTACCAATGGACTTCTAGCCATTAGTTAAAACAACTAATACAGGTAGTCCTTGATTTACAACAGTTCATTTAGTGACTGTTCAAAGTTACAGCAGCACTGAATGGACTTATGACCATTTTTCATACTTACGACCTTTGCAGCATCCCCATGATCACGTGATCAAAATTCGGCTGCTTGTCAAGTGATCCATATTTATGATGGTTGCAGTGTTCCGGGTTCATGGGATCACTTTTTGGGACCTTCTGACATGCACAGTCAATGGGGAAGCCAGATTCACTTAACAGTCCTGTTACTAACTGAACAACTGCAGTGATTCACTTAACAACTGCGGCAAGAAAGGTCGTAAAACGGGGCAAAACTCCCTTAACAAATGTCTCATTTAACAACAGAAATGTTGGGCTCAATTGTGATTGTAAGTCAAGGACTACCTGTACACTTAACGTTTTTCTATAACATTTCCTGTTATAGAAAAATAGAAGAGCTTTTAAGCATCTTGGAAGTAGTTCATTTTTGTTCCCAGAAATCTATTTAGTAAGAATGTAATGTTGATACTTCAAAAGGGAAACAAAGGCATGTTACAGATAATTGTTTTTTTTAATCACAACTGCTGTAAACCTTTAATTGCAACATGCTATCCAGAAAAGTAGACAGAAGTTTTAGAAGGTTAAGGTGACTTGGTTCCCCAGCCAGCCTTCCAGTTCCTGCTCTGCTTTTAGTGCCTTTATATTTCCTTCGGTTTTAGCTCAGGCCACCTTCCTCAGGGTTTCTCTCCCCTCTTTGTATGCAGAGTATTGCCCTGTGAAGTAGGTTGTCCTGAGTGCTTAGTAATTCTGGGATCGCTGGTGGAGAAAGATGGGGCAGCATTTGGAAGTGGGGTCACCAAAAGGCAAGGCTGAGCTTGCTTCCTTTTTTGCAGGCATGTGAGAAACATGGAGATATGAAATATGTCCCAGATTGTCCTTTGGGGTGGCACTGAATGCTGTTCAACTTGCAAGGAAACATGGGTACAGGGGCAATTGTGTCGCCGATCCTGGACATGCTAATGTTTGCTCAGAAATAATAAGCTGGACTGAGTCAGAGGCTTGGGTCATCTCCATGTATATTTGGGAGTTGATTGTTTGAAGGATTCAACATGCTACCCTGTTTCCCCCAAAATAAGACATCCCCTGATAATAAGCCCAATCGGGCTTTTGACTGCATGGCAATAAGACCAAGCGCTTATTTCAGGGTTCAAAAAAATGTAAGACAGGGTCTTATTTTCGGGGAAACATGGTATGTCATCCGAAGTCCAAATCCTACCGAGTTCTGTAGGACTTTGTGGTGTTTAGGGTTACAGCCTTAGTCCCAAATAAAATCCACTTTTCTTCTTGCTGATAATTTTTCGGCTTTTTCTAAAACTGCTGTGGTTCATCTCTTTCTCCTGTGTCTCCATGAGATATTGTTCTTCTTTGACTAGAAAAGTTTAAGCATTTTTTTTTATTATTATTAAGGAACAAATTTGTGTATCTGAATTAAGCTGACTGTAGGTGGGTCCCTGAATGGAGCCTTACAACCGTCTGTTCAGTAACCCCTTTCCCTTCCTTGTTTGTCGGTGCCAATTTGAGGACACTGTGATCCTGAAAAGCCAGATTCCAAGGGAAGTTGTGTAAAATGGCAGTTGTGTAAGGACATACATGGAGGCTTCCTTCGAATGAAATGATGGGGGTGAAGAATACATGATTGGGAGGGGATCTTCTGTCTTGTCCATCTACTGAAAACCCACAAACGGAAAGAAATACAGCTTGTAATAAATAATAGGACTCCACAATTAATTTGTTCTTGCTTTTACCCTGTCAGATCTGTCTTATCCCGCAACAGATTTATAACCTGGAACAGATGAATGAATAATAAACAAATAGCACAACAAATAAATTAATACACTCAGCAGCACTCCCCTCCCCAATTAATACAGACTCCAAATAAGGATTTTCTAGTTCACTCAGACCAGCATAGAATTAAAAATGTTGACTATAATTTGGAAGGAAAAAGAGAAGTGCAAATGTTACCATTTGCAACAGTTTCTATGTATGAAAGAGATACTTGAAAGATACAACATACAAAAGCAATCCCAGCTAGTATTTCAAACATGGTATGGGACTCTTCTCCCTTAATATTTGAGTATCCTTCAGGTGTAAAATTCAACTTAGTTCACTTTTCACTTGATTTCTTCAATTAATACGTTCCTCTCCCTCATTCTGACCCAGTTCCTTTTTTTTCATTCCAAAGAAAGATTTGAATAAAACATTCCTTCGGTTGATTAGACTTCAGATTGAAGCATTCGGGGAGATCTCTCTTTCCTGCCTGTAATCAGCTCTAGCTGAGGCTGTAATTGTGGAAAGTTTTCAGAAGTGCTGGAAAAGCAAGCAAAATTTAGGTTGACAAAGGTGTTGTGTGGATAACTCTTGTTCAGATGCCTACTGAAAAATGACAGGGAAAAGAGAAAACCAAACAGATCACCTACAACTGTTGAGGCCAACATTTTGAGCTTTTCAAGCCTCTCCATGTTTCATCCAATCAATCCATAATCTTTATCTGGAATTGTAATGTTCTGAAAATATTTCCTGGGCAGAATTCATGTGAGGTGGCCTTCCAGTAAAGAAGCCCCATGGAAATAAACAGGAACGGTGTCAAGGACTTCATTGGGGCTTGGAGTTTAAGTGTGCTCATTGATTGACTTAAGCTGGAGATGCTGAGTCTTTACATGCTTAATTTATAAGCTTCATCACCACTTTCAGTGGTGGTTATTATGGTGCATTTTATATCTGGAATACTGTCTTCTTCTTCTTCTTCTTCTTCTTCTTCTTCTTCTTCTTCTTCTTCTTCTTCTTCTTCTTCTTCTTCTTCTTCTTCTTCTTCTTCTTCTTCCTTCTCCTTCTCCTTCTCCTTCTCCTTCTCCTTCTCCTTCTCCTTCTCCTCCTCCTCCTCCTCCTCCTCCTCCTCCTCCTCCTCCTCCTTCTCCTCCTTCTTCTTCTTGCAATATTTTTAGTAGACTTAGGGAAGGATCAGGAAAATTCAGCTAGAACGATGAAGGGGTTGAAGTCATACCAACAGGAAAAGGCTGGAATGCCTGAGACTCTTTAATTTTGAGAGGACGATTGAGAAGAGGACATGATTAATGTCTATAAAATCATGCGTGATATGGAGAAAGTGATTAGGGATCAAGTTTTTCTGAAGACTAGGATCCTAGAAAGCTGGCTGGAAGGAGTTTTAAAGTTGCAGGGGAAAAAAAGAAGTGCTTATTTATGTGGCACATAAGTAATTACCTTAATGAATAAGTATTACATTCATTACAAGGTGCGGCAATGGGGGTTAACTTGGATAAGCTTTATATTGGGATTAAATATGTTCATGTAAACCAGGCCTTTCTAGAGTTGTTAGTGTTGAGAATCAGTGTTGGCTCTTGGTTAGAGTCACTATGCCCCCAGATGGCAGCTGCTGGCAAACAGTGGTGGGGCAGGCTATATTTCCTTCTCTTGCTTTTGAGCATTCCAGAAACTTCTAGTTGGCCACTGTGAGAAACAAAGTACTGGACTAAGGAGAGTCTTGCACTGTGGTTCACTTAGTGCTGATCTGGACAGTTGTGCTTATGAAAACAGAATGTCATTCTTGAGTCATTAAACAAATAACTCTAATCAACATTTACAGATTTACAGATTAACAGAGTTGGAAGGGACCTTGTAGGTCATCTAGTCCAATCCCCTGCCCAAGCAGGAGACCCTACACCATTTCTGACAGATGGCAATCCAGTCTCTTCTTGAAAGCTTCCAGTGATGAAGCTCCCACAACTTCCGAAGGCAACTTCTGTTCCATGGGTTGATTGTTCTCACTGTCAGAAAATTTCTCCTTATTTCTAGGTGTTTAGTAAAGTTGTTTAGTAAATTTCCATGAGACTGAAGAATAGTGAGGGATGTAACATAAAATGTCCTTACCTGGGAGTAAATGTTATTGAAAACACTGTGGGGCTTATTTCCAAATAGACATACAGAAGACAGTTGATTTTTCCTGGATCAGAGTATATGTCCACCAGCCTTTGTAGGATCATTATTGATGATCCTGTTGATTTTGATAGGATTGAAGTGGTCTCCTTCTGTGAACAATGGGGAGTGTCTATTTCTTCCACAATACATAAAGACTTTAGATCTCTTATTTCAATAAGGCAGGCCCATATTCTCTAATTGTGCTTAGGTTAAGTCAAATTAGCAATAGCAATAGCAATAGCAGTTAGACTTATATACTGCTTCATACAGCCCTCTACAGCCCTCTCTAAGCAGTTCACAGAGTCAGCATATTGCCCCCAACAATCTGGGTCCTCATTTTACCCACCTTGGAAGGATGGAAGGCTGAGTCAACCTTGAGCTGGTGAGATTTGAACCGCTGAACTGCAACTAGCAGTCAGCTGAAGTAGCCTGCAGTGCTGCACTCTAACCACTGCGCCACCTCGGCTCAAATTGAACTTGATTCCAGATTTCTTTTGGTATGATGTGGAAGTGGTTGACTTCTGGGACACTATTTTGACTTCCTAGTCCAGCTTCAACTTTAGAATTCTCTTATTGAAGTACCTAACCTTATCTTGTTTCCGACCCAGGCAAGGTCACCCAGAGCTGCCATTCTCTTTCTTGTGTGTGTAGAAGCAAAACATCTCTGAACTGTGAACCAGTGAGCCTGCTACTGTAGTTGATGCCCCATACTTCTCTTTCCCACTAGTTTTGGATTTCTGCTTCTCAGTATAGAGGCAAAAAACCAGCCACTAATTACATAAAACTACCTCAGGTCAGTTGGGGGGTGCAATGGCTCAGCGGTGAAAGACGCTGAGCTTGTCAGCTGGAGAGCTGATAGCTGCGGTTGGAGACCTGGGCGCCGTGCAATGGGATGAGCTCCCATTCCTTGCCCCAGCTCCTGCCAACCTAGCACTTCATAAGTATGCAAATGCGAGTAGATAAATAGGTACCATTTCGGTGGAAAGGTATCAGCATTCTGTGAGCCTTTGGCATATAGCCATGCTGGCCACAAAAGGACTAGGGGGTGACATGATAGCAGCCTTCCAATATCTGAGGGGTGGCCACAAAGAAGAGGGGATCACCTTATTTTCCAACCTGAAGGCAGGATAAGAAACAATGGATGGAAACTAATCAAGGAGAGAAGCAACCTGGAATTCAGGAGAAACTTCCTAACAGAACAATTAATCAGTGGAACAACTTACCTCCAGAAGTTGTGAATGCACCAATGCTGGAAGTTTTTAAGAAGAGATTGGATAACCATTTGTCTGAAATGGTATAGGGTTTCTCTGCCTAAGCAGGGGGTTGGACTAGAAGACCTCCAAGGTCCCTCCCAACTCTGTTATTCTAAGAACAGTTTTATTCTACATGATCACGGAAATTGTCTTCCAACAATGCTGGTTCCCTCAGCCAAGAAACTGAAATGAGTACCGTGCCCTAAAGCCGGCCATGGCTGGACAGGGAAACCTTTACCTTTACCTTTACCTAGTTCAATAAACTTACAAATAGTTGAAGTAGATCACATCTGGTTTAGTTTAAAAAACAACAACAGTATGCAAACAAATGCTTGGGCTATGTTTCTTGTTTTCCCAGTAAGATTTAGCTGGGATGATGACCCTTGAAAAAGAAAATATAACTTGTTTCCTAAGATACTCAGTTGCTAGGTTTCTGTTGGTTTTGCTGATCATGTTCCTTATGCGTTGACTACACTCTCCTAATTGGTCCTGAATTCTGGCATTATTTTACTTGGAGAGCAGGTGCACGTGTGAGATCACTGCTTGGGGGGTGAAATGAACCTTTTGTTCATGACTGCTTGTTAAGGAGGAACCTGGGTGTAGCACTGCGGATAAGGAGTACAATTTCTCCTATGCTTTTCTGTAGGTGGGGTGGAGTGAGGTGAGAAGGGACTGAGAACTCAATGTCCGTTAGCCTCCGTTCAGTCCTGGAACATGTGGGTTTAACCAAAATACACCAAGAGATCGAAAAGACACATTGTAAGGAGAATTATGTGGTTTGGGAAGAGAAACAGCTCAGCCCTTCTGGGAAATCCTTATGTTTTTAGTATGACTCTTTTTATATTCTCTGCTTTACATCTGACCTGATGAAACAAGTCTAAAGAAGTCCAGCTCCTTGCTAATTCTTTTCTGGTCGGTTGGTTGGACCTTAAACAGATAGTGCTTCTCCATGCATTTTGGATTCTTGAGGAGGACTGTGGATGTCACTGGCAATTTCTTTTGCCCTAAATACTCCTGACTGTTTAATAGTGTAATTCTACAGGCGTGTGGTCTGTCGGTTATCATTGCTTGGTGCCGATTTGGCCACATAGAAAGTGTATGATTGTGGCTGACCTGCCATTCAGCTTTGCAGTCTAAGAAACAGAATGCTGAATACTTTATTTTTTTATTTGCAAGAATGCTTTTTGGCAAAACAAAATATAGTGTTAATGCTCTCCATGTGGCACCTGACAGGCAATCGACGACCCTACAAAATAGGCCAGTGGATGGATATTTTCCCCTTTGCCTTTTTTTTTTTTACCTTTTCTAGATTGTGAATGGAAGACTAGATCTGTTCCAGCTATTCCTGGCACAAAGATACACATAAATCACACACCAGCCTTTTAAATATATATGGTTGCTAGGCGCCTGTCATGATATGACATTCAGCAATTGGATCTCCTGCTTCTCTGGAGATATGCCATCACCTAGCTTACAGTGTGGATTTTTTTTTTAAAAAAAAAATTGGAAGTAAAGGGGAAAGATGATAGAAATAACACAACAATGAAATATTATCTCCGAAATAATTAGGGCATCCCCCAAATGATGAGATCTCTGAAGAAAGCTAAGCCACATTGAAATAACTGGGCAACTGTATGGGTTCAACTGTATGGGTTGCATTTGTGTATTTATTTCCCATTCTCATTTTGGGGTGGCTAGGTAAGAGGAGGCCAAAGTTAACATGACATGCCTGTTAGAGGCAAAGGCATTTCCCTTTGGGAAACTGAAAAGATAGCCAGCATAAATTGTGGGGAATTCTTCTGGGGGAATCCTTATGAGGTTCATGGTTTTTTTTTCTCTTCACCAACAATAATACAAGATGGCAGGGATGATGCTCCAGTCAAAAGGGGATTCTTAAGGTGATATATACACTCCCATATTGTGGGAGAAGGAGTGGCAGAACCTGGGGGTGGAGTCAAAAGAGGGATCAGCCTAGAATCCCTACGTAGTCACAAACGAACTAAGTCCAACTCCTCTTGAGTGCTATTGACCTTTATCTACCCTGTTTCCCCTAAAATAAGACATCCCCTGATAATAAGCCCAGTCGGACTTTTGAGTGCATGGCAATAAGGCCAAGCGCTTATTTCAGGGTTCAAAAAAAATATAAGACAGGGTCTTATTTTCAGGGAAACACGGTAACTCTTAGCAAGTGCTGACCATTAGTTGAGAAGATTCCTGTGCATAGATTTTTAGCTACAGATCAGCTTAATTGAACTTTGCATGTAGACCTGGTCTTTTGTGACTGATGCATATGCAGCTAAAACAAAGTTCCTGTGACAAAATGATACATGTGTTTTTCATATGTTTACATTCAGGTTATGCTGGTTATGCTATGACAGTCCTGAACAGGCTCAATCTGAAGGAAGTCTGAGATCAGCCAGAGAGAAGTGAGATCAGATATAATCCTACAAAATGGAGCTGTGGTTCATTCATTGCTCCCTGTTTCTGAGAACATTGTTCCCGATAGCTGCTCTAAACCCAGTTATCTTGGAGTTGGTCTGTGACTCATGGCTCCTGCTGACCCAGAAGATGGAAGTTCTGGTTTGAGGGAGCCTCCCCACATGACTGCAATCACACTACAGTGGTTCCCCTATGGACTAGGAAGCCATTGGAAAGAGTAACTCCATGCTGTGATCACCACAAGGCATGATTACCACAGTGCATTCTCCATAGGGCTGCCTTTGAAGTAGACTCAGAAACTCTAATTGGTCCAGAATACAGTGACCAAGCTGTTGGCTGGTGAAACTGGTTAATGAAGAATTACTGTTATTTTGAGATCTGGCTGGCAATAGTCTGGGGTTCAATACAGAGGGTGGTTAATATTTATAAAGCCGTCTGGCATGGCCCACGGGGTACATTAGGAGCTACCTTGTAAAGGTGGGATTCCATTCTCTAGAACGCCTTTCTCTGGAGGATTGTTTGACCCTGGTATTCCTTTCATGCTGACAGACCCCCAAATAAAGCCACCAGTGAGTCTTTGTCCCTTAGTACCGTGGTGGGCAGCCACTCAGCGTATCATTGATTGTTATGTTGTTATGTTTGTGGTGTGCCTCTCAGAGTTTACAAAGATTGGAGCGGCCTGTAAAAAGGTAGAAATAAACACATCTATCTATCCGTCTATCTCAAAGGTTTCAATTTTGCTATGACTGTTTCTGGAGTGTGTCATAAATTATCTCAGAATAAATGTGAAATGAAGCATCCTGCCTATTCCATAATAAAGGACACATATTTCATTTGATCAGTGTTGTAATATGTTCATGCATTTGTTGGAGAAAACGTTCTAATCCAGACAGTTATGTAGAATAGGAATTCCTACTAGATGTTTCCCAGATAGTATAAATGAAAACCATATTCACGCTAATTGGCTACATTCACAAGATGGATGTACCAGATGAGTGCACCAAAATCCTAGTGCTGCTAAAGATGCTCAATTTAGGGATAACCTTGGTTGACCAGCCTGTTTTGGTAGCCTGCAATGTCGGGTAAACTCAGCTAGCTTGGTTTAGTTTATCATTTGGCTAAGCCCCATTCATTCAGTAACTCCAATTTAAGTGTATTGTAAAGATGTTGCTTACTTTTGTTCGCTTGCTTTCAACATAACACCGACAACAATTAAAGTTACCCCTTGGCTGGCTAGTTGCTTAACCGTCACAGATCTGTTGTCATTGAACTGCCCCCATCTATCTGAGTTTTATTGGTTTCTTTAATTCTCTTTTCTGCTGCTGAGCCATGCTAGTTTCTGACTTATGTCAAAATTACCTAACATTGTTTGATACACCATTTTTTTTCTCTCTTTTCTTCTTCCTGATGGTCTCATCTACTTATCCTTGGGAAATCAGCT
>QLTV01001814.1:1763254-1788476 GCA_003457575.1 Thermophis baileyi | reverse complement strand
AACGTCACAAAAGGTGATCACCTGACCAGGGGTGGGTTGTGGTTGTCGTCACTGCCGGTTCGCTCAGTGTCACACCGCGTGGGTGTGCGCGCGCTTTGCACATGCGCAGTGCTTAAAAACTTCTACGCATGTGCAGAAGCAAAAAACAAAATGGTAGAAAAAAAAAAAGAACCGGTTCGGGGGCGTGGCAGGCGTGGGTCGCTACCGGTTCTAGCGACCCACGCCGCCATGTTACTAATGGTTCTATAGAACCGGTCTGAACCGGTAGGAACCCACCTCTGCTCTATAGCCATTATAGACCAGATCCTTGGCTTCCGCAGAGTCACCTACTGGATCAGAAAGCATTGGTTAGGCATGATGTATGTTCCTTACATATATGATTGTACTGCACTTCTGAAAGCACACAAGACTTTTTCAACATCTGTTTTAACAGTCTTGAATGAAGCAGGATTCAATCTGGGTTGCTCACCGGGACCAGAGGTTTTGTCTTCCAAAACTTTCGGACTCATGCTGGAGCCCATCTTCAGGGAACTTCTCTCTAGCAGAGTCTTGAATGAATGCTTGATTTAGCTGTTAAAAAAAACCCCAAGGATTGGTCTACAGAAACTGGAGTCAGCTTCTGTCAGCTCTTTATCGCTGGCTCTGTCCCAAAGTGTGTCCACTACAGATTTTTCTGCAGCTTTTACAGATCAGGGGACCTCATGGTCCTATTTTGTATGAGGTTTAACACTTACTAACAGATAACAGATTAACCGATTTGGAAGGGACCTCATAGGTCATCTAGTCCAACCCCCCCACCCAAGCAGGAGACCCTACACCATTTCTGACAGATGGCAGTCCAGTCTCTTCTTGAAAGCTTCCAGTGATGAAGCTCCCACAACTTCTGAAGGCAACTTCTGTTCCATTGGTTGATTGCTCTCACTGTCAGAAAATTTCTCCTTATTTCTAGGTTGAATCTCTCCTTGTTCAGTTTCCATTCATTATTCCTTGTCTGGCCTTCGGGTGCTTTGGAGAATAGCTTGACCCCCTCCTCTCTGTGGCAGCCCCTCAAATATTGGAACACTGCTATCATGTCTCCCCTGGTCCTTCTCTTCACTAGACTAGCCATGCCCAGTTCCTGCAACCGTTCATTGTATGTTTTAGCCTCCAGTCCCCTAATAATCTTGGTTGCTCTTCTCTGCGACTTACTACAGTAGTGGCGGTAGTGCCACTATGCACCACTTACTGACTTGGGATATATGAGAACCAGCGTGGAACTGACAATATTTTTGCTTGTTTCCTTTTAGATTGCAGCTCTTAATTTGGGATATAAAGATTTCAGGAGATCTGTAAATTTGGGTGGAGGAAAAAATAGGTTATTTTCACTGTTTATTTTATGCATTTAAATACATTTTTTTTTTGAGAAGGGGTCTGCTGGTTTTATCAGACTTTCAAAGGAGTCTGTGGCCCAAAAAGCTTAGGAACCTCTGCTATAGACCAAGAAACAAATTACAAATACAGTCAAGATTAAAATCAATGATGCTGGCAGGGGTGAAATGCTACCGGTTTGGCCCGGTCCGGGTGTACCGGTAGCGGCGGCCACTGGTGGTTCGAAGAACCGGTAGTGGCAGCAGCGCGAGGCTCTGCCCACCTGCCTGGATGTCACAATTTTCTTGTTTTTAACCCTCTGCGCATGCACAAAGTGTTCTGCGCATGCGCAGAGGGTGAAAAAGCGCACGTGACGGGCGTGTGCACGCAAAGCGCGTGCTTCCGAACCGGTAGGGAAGGTAAGTAGATTTCACCGCTGGATGCTGGCCACTTAACCGACAACAGGGGCATTTTCCTGCCACACCGCAGAGAGTGGGATAAGCTGGACAGAGCTCCTGGAATGACTCACACTGTACTTCTTCAGGCATTGTGAAAAGTAGCTACAACATATCTGGGATCCACTCACAATTGACTGAGCCTGCTTTATCACCAATTAAAGCAGCCTTCCTTCCCCTGCAACTTTGGCTGGCTGAGGAATTCTGGGATTAGAAGTCCACAAGTCTTAAGTTGCCAAGTTTGGAGACCCCTGCATTAAAGTCCCACAATTGGTGGTTGATTTTCCTTCCTGGGTTGCCAGCTTTGTCATCCAGGCCAAATGAAAGCCAGTTGTCAGAAGCATGCCAACCCGTATGGCTTACTTTTCTGCTGACTTTGAGACATGTATTTTAAGACAGCCATAACGAAGGGCCTGGAGACATTTACGGATGCAGAGAAGCACAGATATTCTCTTGTTTGCACAAGGGTGGCAAGGGAGTGCCCAGAGTCGCTCCTTATTCTTGGCAGAGGAGGTTAATGATTATTCATTTCTGATGCCACGGTGAAGTATTTTCAGCTGCTTCCCTGCTAGAAAGAGAAAAGTGGACGGCTTCATTTTTCCTGGAAATGAAAGATCTTTTGAAGCCCACAGGTCAACTGATCAACACCAGAGGAAAGGCAGAAAGCGCAGAGGACACAAATGAGAGTCCTGCATTAGAAGATGCTGTGAATCCAGGGGTGGACTTCAAAAATTTCAGCAACGGGTTCTCTACCCGGTTGCTGGGTGGGTGTGGCCAAGGTGGGCATGGCCTAGTCGGCCTCCACCACGGTGGGGGGAGGGGGCGTTTTCGCCTTCCCCAGGCTCCGGAGGCTTTCCTCGAGCATCTGGGAGGGCGAAAACTGCCTCCCCCGGGCTCTGGAGGCCCTCCGGAGCTTCTGGGAGGCCGGTTTTCCCCCCTCTCTGAGCCTCCGCGCAGGCCCTGCACTTATCTCGCATCCAAAATGGGCCACGTGAAGACTCCTGGGAGGGGAGGGGCGGGGTGGGAGGGGCCAGCCAGGGGTGGGATTTGGAGGTTCTCCGAACCGGCCATAACATTAGCTACGGTTCTCCCGAACCCGGGCGAACCCGTAGCAGCCCACCCCTGTGTGAATCTAAACCCAAATTAACCACTATCCCAGGTCAATTCTGGGCCACCAACAGGCAAATAAACAATATACGATGCTTACAATATTCTGCTTGATGCTTCTCCTACTGTTGACCTAAATTGGGAGTGCCGGAAACCGGAAGAGCAGCCGCCCAGTGTGCATGCACGTGCCGGGAAGATGATCTTCCGGTTTCCGGCGCGCGCATGCACACCGGCCAGCTGGTCTTCACGCGCGCATGTGCACCAGAAACCAGTGCAACGGGCTGCTGCTCTTCCAGTTTCCAGCACACACACACACACGCACACGTGCGCTCCCGTTTTGGCACTCGGTGCCAAAAAGGTTCGCCAACACTGAGCTATGCTGTCCAAGATTGATCTGCATGGCAACTCTGAAGACTTTAAATTAGACTGAGCTATAATCAGATATGGTCTTGAATGATGTTCCTTTTTTGGAGTGGAGTGATATCAGACAGGAAGTAGCTTAATGTATTTTAGTGTATGTTAAAATACCCAGTTCATTCTTTGCATGAAGTTTTAAGTTGCATTCTTGTAATTTGATTATAATGCAGGTTATATATTTCTTTCTATCTTGCTATCTTGCTATTTTCCCTGTTTCTGTTTCCATATTTGAATTTAAGTTTTTTTTTTTTTTTTAGGGAATGCCATTCTTTGGTTCTTTTGGTTGAGATATTTATAGTGTTGTACGCATCTTAGAAAAGTAACTCAAATGGTATTCTTCTGTTTGCATTTTTAAATTGTTTTTTGCATGCCTTAAAAATCAATTAGTCGACCCATTTCATTAAGTTATATGATTTCAGTAGAGTAGCTGACCCTAATAATTAACTCAGGTAAAGGTGGGCAAGTTGTATTTATTTGATTTATAATCTGAAATTTCCCCCCCCTGGCGAGCACTTAACAAAAATTAAAAAGAAAGTCATAATAAAGAAAAGCACAGATTAAAATTGCTAACAAAATAATTACTAAAGGCATTTTTCTTTCATTCTGTGCATGATGTACGATTCTAGAAGGCTGGCTAGAGAAGTCCCTGCAGTTTCCTTGGCAACTTTGAAGTGCGAAAGACCAGGTCCACACCGTCCAATTAAACCAATTTATTGCTAAGTGGACTGTGCATACGAATCTCCTCAATTAATGGTTAGCATCTGCTTGATAAGAGTCAAGCAGAATTCAAGGAACATTGGGCTTAGATCACTTGTGGCTATGTAGGGATTCTAGGCTGATCCCTTTTTTAACTCCACCCCTAGGTTCTACCTGTCCTCCTCCTACAGCCAGTTTTTTTTTCTTTTCCAGAAGTAGTTTGCCATTGCCTCCTTTCAAGGGCTGAGAGAACATGACTGGCTCAAGATCACCCAGCTGGCTTCATGCCAGTGGTGAAATCCAATTTTTTTTACTACAGGTTCTGTGGGCATGGCTTGGTGGGCGTGGTGTGGCTTGGTGGGCGTGGCTTGGTGGGCGTGGCAGGGGAAGGATACTGCAAAATCTCCATTCCACCCCACTCCAGGGGAAGGATACTGCAAAATCTCCATTCCCTCCCCACTCCTGGGGGAAGGATATTACAAAATCTCCATTCCCACCCCACTCCAGGGGACGGATACTGCAAAATCTCCATTCCCTCCCCACTCCTGGGGGAAGGATATTACAAAATCTCCATTCCCACCCCACTCTGGGGCCAGCCAGAGGTGGTATTTGCCGGTTCTCCGAACTGCTCAAAATTTCCGCTACCGGTTCTCCGAACTACTCAAAATTTCCGCTACCGGTTCTCCGAACTATTCAAAATTTCCACTACTGGTTCTCCAGAACCTGTCAGAACCTGCTGGATTTCACCCCTGCTTCATGCCCAAGACAAAACTAGAACTCACGGTCTTCTGGTTTCTAGCCAGGTGCCTTTACCGCAATATCAAACAGGCTTTGAAAGCATTTACGAATGGATTATTAACCAGAACTGTCTACTCAGCCAGTTGTACAGTTCTTTTTTGGTGTGTGCACCCCTTAAAGAGGGATTCAAAGTTTATAGATTTTTCTTTATGTCACTGTCGGTAAAAAGAAAAGAAATTTGCTTTTATTCACAAGATGAGAAAGACAGCTGGAAATTCAGATAGGGAGAGAGGCTAAAATAACTCCTATTCAGAGTTTTGCTCTTAAATAGCGATTTGTCTCATGGGGCTCCAGTGCGGCTGAACACATCAAACTTTCCTGAGATTAAGCTGACATCTTCCATATTTGCTAAACACAAGAGTTTAGACTAATTGCAGCTGCTTGTTTGAAAACAGATGCTTTGGGGAGTCAGCTTGACTTTGCCTTTGATCTAAATTACAGATCGATTTAGACTGAAATATTCCCAACCCAGAAATGCAGAACCACTTCAGAAGAATAAACCAACCTGGTTATTCAGTTGTAACTTTCAGTAAAGGGTCAGAATATTTTTAGGACACGTTTCCATAATGTGCCAGGAAGACAGAGCAGTTAAAGCAACAATGTAGAAAGTGGAAACTGTGAAGTCTAATCTTACCTTAAGTACGAAGCCAGTGAGAAGGACCAGGGGAGACATGATAGCAGTGTTCCAATACTTGAGGGGCTACCACAGAGAGGAGGGGATCAAGCTATTTTCCAAGGCACCAGAAGGCCAGACAAGGAATAATGGATGGAAACTGACCAAGGAGAGATTCAACCTGGAAATAAGGAGAAACTTTCTGACAGTGAGAGCGATCAACCAGTGGAACAACTTGCCTTCGGAGGTTGTGAGAGCTCCAACACTTGAGACTTTCAAGAGGAGATTGGACTGCCATTTGTCTGAAATGGTATAGGGACTCCTGCTTGAGCGGGGGGTTGGACTAGATGACCTACAAGGTCCCTTCCAACTCTATCAATCTGTATCTGTATCTACCTTGGGCCAGTCATTCTGTCTGAGCCCTAGGAAGGAGGCAATTTGCAAACCACTTCTGAAAGGCCTTGCCAAAGCAATTGTAGGGACCTGATTTGGCAACTGCCGGGACTCAAGAGTGATTCAGAGGCACCAAAACAAATCAAGATACACAGCGATTATTGTCTGAAGGGAACTCACATTATCATATAGGATTTTGTTTATGACTAAGAATTTTGCATATCTGCTCCAATCCAATTCAGATCATCCATTCAAACTCAAGCCAGTCTGTTGGAGTTGGGTGACATCCAGATTAAATAAGCGCCCAAATTATGTTTTGATGCAAATTATGTTTTGAAACATTCCAGTTATTCAAATTTGTCCTGATAACAACATAGGAAGGGACAGCACTCCCCAGGGTTAATTTGCTGACATGCAAGATGGACTCTAGTTTGTTGAACAAACTATGGTCAAAGCAAATCTTTGCTTCCCCACTGCTATTCTCAATACCCATTTTTATTTTTCGTACCAGAAAAGTTAACTGTCAACTGCAAAAGAACTTTTGTATGTGCCAAGTAATTTAGTTTTTATTAATGTTTACTTTCCCTGTGATTGGAGAGGAGCTCAGTTTTGCAATGTTTATAACTTAATGCAAATCTAGCCATCAATTACTTTGGTTTTGTCGGTGCTGGGAGAGGAAGGGCCTAAGAGAACATTATAATTCTGCTTTCTTAAAGACTGTCTTTTGAAATATCTTGCGAGTCTTTGCTGAAACTCTCCAGTGGCTGAATTTTGTATTCAGCACTTTATTTCATTCTCTTTCAAGCATACCTACAACTCCATTTTGTAAATGTTCTAACATTATGGACAATGTTGAAAAAAAAATTGACTGAAAATCGATATATTTTCCTCAAACTAGAAAATGTGGCAAAATGGCAATTGTCTATTTGCAGTAGGTGAATGATAAGGAAAGGCAGATTTCTGAATGTTACCTTGGACATTGAATGCTTTGCAGGAATGGTTATGGATGAAGTAATGTGAAGGGGAGAAATAATAGAGAGTAAAATGCATGTTGTTGCATATATGTGCATTGAGGGTGTCTGTGGTGCTCTCTGAGCTTGGTTGTTTTTTTACAGACTTTTTATTACCCAACTAGGTAACATCATCAGGGTGAGGTGATGTTATCTAGCTGGGTAATAAAATGTCTGCAAGAAAACAACCAAGTTCAGAAAGCACCAAGGTTCAACTTTGAGCTACAAATATTATCTTCTATTGGTATACATGTGCATTTATGGGCAGTGGCGATGCTCATGCTGAAAGCATAAACCTCCAGCTAATTCGTGCCACGTGCATATGTTTTGTTTTGTTTTGACACTTCTTCTGCAGCAGGGCATAGATGCCAAGGATTGATTCTGCTAGGAAAATAATTACATACCTGTTTCCCCCAAAATAAGACATCCCCTGATAATAAGCCCAATCGGGCTTTTGAGTGCATGGCAATAAGGCCAAGGGCTTATTTCAGGGTTCAAAAAAAATATAAGACAGGGTCTTATTTTCGGGGAAACACGGTATTAGCTCACCTGCGTTGACGTGGCATTTCCTTGGCATTTCTTCTGTAGCGGTACATTTGAAGATGTGATTTGGCTTTGCAGTTTTGCAGCCACAGATTTTATGAATGAGCCATCCCATTGATAGCCTATTAAGTATGGAAAGCTGAATTGACAAGCCTGGAGGTCGGGCTAGTAATATATCAAGCAGGTGGGCTCAGGCTACGATGAATGGGGGATTTCCTTGGCAGGGGATTTGATGGCCTTTGGACTAGCAAAATATTTTTAAGGCTGAGACACTCACTCGACTTGTTCTCCCTTGTGCTGTTACCCGATAATTGTTCTCCGATCTTTCAAGTGAGCGAGCGAACTAGCAGATCTGAGCAGCTGGTCGAAAAGGAATGGAAACAGCTGCATTTATGCTTCTCATTGCTATCTGTGGCAATTTACAAGTAGTCTTTGATTTAGGACCACAATTGAGCCCAGAATTTATGTTGCTAAGTGAGAAATTTGCTAAGTGAGTTTTGCCCCATTCTACGACTTTTCTTGTCACATTTGTTAAGTGAATCATTGCAGCTGTTAAATCAGTAACCCGGTTGTTAAGTGAATCTGGCTTCCCCATTGACTTTGCTTGTCAGAAGGTCGCAAAAAGGGGATCACGTTGAACCTGGGACACTGCAACCGTCATAAATATGAGTCAGTTGTCAGGCATCCGAATGTAAATCACATGACCATGGGGATGCTGCGACGATCATAAGTGTGAGAAATGGTCATAAGTCAGTTTTTTTTAGCGCCCTCGTAACTTCGAACGGTCACTAAATGGACTGTTGTAAGTCGAGGACTACCTCTACAATTCTCTGCCTGGCTGTTCATTTTCCCTTCCTCCTGACTCAAGGAGACTGAAGTGGCCGACGGATTCTCCATTAAATTGCATCAAGGAAAGAATATCTGGATTACATCTGTGGCTCAGGTTTGATTCTTCTTACGGCTGTTGAAGGATTATCCAGTTGTTAAGAGATGCGAGAAAGGTTGGGTGTTTTTTTGTTACCTGAAGCAAAAATCCTATCTTTGCAGGAAGAGATCAGAAACCCTAAAGGAAGGAGTTTGCAACCGTGATTATCAACCTACCTAGAAAGAAAAAAGAAGAAAAGAGTAAAACATCATTTTCAGTCAATTGACAGAACAGAGAAGGCAGGCAAAGTCAAGCAGCACTTTGTAATGGCAGACCTGAATGAAATATTAGAGAAAATCTGTTTGGTATGAAAAGGGATAAAATTCCCAAACATGCAGTACAGTTTTGTTAAGGTTCTTGGAAGCAATGGGTTTTGCTCATTCCTAATAAGAGGTGCATTGGTAGGGCAGTTCTCAGATAATAACCTACCCATGCAAACTCACAGGGTTTCTGCAGTTCTAAAAATTGATATGGTGATGAATTTTTCAAAAAATTGCTTCCTCTGGAGCTCAGCTTTCAGGTAAGAGAACAGGCAGCTTCTAGTGCAGTGTTGGTGAACCTTTTCGGCACCAAGAGCCGAAATGGGGGCGCACGTGCGTGCGCGCACACATGTGCCGGAAACTGGAAGAGCAGCCGCCCAGTGTGCATGCGCGTGCCGGGAAGATGATCTTCCGGTTTCCGGCATGTGCATGCACACCTGCCACCTGGTTTTTTGGCACGCATGCATGCACGAAGACCAGCTGGCTGGTGCGCATGCGTGTGCCAGAAACCGGAAGATCATCTTCCCGGTGCATGCATGCGCATTGGGGGAGGGGCTGCTCTTCCAGTTTCCGATGCTCCTGCGTGTGTGAAGACTGGGACCTGGAAGAGCAACAGGCGATGGCTCGCGTGCCCAGAAAGATGGCTCTGCGTGCCACTTCCGGCACACGTGCCATAGATTTGCCATCACGGTTCTAGTGGTTCTGTCGTCACAGAGGAAAGCAACAAAGCTGAAGCAACAATATTACAATTCACATTTAAAATAACATTTCAAACACAATATATACATACTGCCGGGTTTTCAAATATACTGTCTTTCCAGCGTTGTTTTAAAATTCAAGCTGTTAAAATGCCTAAGAGGCTAAACTAGTCTTAACCTGACAAGGGCAAGGAAGCTAACACCAGGAAAACTGTCATGGAGAGGACTAGCACAACAGATGGGCATGTTCTCTTGTTGCTATCAGCTTAGTTTGCTGTTGAAGAGTTTGGAGGTCAGGCAGCTTTGAGAAGCTTAGAATGGTGGCCCAGAACTCCTACAACCTCAGATGTTCCTGGTATCTTCAGGGTGGGTGCTTAGACATTGTTGTTGTCTTGCCAATAGCAAAACAAGAATGGGGAAAAAAATTTATGGAGATATACATGAGTTTAACTCTATTTTTTAATGAGCAGATCATGAGCATGGAGGAAATTTAATGTATCTTAATTTAAGGGTAACAATAGCACATAGACTTACATACTGCTTTACAGTGTTTTACAGCCCTCTCTAAGCAGTTTTACAGAGTCAGCATATTGCCCCCAACAATCTTGAGTCCTCATTTTACCGACCTCGGAAGGATGGAAGGCTAAGTCAAACTTGAGCCTGGTGAGATTCGAACTGCCAAATTGCAGGCAGCCAGCAGTCAGCAGAAGTAGCCTGCAGTACTGCACTCTAACCACTGCACCACCGTGGTTCAGGCAGGTATGATTGTAGCATTGACTAGGGACACAGGTAGGGAGCTTCAATAGTGCAAGCCCTTCTGTCTAAATTGATCCTGCTAGTTTTATGAGCTCAGAAATTTAGCTCAGGGGTCCCCAACCCCCGGTCTGTGGACTGGCACCAGGCTGCGGCATGACAGAAACCGGGCCACGCAAACAAGCGAAGCCCCATCCACGGGATACAGGCAGCACATGAAAACATGCCCCCTCCAGTCCATGGAAAAATGTCTCTCCGCAGAACCAGGCCCTGGTGCTCAAAAGGTTGGGATTGCTGCCTTAGCTGGCTGCTCAAATCAGAGATACCAGCTATGAAGGAAATTTACTTACTTATATCCTGCCTTTATTGTTTTTACAAATAACTCAAGGTGGTGAACATATCCAACATGCCTCCCTTCTCTTAATTTTCCCCTAACGACAATCCTGTGAGGTAAGTTAAAAGAGAGCGACTGGCCCAAAGTCATCCAGCTGGCTTTCATGGCTAAGGCGGAACTAGAACTTGTGGTCTCTGCTTTCCGACCTGGTGCCCTAACCATTAGGCCAAACTGGGCCTCTATGTTTGTAATATGTAGAACAGTGGAGAGACTGCATGACATACGGGAATAATTTAATAGGAGGCTTTAAAGCTGTCCAGTTTTCCTGTCTTACATTTGCCACTGATTAATAATCAGTGGAGCATTAGCAGGAGAAGCAGTAATAGTTGTGATTTTCTTAAAAGTATTGCCTCTGCATTCCAAGAATACCACAAGGTATAAAATAAAGCAATTAATAGACTTTTCAACAGAGAAGAAAACAATGCAAATTAAGCTACCAATCCAACACATAAACAACCCCAAAGATAATAATTTGATAATATCCTTGGAAATAGATGCCAGAGAAGAAGCTGAACAAATTTTCTTGAGAGAACTTTCTGAAGCTTTAGATCAGTGGTTCTCAACCTTTCTCCAAGGTAGCGCGAGGCGCCGCCCACCCACCCGGATGCCACTATTTGGGTTCTTTTACCCTCTGCGCATGCGCAAAGCATTCTGCGCATGCACAGAGGGTAAAAGAACCCAAATGGCGGCATCCGGGCGGGTGGGCGAAGTCTCCCGCTTCTGTAGCTACCGGCTGTCCGGCGACCCGCAGGCACGGCCGAACCGGGAGCATTTCACCCCTGCAAGTGACGGTGGCACCAAGATGGCGGGCTAACGCGCACGGAGACCCCTGTGAAATGGTCGTTCGACCCCCAAAGGGGTCACGACCCACAGGTTGAGAACTGCTGCTTTAGATGCTGTTGCAAATGAGGACTAATTGTTCATAAAGCATAATTTACCCTTTGATCCGGTGTTTCTCAGCTTTGCAACTCTAAGATGCATGGACTTCAGTTCCCAGAATTCCCCAGCTAGCAAACCAGCCACATGTCTTAGTGTCCCAAGGTTGAGAAACACTGCTTTACTTGAGCCTTCTCACTCCCACTGCCCCTATGTTTGAGTAATGTCTCCATCATTCCTACTAGTAGGCAATTTATTGAAGGGCGTACCCTGCATAATTATTTTCTGAAGCCTTGGATATGACCTGATCATCAGGACAGATATGTTGCATGAGATTTTGGCCTTATTCCCATATATTTCTTAGGAAAAACATGAACCAAGCCTCTCAAATCAGTAGAAGATTTTAGGAGATTTATAGCCTTGCAGTGATATTTCTCTCTCTCTCTCTCTCTTTTTCTTAATAAATGCCAAGACTCTAAAGCAGCATCAGTGTTTCCCTGAAGTATTGATTGGAGCTCCTCTTCCATTCAGCTGCAAATGTATCGAATTTGTGACTCTGGCACTAGCCACATTAATTGCCCAGTTGTGACTGGAACCAATATGCTCACTTACTGTATTTATTAGTTTATTTGTTGGCCATTCCCTTTGTAAAGAAATGTTAACCAACCATTTTCAGCTAGTTCTGAAACTCTTGAAAATGAATCTTTATTTGCATATAGGTGAATATAAGAGGGAAAAAACACAAAAAGCTAAATTATTTACTTGGGGTAACACAATGAGTTTTATATTACTTTACAGCCTGCAACTTATTAAAGTAGCCGTGTCTTTTTCTGCATATATTGCACAGTCTTGAAGAAAGACACCACTGCTTTAATGAGTCAGAGAGATGCTCTGTTTGCACTCCAACATATTCTGTTGCAATAATCATCTATAACTTGATTTGGGTAAGATTTTGCTTAGTGTAATATCCTTCCTTCCCTCCCTCGCTTTGTTCTTCCTTCCTTCCTTCCTTCCTTCCTTCCTTCCTTCCTTCCTTCCTGTCCAGTTTGTGATTCTAGCATTAGCCAAACAACTGATTGCCCAGTTGTCACTGGAACCAATATACTCACTTCTTTATTAGTTTATTTAAAAACCTAATATAAAACTAATTGCATACAGGTGAATATAAAACTATCTCAAATGGTTTATTTGTTACTTTTTTTGGCCATTCCCTTTGTAAAGAAATGTTAGCCAACCATTTTGAGCTAGTTCTGAAACTATTGATAATTAATCTTTATTTGCATATAGTTGAATAAAAGAGAAAAAAAACCCCACAAAATTATTTACTTGGTGTAACACAATGATATTTATATTACATTATTGCCTGCAACTTATTAAAGTAGCTGTGTCTTTTTCGGCATGTACTGCACAGTTCTGAAGAAGGACACCGCTGCTTTAATGAGTCAGAGATAGATGCTCTGTTTGCATTCACACAGATTCGGTTGCAATGATAATCTTATAACTTGATTTGGGTATGATTTTGCCTAGTGCAATATGTGAACCCAGCCTTTTGGATTAAGTCACCGAATCATAGTTAAAATTACGCTTTAGAACAAATGATGACCTCAGTTCATTTCTCAGAGATGATCCCTTTAAATTCCAAAGGTTCCAGGAAACAAAGTAAATTTTGCACCGTGCCAAAACCAGTTTGAGAGGTAATTGAGGAGAAGGATAATTTAAATAAGCATCTGGCAGTTAATTCCAACGTGTACAAATAATGAATCATAATAATGATAGATACTGGGTATTAATTGAGTGACAGTAGTTGATAGTGTTTTGCAGATTGTGTATAAGTTTTTGAAACTATGAAACAAATACTGAGATCCTTCCATCACTGTTAAGCTCCTGCTGATTAGTGTTCAGCAGGCAACATTTCAACAGGGGAAGCTTTCTATAGCTTGGTGGGAAAACCTTCAACTGTAGAGTTAAAGTCTGTTGCACGGCTGTCAAAGACACAAAAAGAGACTTGTGGAAAAGGTGATGTCCTATTTCAGTACAGAAGAAAAAGAAAATGAAAAAACTGAAGGTTTTGATCTTGACAAGAAAAGATGCATCTGTTGTCTTGCCGTTAATAGTATAGATCGGTTAATAAAACAAAAAGCAAATTGTGGAGAAGCTAAGAAAAAAAGACAAAATTACCGTATTTTTCGGAGTATAAGACGCACCGGAGTATAAGACGCACATTAGTTTTTGGGGAGGAAAATAGGAAAAAAAAAATTCTGCCTATCAGGTATTCAACTGGCTAGCGTCCTTGGTCTGGTCAGCTTCAGCGCATTAGTTTGCTGGTTTTGAGCACGCGCCCGCGCTTTTTATCCCCTGGTTGGGGATAAAAAAAACAGCTTCTAAAGCATAGCTGATCTTCGGAGAGAGAAGCAATGAGAAAAGCAGGCAAAGTGTGGAAGATCGCTTCACTCGCTAGCGCCTCGTTAGGGCTGAAAAAGAAGCTTTGAAAAAGCTACATTCGGAGTATAAGACACACCCAAATTTTCAGCCTCTTTTGGGGGGGGGAAGTGCATCTTATACTCTGAAAAATACAGTAGATCATATCCTAAGAAGGTAAAATGTGAAATCCTCCATATAAACTAGAAATAAGTAGGTGAATTTGCCACTTGGGACAAGTGGTCCTGCAAGAAGCATAGATATTATGAAAAACATAAGGTACAATATGATTTGCCTATCCCGCAATTCACATAACAGAAAATGACATCATAGCACACTGAAAATTATATAAAAGTGGGATTTATATGTCTCATAATAATTAGTTTCCCTTAACCTAGAATATTTAATATTTTATACTAGAATTTTTAATTGTATATATACCGAGTGCTTTTATTTGTTCTGGTCTCTGGTCTAAGACATAATAATAAATTGATTGATAGTCAAGGCTATGGTTTTCCCAGTTGCAATGTATGGCTGTGAAAGTTGGACCATAAGGAAGGCTGAGCGCCAAAGAATTGAGGCCTTTGAACTATGGTGCTGGAGAAGACTCCTGCGAGTCCCTTGGACTGCAAGGCGATCAAACCGGTCAGTCCTAGAGGAGATCAACCCTGACTGCTCTTTAGAAGGCCAGATCCTGAAGATGAAACTCAAATGAGTCANTCTTTCTTCCCTTCCTCCTTCGAGAAGTGACTCACTCTTTCCAACTCTCGCCAGTTCTCCCTCCAACATTTTGAAGTAAAAAAAAAAAAAAATAAAAAAAAAAAAAAAAAAAAAAAAAAAAAAAAAAAAAAAAAAAAAAAAAAAAAAAAAAAAAAAAAAAAAAAAAAAAAAAAAAAAAAAAAAAAAAAAAAAAAAAAAAGCATTTAACATATCTGAAGAATCTTATGATTTTCTTTCGTTTATAATGTTTTAGGTTTGAGAGGTTCCTTTTCACAACTGGTAACAAATTGCAAAATATTATATGATTGGATCATGCTGATTCTTTTTTTTTTTTAAAAGCCAACTTTATTAAGTTTCAAAAAGAGATAAAATACAAAATAACAAAAAAGGGTTGGGAAGTGAGGAGATGAAAAGGAAAGAGATTAAAAAGTGACAATAACAAAACAATAACAAAATAGAAAAAAAGATACAAAATTGTTTCTTCAGTACAGATACAGATATATATAATAAAACAGCCAATCACACTAAGTTAAAACAAAAACTTAATATAAAACTATGCCAATTAAAAAATCAAAGTACACTACAATTATATAACTAAATAGTATCTTATTCTAAATTCTAAATATAGGATATACAATATCTTGTAATAATTAAAATACTTGATTTTATAATTATAACAGATCTAAAAATCAAATCTTAAAGTCAAATTTTCATTTTTATGTTTCTCAAGATAGCCCTCGACTTACAATCACAATTGAGCCCAAAATTTTAGTTGCTAAGCAAGACAGTTGTTAAGTGAATTTTACCTCATTTTACGATCTTCCTTGCCACAGTTGTTAAGTGAATTACTGCCGTTGTTAAGTTAGTAATGTGGTTGTTAAGTGAATCTGGCTTCCCCATTGACTTTGCTTGTCAGAAGTTCGCAAAAGAGGATCACATGACCCCGGGACACTGCGACCGTCGTAAATATGAGTCAGTTGTAAGCATCCAAACGTAAATCACGGGACCATGGGGATGCTGCAAATGGTCATAAGTGTGAAAAACGGACATCAGTCAATTTTTTCAGTGTTGGTGTAACTTCAAACGGTCACTAAGCGAACTGTTGTAAGTTGAGGAGTACCTATAAATGAAACCGTGGACCAATGAAACCTTCCAACAATTTGGAATGATAGACCAATATTTTAATTTTACATGAAGGTCCGAGAATGGTAAGGTCATCTTCAAACTGGCTTTTCCCAGTTCCCAAAATATTGTGTTAGCTATGACAGTGCATTCATGTTACGACTTGAAAAACAGATGCATTACAATTAAGTAATTTAACTAAGCCAGTTCTGTGATCTCTCAGAAGTCCCTAAATCCCTGCAACTTCATTCCTCCTTGGATATTTCTTTCTCCCTTATCGGTTTTCAAATGAAGAAGAAATACAGGTAACCTTTGACTTACGACCTCAATTGAGCCCACAATTTCTGCTGCTAAGCGAGGCATTTGTTAAGTGAATTTTTCCACATTTTACTTTGCCTTTCTCGCCACGGTTGTTAAGTGAATCACTGCAGTTCTTAAGTTAGTAACAAGGTTGTTGAGTGAGTCTGACTTTACTTATCAGAAGCTCACAAAAAGGGGATCACACAACCCTGGGGACACTGCAACCGTCATAAATATGAGTCAGTTGCCAAGCATCCAAATTTTGATCGTGTGACCGTGGGGATGCTACAGCGGTCGTAAGTGTGGAAAATGATCACAAGTCACTTTTTTTCAGTGCCGTTGTAAGTTTGAATGGTCACTAAATGAACTGCTGTAAGTCGAGAACCACCTGTATCCCCATAACTCTTTACAACATCTAGATTGTAGCATCCCCCACAGGGATGCAGGCATATAAATACGTTAAATTTCAGAAGTCTGAGTTGCAGAACAAACATTAGAAATCTAAAGAATAAACCGGCATTAAGAAATCAAAGCGTGATTTCTGCTTGAGCCCAGATTTTGTGAGCTGAGCTATTCTTAGCTTGTTTGAGCTTTCTCCAGCTTTCCTTGTGAATGCAGTATTGTGTTCTTAAAAGGAAAATCTTTTTTAGTGTCAGCTTAGCCCTCTGGTTGTAACCAAGAAAGGCAAGCAGCAGAAGGGCTGGATTTAAATCTGTGTCTGTTAATCAAAATGAATGATTTACTTGGGCTTTGGGTCCAAGCTTGACGCTTTTAGGCGTAGATGGGTGAGAGAAAACAGGTGTGATGTTGTGAGCCAAAGTAAACATTAAATCTGTTGGTTTTCCTTAAATGTACTTATGTGACAGATGGTGGATCGCTTTTGTTAAGCATGTCTGAGCAACATCCATAAAAGCAAACAAGATTTCTTAAATAGACTGTCTGAAACTAGCAGGGCCAAGCAGCACTTGGCCCTGCTAGTGATATTCTCCTAAAGTCTGCACTTAACCGAACAAAAAGTAGGCAGGGATGAAAATGTACCCCTGGCTTTTGAACCAGAATAGAGCTGGAAGGGACCTTGGAGATCTTCTAGTCCAACCCCCTGCTCAAGCAGGAGACCCTATACCAGGGGTCGGCAACCTTAAACACTCAAAGAGCCACAAAGGTCCAAATCGGAAGCCCCCCGTTCAATTCTGGAGCCGACCAGAAGTCCTGTTCCCCCACCATATTCTCCTCCTAGTGCGGTGTCCTTCTTCCCCTGCCAACTGGAAATCTGGTTCTCCCACCATAGAGTCTCCTCCTAGCACGGCGTCCTTTTTCCTCTGCCTGTCCTAACCCAAAGTCCTATCAATTGTGGAGCCGACTGGCAACAGGGAGCCACAGCAGAGGGATGAAAGAGCCACATGTGGCTCCAGAGCCACGGGTTGCTGACCCCTGCCCTATACCATCCCAGACAAGTGGCTGACCAGTCTTTTCTTCAAAACCTCCAGTGATGGAGCGCCCACAACTTTTGGTGGTGGCAAGCTGTTCCACTGGTTAATTGTCCTCACTGTTAGGCAGTTTCTCCTTAATTCCAGGTTGCTTCTCTCCTTTTTTCTTCCCCTTTATGTGATTGGCAGTCAAGAATTGTCCTTTCCGTTTGGCAAAAAGTTTGAGTAAGATACTGATGGGAACACACAATAATTTTAGGGTCCATGTCTGCAGTTTCCCCTGTTGCATAAAGAAATCTGATCATGTAGCAATGTGGGATTAGCACTAGCACTAGCACTTAGACTTATATACCGCTTCATAGTGCTTTACAGACCTCTCTAAGCGGTTCACAGAGTCAGCATATTGCCCCCAACAATCTGGGTCCTCATTTGACCCACCTTGGAAGGATGGAAGGCTGAGTCAACCTTGAGCCGGTGAGATCTGAACTGCCGAACTGCAGCTAGCAGTCAGCTGAAGTAGCCTGCAGTACTGCACTCTAACCACTGCGCCACCTTGGCTCGGATTAGGATACCGAAGCAGATGCTGAGTTAGAACATCCACCATGTTCAAAGGCGCAAAGAATTTAGGCCAACCATCCTCAAACTGCCTTGCCCTCAAAGTAGAAATACGGTGTTTGAGGCCATATATTTTAGTATCGGCTCTTGGTGTAAGCCATTGGGATACTTACACCAAGCAGGGGACTGCATCAGTAGCAAATGTGAAAACCAGAGCATTGTGCCTCCCCTAGCAGCTCACAAGAACTACCTAGGTAGGTTAGGTCAATCGTAGCTTTACCTGAAGCCCATGTGCAGAATCATGGAAAGCTGCAAAAGCATAATTTACTCCAAGGGTCTTGATGTACAGGCAGTCCTTGCCTTACAACAGCTCATTTAGTGACCGTTCAAAGTTTCAACGGCACTGAAAAAGTGACCATTTTTCACAGTTAAAACCTTTGTGGCATCCCCGCGGTCATGGATCAAAATTCAGGTGCTTGGCAACTGGTTCGTATTTATGATGGTTGCAGTGTCCCCGGGGGTTACGTGATGACCCTTTGTGACCTTTTGACAAGCCAAGTCAATGGGGAAGCCATTTGGATGGGAGTCAACAGGCTCAGACTTAACGCAGACAAGACCGAGTGGCTGTGGGTATTGCCTCCCAAAGACTATGTGACTGTCCATCCTTGGTTCTGGGGGGGGGAAACTGTCCCCCTCAGAACGGGCTCACAATTTGGGTGTCCTCCTAGACTCACAGCTAAAATTAGAGCAACATTTGGCAGCTGTAGCTAGGGGGACCTTTGCACAGGTTCGCCTGGTGCACCAATTGCGACCCTACTTGGATCAAGAGGCTCTCCTCACAGTCACTCATGCCCTTGTCACCTCACGGTTAGATTATTGCAACGCGCTCTACATGGGGCTACCCTTGAAGAGTGTTCGGAGACTACAGTTGGTCCAGAATGCGGCTGCGCGAGCTGTCAACAGTCAGAAAATCTTCAAAGTTGTTCTAAAACATAAAGAAACAAGCATAAACAAAAACAGAAGAAAATAAGCAATCCTTAAAAAAAAAATCTTTAAATAAAAAGGGAGGGAGAAAGAAGGGAAGAGAGTAAAAAAAGAAGAGATTAAAAAACCCAGAAAAGACAAATGAATATTAAGAGCAGGCACATTCATGGACAGACGCCAGCTACTTACGGTCACCTCGGTGATTGCTATATCAACAATGCTACCCACAACAATCAAGGCGTCAAATGTATTCCATGCATCACAGAAATAGTGCTGCATGTGTCAGGGAAACAAACAAAAAAAAAAGAAAGAAAGAAAAAAGAGAAAGAAGAAAACAAACAGGAGAGAGAAGGAAAAAGGGTATAAAAAACACAAACAAACAAACAAACAAACAAACAAACAAATAAATAAATAAAGCAAGCCAGATTCACTTAACGGCCATATTACTAACTTAACAACTGCAATGATTCGCTTAACAGCTATGGCAAGAAAGGTTGTAAAATGGGGCAAAACACACATAACACATGTCTCACTTAACAACAGAAATTTGGGGCTCAGTTGTGGTCATAAGTCCAGGACTAACTCTACTGTATAGCATTTACTCCCAATCCAGATTCTATTTCTTGGGCCCTTTTTACGTTCATTCCTGCCTGGAATAATCTGCTGTTTGATTTACAACTTTGCATTCCTTCTTGATGTTTTGGTTCTCCATATGGAACTCACACTCTGGAATAGTAGGAATTGCAGAAATTCCATGCAAAAGGAATGGCCCCTGGCAAACCAGGTGTAATTTCTGAAAAAAAGTTCCCATGTTTCAGAGAAATAGGACAAAGTAGATGGGTAGTAAACCTGTCAACATTGAGACATCTAATAATCACCTTGAATGGTTCTCCTTCGATGACAAATGCTGCCACCATTCTGTTTAGTTTCCACATGCTATTCGTGCAGAGAAAACCATTCTCATTATGCTAAAAGTAACTTTTAGGAGAGATTAAAGATGTCGTATTTGATCAGGTTGCAAATAAATAAAGAGAAACAGAAATTCCAGATATTGCTGTTATAGTATCTAATGGTTGTTTGGGGTTTGTTTGGCCACCCAGAACGGATAACCGTTAGGGACATAACCCTGCTGAAGGAGAAAGCTGGAGCTATGCCATATATTTGTTATATTTATTATAAACAAGTTCCATTTCTTGGGTCTTCCCACAGGACTAATGGTATGGGCAGGGAATTTTTTTTAAAAAATATTATTTTTTATCTCACCTTTATTACTTTTATAAATAACTCAAGGCAGCAAACATTCCTACTTCTCTTTCCTCCTCCAATTTTGCCTTATATCTGTGCATAGGGCATAAAGATCCATATGTCCCGTGGGCACACTGTTAAGGCGCTGAATTTGAAATTTACTAATTCTACATAGGAATTAAAAAAGTATAGTGCCCATTTTCCAACAGAGAAATGCTGAACCATATAAAACCAGACATATGACTAGAAGCCCAAATCACAAGAGTACGTCTGAGTTACTTTGGCCATGTCATGCGTGCGAATTCATTGGAGAAGGCAATGATGCTAGGAATGGTTAGTGGAACAAGAAAAAGGGGCAAGCAAAGAACACACTGGCTTGATAACATCAAATCTGATGCGAAGTTGAACATACAACAACTGAAAGAAAAGCTGTGTTTGGCATGGAGATCACTTGCCTATGAAGTTGCCAAGATTCAGACACGACTAAATGATTAAAACTACCACTGGTGTCCATTTTAGTTCAAGTCAAAAGTTAAAAAAGAATTAATGGTTGATAAATCAAGAGTTACTCCCAAATGAATGCAATCATTTTAAGGAGGGGAAAAAATACCCAGGCCAAGGAAAAATAACCTACAGCCTTGTACATTCTGATCAAAAGGCCAGCTCAAGCACTAAACGTTGATTGTTGAAATCAAGATATACAGTGCTCTCTTAATTGTGTTGCCTGATTGTGCACGGTTCTTGTATCAGTGAGATAAAGAAAAAAACATTTTTTTTTTTTTTGCTTTAATCTGGAGATCTTTACCATCCTTGGATCTTAATCTCTGCTGGAAGCTAACCTTCAGGACCACAAAATTCCAGAAGAGATAGGATGCATTGATGAGTCTATTTTCATGGATTGCATCGGTGACCTTATTTTGCAATCATTCCATCATGAATAAAGTATTATGTCTGAATGCAAATTGGTTATTGTCTAAGATCGCTGTCCTAAATGCTGGCTCTGGGGGTTTATGGAGTTGTTGTTTTTTTAATTGAAATGTCATTTCAGCGTCCTATTCTGATTCTCACTCGACTTTCCTCTTAGGAATTTTCTAGGGTTTATCTGTTGAAATAGCTGTTACAACATATGCATGTGCACAAATTATGCTAACTGAATTAGGGACCCCAGGGATATTTACTGCTCCTTTTCAAGATTGTAATGCAAGCAAGGTAAGCGTGATGTAGAACAGAGAATTAGCTGGGATGCAGTGCTAGAAAGAGAATGTTGGTTTTAATGTAATCAGAACAGGATTAGAACTTGAACATCTCAAATACATCCACTGTGTACCTATCACAAGCCTCTCTTGCTTCCTTCCATCTGCAGGTTGACTTTGGATTTAGCTCTTTGCTTCCATCCCTCTTCAGTTTCCGAGCTATTCCTCTCCATGACAGCTTACTCTTTGAACTGAACATTTTTGTTCGACAAATACAATGAGCTAGAGACAATAAGACTGTTTCTTCTCCCAAAGACACGACTGCCGGGCTCGGGTTGAAAAGAAATTAAATTATTATTCTTTTATCACTGATGCAAATGGAACTTGCAAAAGATCATTGCATTAAGCAAAGCCATATCCAATTTGCAAATGTACTTGGCAGAAGCTGCCATCATTCCCTAGAGAGCATAACCAGGGGATGATGTGGGGCCTGATTCCCCTAAAACAGAGGTTATGACCAGCTGGTTTGGGAAAAGATAGCCTAACAACAGAGCTCCTGTTCTCCCTTCCGACCCCATATTCATTGACTTCTGCCAATGTTCAATCCTCATTTTGCTGTTTGGGGGAAGGATCTCTTGCCTCTCTCCCAATAATTTTACTTTTTAAAGGGTTGGAGACAGTGGTGAAATCCAATTTTTTTTACTACCGGTTCTGTGGGTGTGGCTTGGTGGGCGTGGTGTGGCTTGGTGGGTGTGGCTTGGTGGGCATGGCAGGGGAAGGATACTGCAAAATCGCCATTCCCTCACCACTCCTGGGGGAAGGATA
Organism: Thermophis baileyi; assembly: GCA_003457575.1. Taxonomy (NCBI): domain Eukaryota; kingdom Metazoa; phylum Chordata; class Lepidosauria; order Squamata; family Dipsadidae; genus Thermophis; species Thermophis baileyi. Next base: position 1,766,402 of record QLTV01001814.1, on the reverse strand, counting down.
TTGCAAAATCTCCATTCCCTCCCCACTCTGGGGCCAGCCAGAGGTGGTATTTACTGGTTCTCTGAACTACTCAAAATTTCCGCTACCGGTTCTCTGAACTACTCAAAATTTCCACTACCGGTTCTCTGAACTACTCAAAATTTCTGCTACCAGTTTTCCAAACTACTCAAAATTTCCGCTACCGGTTCTCCAGAACCTGTCAGAACCTGCTGGATTTCACCCCTGGTTGGAGACCAAGTAGGGCAGGGGTGTCAAACTCAGGTCGTCACGGTGGCGTCACATGATGTATCGGGACTTTCCCCCCTTCGCTAAACTGGGTGTGGGCATGGCCAGCGTGTGACGCATCTGGTCTGCGGGCCGGGAGTTTGACAGCCCTGAAGTAGGGACATGGATTTGCTTCTTATCTGCAGATTCCCCCATATCAATTAGAGGAGATGGGAACCTCAAGAATAGAGTTTTCCAAATATTCCCGTTGGCTGCTAGGAGACGGAACACTTCTCTGTTCATTTCACGTTGGTGTAGGTAAAGGGCCAGGATTGGGGCCACCTTTATTTTACTAGAGAGATAGTTTCAAGAACTTGTGGAGTGATAGTACAGGTAGTCCTCAACTTAGTACGACCACAATCGAGCCCAAAATTTATGTTGTTAAGAGAGACATTTGTTAAGTGAGTTTTGCTCCATTTCATGACCTTTCTTGCCACAGTTGTTAAGTGAATCACTGCAGCTGATAAGTTAGTAATTTGATTGTTAAGTGAATCTGGATTCCCCATTGACTTTGCTTGTCAAAAGGTCGCAAAAGGGGATCACGTGACCCCGGGACTATGCAACTGTCATAAGTATGAACCAGTTGCCAAGCATCTGAATTTTGATCATGTGATCCTGGAGCTGCTGCAAAAGTTGTAACTCTGAAAAACGGCCAGAAGTCACTTTTTTTCAGTGCTGTTGTAACTTTGAACGGTCATTAAATGAGCTGTTGTAAGTTGTGGACTACCTGTACCACTTCATACAAACCACGTTTGAAGTACTGTGTCCAGTTCTGGTCCCCACCGGACAACTCGAAAAAGAAGCTGTGCCTTTAAAATGAGTTCAGAGAAGAGCAACAAAGACGATTAGGGGACTGGAGGTTAAATTGTATGATGAATGATTGGGGGAAATTAGGTACATCTAGTCTACTGAAGAGACGGACCAGGGGTGACATGATAGTTGTCTTTCAGTACTTAAGGGATTGTTGGTTGACTTTCTCCAAAGCACCTGATTGCAGGACAAGAAGTAAAGGATGGAAACTTATCAAAAAGTAACAACTTCTTTATAGTAGACATGGTTCTCTACCCTTGATGTAACCTGCAAGCTATCAGTGAAACTTGCCTACATATTACGTTGTCTTACTATTAGTCTTCTCATCGTTCCTATCACCCATCTCCTTCCACTTATGACTGTATGACTGTAACTTTGTTGCTTGTATCCTTATGATTTATATTGATTGTTTCCCAGTATGATTTGATTGCTTATTTGTACCCTGGGACTATCATTAAGTGTTGTACCTTATGATTCTTGACGAACGTATCTTGTCTTTTTATGTACACTGAGAGCATATGCACCAAAGACAAATTCCTTGTGTGTCCAATCACACTTGGCCAATAAAGAATTCTATTCTATTCTATTCTTTTAAAATATTTTCTACGTTTGATGGAGTAACAAATATAGTATAGTGTTACAATAATTACGTAGCAGCTCTTCAGAATAACAGAACAGAATAACAGAATTGGAAGGGACCTTGAGGGTCTTCTAGTTCAACCCCCTGTTCAAGCAGGATACCCTATATTATTTCAGACAAACGGTTGTCCAATCTCTTCTTAAAAACTTCCCGTGTTGGAGCATTCAGAACTTCTGGAGGCAAGTTGTTCCACTGATTAATTGTTCTCACTGTCAGGAAATTTCTCCTTAATTCCAGGTTGCTTCTCTCCTTGACTAGTTTCCATCCATTGCTTCTTGTCCTGCCTTCTGGTGCTTTGGAGAATAGTTTGACTCCCTCTTCTTTGTGGCAGCCCCTCAAATACTGGAATACTGCTATCATGTCATCCCTAGTACTTCTTTTCATAGTAGGAGTATTGTCCAATGGGGAGTTGTCATACGCTATTGCCTGGGCTGAATATTTTGCAAGCTGATTCCCTAGTGCAGTGGTTCTCAACCTTTCTAATGCCCGGTTCTCAGCCTGTGGGTGGCGACCCGTTTGGGGGTCGAACGACCATTTCACAGGGGTCGCCGCGCTCGTTAGCCCGCCATCTTGGTGCCACCGTCACTGCAGGGGTGAAAAGGTCCCGGTTCGGCTGTGCCTGCGGGTCGCCGGACAGCTGGTAGCCCGGACGCCGCCATTTGGGTTCTTTTACCCTCTGCGCATGCGCAAAGCATTTTGCGCATGCGCAGAGGGTAGAAGAACCCAAATGGCGGCGTCCGGGCTACCAGCTGTCCGGCGACCCGCAGGCACAGCCGAACCGGGACCTTTTCACCCCTGCAGTGACGGTGGCACCAAGATGGCGGGCTAACGTGCGCGGCGACCCCTGTGAAATGGTCGTTCGACCCCCAAAGGGGTCGCGACCCACAGGTTGAGAACCGCTGCCCTAGTGGGTCAATTGAAAAGGATCCTACCAACCCAGGATGATACAGGAAAAAAGTAGCTTAGGGGTATGATATCCTCCATCAGAAGAAATTTAGCTGTATGGCCAGAAGGTGTAACCTGTCATTAGTTAATTTCCATCAAAATGATGGCCTGGTCAGGATTTGTTTCTAACAGCTTGAAGTATTGAATTAGTCATGCAACATCTTAAAAATAATCAAGCTTTGATTGACTAGAATCTACTTTTGAGGCTACCCTTTTAGTGGGTAAGTTATGTGACTTGGAATTTATATATTTAATCCCATTTATTTAACCAATCTGCGTTGTGTAGCTGATGAACTCTTGATCTGGAAAGCAGTCTGGCAAAAGCAACCAAAATAACAAGCCAACAAATTGTGTACAAACCTGTAAACCTCTTCTCTTCTCTTCTCTTCTCTTCTCTTCTCTTCTCTTCTCTTCTCTTCTCTTCTCTTCTCTTCTCTTCTCTTCTCTTCTCTTCTCTTCTCTTCTCTTCTCTTCTCTTCTCTTCTCTTC
>QLTV01001814.1:1725634-1742365 GCA_003457575.1 Thermophis baileyi | reverse complement strand
AATTATTCAATTACTTTTTTTTGCCTCTCTTATTCCTCTTTTTCTCTCTTCTTTCTCTTTTTCCTGACTGTTTTTGGAAATAATTCACTTTTTTTCTGACTGTTCTTAGAAATGATAATAATGATAATTATAACAACAACATTGTGGCACAGTGGCAACATTGTGGTATTGCAGGCTAACTCTCCCCACTGCCAGGAGTTCAATCCTGGCTGGCCCAAGGTTGACTCAGCCTTCCATCCTTTCGAGGTCGGTAAAATGAGGACCCAGATTGTTGGGAGCAAGATGCTGACTCTGTAAACTGCTTAGAGAGGGCTGTAAAGCACTGTAAAGTGGTATATAAGTCTAAGTGCTATTGCTAACATCCAAGCAGTGTTTTTAACAGAAAGATTTAAACAATGACTGGACTGTTTTGTACATCTCGAAAATGCCCTTTCCTTTCTATAACTCAGATGGCCTCTGGATAAATGGGGCATGCATTTAATCTGAAATGCAAGAAGCAAAAACTATTTTACCCAGTCTGTAGTAAGCAGATGCACAGAGCTCTAGGCCCAAACTCAGCTTGTAAAAAAGAATGAGACACATGCACTCCAATTTTGAAAGCATGACCGAATAATGATTCTCCCCCCCCCATCTCCTACCGAAATGAAGAATTGAGCAGTCCCATCTCTTATTTATATATTCATAGAAAAATGTCATTTCTGAATAGGACAGTGCTGAGTGTGTTATTATAACCATCATTTGTAACATAGCTGTCCTTACTATTAGTGGAGGAAAATATTACCAATTTCACCTTCTTTTGATAACGTCCCCTGTGCCAATAACCTTTCTTTGTTAATGAGTAATGATACTTCCCTCCCGCCCCCTTCTGTCTATAATTTTACGGAAGCATGCATTCTTTGCTGATTAGCTCTAATTTCAGCAGATGACACAGTGAGAAGAAAAGCCACTTCAAAAGCCACTTAGTGCCTATTTTATAAATTACAGGCTCGTATCCATAGGGCATCAAGAGATGGATATGTAGAAGAATAATAGAGACTGAGGTTGGACAGGAAGTGACAAAAATAAATGCCTTCCTATCAGTGGAAGCTCCAACTGTTTTGAATATACCCCCTTCCTGAGGGAGATGGCCAGTCTGGAAATGTGAAATATAAATAGTAGATTGTAGGGGTGATACCGAAATATAATTGTATCATTTTTTATTTATCTATATATTAAATTATTGTATTTTATTCAAATTTCATTTTGAAATTTATTCCAATTTCATTTTAAATTGTATTTTATTACAATTTCATTTTAAATTGTATCTTATCCAATTCCATTTTAAATTGGTGTTTTTTAATCAGATTTTAGTCATAATTTGTGTCTGGAACTCTGCACTTTGATATGGCCCAAGGGCTAATCACTAAAGTAAAGTGAAGAGAAATATAAATAAACAAATAAATCTATCTTGTGAGGTGACTCACCTATATGTAAGGAGTGGAGCTGGTGACACTCCTTTCGTCCTTGTAGTGAAATGATTGGATTTTGTGAATAGCCTGGAAAAAAGGATATTTTTTTCCCCACGGAGACCCGTTTTGCAAACATTAGCTAGGAACAGAGAATGCAGGTGTAACATGCATTCTGTGCCAAATGGGAGATTTATGAAATAAAAGAATTGATAAAGCTTTAATTTTTCATACTTCTATGTCTTTCTATTTCAACGATTGGGTAAGAAAGTTCTTTGCATCTGAGCATAAGTTGGATACGGGGTAGTCCTTGACTTACATCCATTCATTTAGTGACCAGTCAAAGTTACAAAGGCACTGAAAATTATGATCATTTTTCACACTTACGACTGTTTTTCACACTTACGACCGTTGTGGCATCCCCTTGGTCATATGATCAAAATTCAGCCGCAACTTGACTCATATTTGTGACGGTTGCAGTGTCCCGGGTTTATGTGATCCCCTTTTGTGACCTTCTGACAAGCAATGTCAATGGGGAAGCCAGATTCACTTAACAACCTTGTTACTCACTTAACGATGGCAGTGATTCGCTTAACAACTGTAACAAGAAAGGTCGTAGAATGGGGCAAAACTCACTTAACAACTGTCTCACTTAGCAACAGGGAATTTGGGGCTCAGTTGAGGTTGTAAGTCAAGGACTACTTTAGTTGTGTGCTTCTATGCACCTCAGCCAAAGAAATCCCTCCTTATCTTACCAAATATGCTGAGTTCAGATTTGAACGTTTTCTTTCAGGATTTTATTTCTGACCCCAGTGCAACAAAGCACATTGTTCTCTGCTTTCCAATGGAATCTCATCCACGCAGTTCCATCAATATAATGGCATAACTGTAATATAACATTTGATTCTGAAGTTTAATTATCCTAATGGAAACACTTACACACACACACACACACACACACACACACACACACACACACACACACACACACACACACACACACACACTTATTTGGCAACATGGTGAAGTTTAAAGTGAGTGGGCTCTTCCTAAGGATGCTGAAGGCATTCCCTAACAAGTTCTTCATTTGTCATGGAATTACATCCATTTCTCGGATGCATTTTATTTTATTTTATTTTATATTTTTTAACTTAATTTCTTTGTTTTGTTTTGTTTTGTTTCATTATTTTTATTTCATTATTTTTATTTTATTTTATTATTTTATTTATTTTGTTTTGTTTTATTTCATTACCTTTTTTATTTTTATAACTAGGTCACAGCAGTGAATGCACATGACACTCCTATTTTGCCCACAACAACAAACTTTGTTTTGTTTTGTTTCATTATTTTTATTTCATTATTTTTATTTTATTTTATTATTTTATTTATTTTGTTTTGTTTTATTTCATTTTATTCATTTTTATTTTATTTTATTTTCTAATTTTATTTTCTAATTTTGTTTTATTTTGTTTTATTTTGTTATTTTTATTCTTTTTTAATTTTATTCTTTTTATTTTTTTATTTTATTTTCTAATTTTATTTTCTAATTTTATTTTATTTTTATTCATTATTTTTTATTTTATTATTTTTATTCATTTTTTTTTATTTTACTAGACCCTCCAGAGTTCATCAGCTTGGTAGACAAAAAGAGGGACTTGTTAGACAGTATATATGCACTTCAACTCAAAGAGACTCTTTGCTTTTTTAAACTAGTGGTCATGCCACACATTTTACCTATACATGAACATTCATTTCTGCTGAGTTTAAACAGCCATTGCTCCCTTAATATTTAATAATCCTATAATTAATTTGGCACATCAAGCATTTGGTGCAATTCATATTGAGATAATTTTTAAAAGTACATTGATGAGCTGCAGACCTTCATGGACAGGTAGTCCTCGACTTACAACAGTTCATTTAGTGACTGTTCAAAGTTACAAAGACCCTGAAAAAAACGATTTTCACAGTTACAACCTTTGTAGCGTCCCTATGATCATGTGATCAAAATTCAAACGCTTGGCATCTGGTTCATATGTATGACTGTTGCTGTGTCCCGGGGTCATGTGATCCCTTTTTGTGACCTTCTGACAAGCAAAGTCAGCAGAGAAGCCAGATTCACTTAACAACCAGGGTTATTAATTTATCAGCTGCAGGGATTCACTTAACAACTGTGGCAAGAAAGTTCATAAAATGAGGCAAAACTCACTTAACAAATGTCTCGCTTAACAACAGGAATTTTGGCCTCAATTGTCGTAAGTTGAGGACTACCTGTACTCTTAGCTTGCCAACTTAATTGTCTTTCCTAAACTATTCACAAGCCAGCTCAGAAGAAAAGAGTCCATCCTTCTCTTACTGCAGTGGTTCTCAACCTTTCTAATGCCGCGCCCCCCCCGTGACCCCCCCGCCGCATCTGGGTGTGCGGAAGGGCAGCGGTGCAACCCAGCCGCCATTTGGGTTCTTCTACCCTCTGCGCATGCGCAAAGCATTCTGCGCATGCGCAGAGGGTAGAAGAACCCAAATGGCGGCGTCCGGGCTACCAGCTGTCCGGCGACCCGCAGGCACGGCCGAACCGGGACCTTTTCACTCCTGCAGTGACGGTGGCACCAAAATGGCGGGCTAACGCGTGCGGCGACCCCTGTGAAATGGTCGTTCGACCCCCAAAGGGGTCGCGACCCACAGGTTGAGAACCGCTGTCTTACTGGATATCTCCACTGAGTTGCTAAATTCACCACAGCTGCCAATCACCCACCAGACCTTCTAGCCTTCTTTTATGTAAGCCTTGATCTAATTCTAGAGGATCTACAAATGGATTTGTCGTTTATGCTAAAATACTTTTTTTTTATTTTGGCATTCTTGCTTGATTATTTTCACAAATGTATATATATACACATAAAATACACTCTGGAAAATGTAGTTTAATGTAGTTAAAAACAGGCTAGTATTTCAGTACTGCTTTTCTTTTTGGCCAAGTTTAAAGATAGCTTCGGTTTTTACTTTAATTTTTTTTTTTTGCATAAACATGATGGGTGTAAATGTATAAATAAAATAGCTGTGCAGAATATGAGATGTGATCCTACCACAAAGTTGGGCTGATTAAAGGAATGGGAAAAAGGGGACACATTTGGGTCTCTGGGTACACTGAAGTCTCATCATCTTCCCTTGGAATTCAAAGATCTACACAAACTAGAAGCTCAGCTTTAAAATAGGTTGGGACCAGGTGTGAAATGCTACCAGTTCGGCCCGGTCCGGGTGTACCGGTAGCGGCGGCCGCTGGTGGTTCAGAGAACCGGTAGCGGTGGCAGCACGAGGCTCCGCCCACCTGCCCGGATGTCACCATTTTCTTGTTTTTAACCCTCTGCGCATGCGCAGAGGGTGAAAAAGCGTGTGCGCGCTTCCGAACCGGTAGGGAAGGTAAGTAGATTTCACCGCTGGTTGGGACACACTATGTCACAAGGTGGCTCAGACAGTGAATGGTGACATCTAACTTATGGGAAAGGTGGCACTGGAAATAAGGCCCTACCAATCCATGGAAATAGATAACCTGGGACATAGGTCACTATTAAGTCAAAATATCTGCTCTTAAAATTTTTTTTTTACAAATAAATACTTGTCAGGTGATCTATAAATTTAGATCCTGGACCATTCTGTTTTTTCCCCATGTCCACCCTGGTCAGCAAAAGAAATGGAAACATCACGATACAATACAACACAAAACCGACTGTTTAATGATGATTTTGTTTTAGGAGTCTAGAATTGCATTGTTTTAGCTTCCCTAAACTGCTTGAAAGTTTAAAAAAAAAAACAGAAAGAGGGAGAGAGATTTAAAACATCTGATTAGGGTGAACGAACCATTGCTAAAGCTTATTCATGCATATTCATGCACTTTATAAATTCTGAATTGCCTACATCATTAGGGAGCAGTAAAAAGGACACCACAGAAATGGATAAAAAGGCCAGATTTGCTAGTTTCCTAGCTCCATTCTATGGTAGTAAATCTTTTTTTTTTTTAAGATTAAACATACTAATGGCTTGGAATGTGCCATGCTAATAAATATGCAAATAATGTTGTATATACATGGATGTTCTCTGAGTTTTGTAAGTTTAGAGATGTAGTTTAGATACTTAACAGAGGGAGGATGGTTTGTACATCTTTAGAACAAAAGTCCAGAAAAATGCTAAGTCGCTCCAAACCAAAGAACTGCATCATTGCTGTTATTTGTCCATCATACAAAATACACAGCATTTTTATTATTTTCCATATTCCTTATATATTACAATTGCGCATTTTGGCAGTTCACCGTTCTTAGTCACAAAACTGGAAAACCATAAAACCGTCTCATAATACTTACTATAAACTATTCCAAACTCACACGGTGTGCTTAACCAAGTTAGTGGATGGCTTGGATTCATTCACATTAAGCTTGGTTAGTTTTTATGGTTCAGCACATTGTGCAAACCCATCACAATTTGGTTAGTATCTAATCTAGCACACGAAACCCTAAACGTGGGTGAATTCAGTAACAAGATTATCAGTACAGTTGTGATGGAATGTGCAGCTGCAGGAGAAGAGCGGGGAGTTGTGGCAACACAGTTTTTCCAGAGAGGGGCCCAGATTAAGAGACTGCACAGCCTCAAGATAGAGGAGGAAGGAAGTGGTTCAGGGTAGCCAACACCCTAGAATGTCTCAAGATGCATCTAATACATTAGAAGGTTATTGCTTTAGTCTGGCAAGATTCTGTCTATTAAGTGTAAGCAAATAAAGGAGTGGACTTGATAGGATCTCACAGTATCATCTTTGATCCTGGGCCTGACATTTATAATAGAATAACAGAGTTGGGAGGGGCCTTGGAGGTCTTCTAGTCCACCTCCCTGCTTAAACAGAATAACAGAGTTGGAAGGGACCTTGGAGGTCTTCTAGTCTACTTCTCTGCTTAAACAGAATAAGAGAGTTGGAAGGAACCTCGAAGGTCTTCCAGTCCACCTCCCTGCTTAAACAGTATAACAGAGTTGGAAGGGTCCTTGGAGATCCTCCAGTCCAACCCCACGCTCAAGCAGGAGACCCCACACCATTTCAGACAAGTGACTGGCCAGTCTCTTCTCATTTGTGTGAATACAGCCAATGTGGTCCATATGAGCTGAGCATAGGTCTCCTTGAGTCTTGGGATGGAAGTACTTGCAGGACCTATCTGTATAGCCTGTTCATCTTCCATCCTTCTGGTCTTTCATGTTTCAGAACAGTAGAAAATAAAGGGGGAGGGAGATTTATTTCTTGATCTGGCTGGAGTGAGGTGGGGTGGGATCTCTTGACTCAGGAACATGTGGGGACAGTTGACCTGCCTCCACCAAGTAAAGTTGGGTTGGCCAATCAGAAAGAGATGTGGTTTTCCTCTTTACTAAAGTTTTAACATGCATCAGTGGGTTCCATTCTTAATCTTGCATATTTTTCTTTGATACTGTATGCTTGCTGCGTTGGATTTTGTGTTTGTTTTCACTGGTACAATTTATTGTTTTATTTATGCTGTCTTGCATGGTATTCTTTATTGCTATTTATTGTTGCACAGCAAACCAGGTCTGACTTGCCAAGAGCATGGGGGTATAAATTTGACAGTAAATATTTAAGAAGCCTCTGGAGATAGGGAAGAGGGAAATGGCCAGAAGAGGTCTGCCAGAATTGTGTTGTGTGTTGGTGCCAGAAATTCTGTTACAGGACTATAATGTTGACTCTTCATAACTGTTTTTAGAACAGACATACTTCATGTAAAGTTAAAAGTCAAAGATGCACAGAGATGACAGGATTAGAAGTACGAATTCCATTACAGATATTTCTGTAAAATTCAGTAACTGTGCTAGCCATTTTTTTTTTTTTTGGTCAATTATTAAGTGGTGAAATTGACCAGATTTCTGTCAATTTCCCCTTGTAGCCCAAATGATAGGAAGAAAATGCTTCTTGTTGATTTTTCATAGTCCTGAAAAGATAGGCCCATAATAGAGGAATGTGATTGACTCTTGCATGTCATGGCATGGTGGGAGGGGAAAGGAGGCAAAGGAAACCACTAATCAGGGGTTATGTTAACCATGGTCTAAATGGTACTCATGGCTACCATTGTGGCCAAACTGGACGAAGGTCTTGAGATCCAGGAAAGGATTTCTTCAACAGCTGCATTGCCAGCCAGTTTATCCATGGAAGATATGCAAATGACCCCAGTACAAGAAAGTCTGAAGAACATTAGCTTCCCGTTAGTTCTGCTAAATCCAGTTGGCAAGATCACCCTTTTTTCTGTAAATGTCTCCTCCATATTCTGCTTAGTCTTTATTCTGCTTATCCAGAATAACCAGACCTAAGTTAGTTATTCTGCTTATCCAGAATAACCAGACATAATGAATTATCTGCTCAGTTCAATCTGGAACTCATATTAACCAAGCCAAGGTTCACTTCTTGGTATTATATAAAAATAGTTTGAGGCTTTGTTATGTAAGGGAGACCAAAAGAACTATGGGGAAAAAAAACTTTTATGCACCCTGAAATTAGAAACTACACATTAATTTTAATTTCCAATCATAACACTTTAACTGTTATTGCTGATTTCAGCTCATATAAGAAGCTTGATAGCAATTTAAAAAAAAATTTCAGGAAACAAACCTTTTAACGATCTTACTGAACCGGATAATTTTTTAAATTTCCTTTATTCTCATTAGGGTCAGCCCTCTACTCTGTTATGATATGATTAGCCTTCATGGTAATTATTTTGGTTGTGTAAGTTGGCTCTATTTTATGTGCTAGTGATGCCAAGAGGAACTGTTCAGAGAAGTGTCTTTCTGAGGTTATCTTCTCAGACTTTACCTCAACCATCATGACTTTGAAGTGACTTACTTCCTTTGATTCATCCTGCCAAGTGGCTCTCATTCCCTTTTCCTTTTGAAGACTTTGTACTTCAGTGGCACTTTCCATTTGGGAACCAATTCCTTTCTTCTTTGCTTGTCCTGGAACTTTTTCATATTCTGGCTTCCTTTGTGGCTTTCATGTCAAGTGCGGGCAACCAGATCCACAGGTGAAAGGTTCAGGTTAACTACAGGTAGTCCTTGACTTACAACAGTTTGTTTAGTGACCATTCAAAGTTACAACGGCGCTGAAAAAAGTGACCGTTTTTCACAGTTACAACTTTTGTAGCATCCCCATGATCAAAGTTCAGATGCTTGGCAGCTGAGTCATACTTAAGACCATTGCTGTGCCCCAAGGTCGTGTGATCACTTTTTGCAACCGTTTGACAAGCAAAGTCAATGGGGAAACCAGATTCCACTTAACCGGGTTACTAACTTATCAACTGCAGAGATTCACTTCACAACAGGCAAGAGAGGTCATAAAATTGGGCAAAACCCACTTAGGAAATGTCTCATTTGACAACAGGAATTTTGGACTCAGCTGTGGACAATAGAGGACTACCTGTACTCTATTGCATGGTACCTATAATACAAGAATCTCCGCAGACTTCTCGCCTTCTCTTGGAAACAACCAGATGTTTCATAGAACATCTCTGTGTAAAGGTCTAAGTTTATTACAGCTGTATGAAGACTCAAGGCTAACTTCCTGCATGATCCCTTCTCCTTGCCTGATTGGGAGCTTCCCAACATTTCTAAGTGAAAATGCATCTTGAATACTCAGATCTATCCTAGTGTTTTTAAACTGACTCCCTCCCCCGCCCCCAAATATTCAGTAGTGATTTACACCGAAATCTTCAGGAATCTTGCAATTCGAATACAGCACCTAAGCAGGCAGGCATTCTATAAATAATAAGCAACAACGTGGCATAGGAAATAAATCTTCACAAAAGCATCGCAGTAACTGTGACACGCAACTTAAGTAAAATCAGACAAATTGCAGGAAAAGAAGAGGCAGATGGGTGAATAACATCTGTAGAGAAAACCCAGGTGTGGGTGGGATAGTTTTTTCAGAAGATCGAAAAACTCAAAATGTTTCTCCCTGCTGAAATGAGAACCGAAGCTAAATTATACTTGTGCCACAGCATTTAATCCAACTAAAAAATGCAAATCACTTTGTGGTAGACGGAAGGCATGAAGCTTAGAGGCAGAGAATATACATATATACACAGACTTATTCAAGAATGCCAGATTCAGTCTTCAGCTAAGGCTGGGCACAGCTCCTATCATCCTGCCTCACAATAGAGAGCTAGAACGACGAATGATGTAAAGCAGCTTGCTAGGAATGCTCCCCTCTTTTTAGTATCATCATCAGGTTGAACAGTCAAATGGCTGATCTTGCCTAGGTTCAGAAACTAAGCAGAGTCAGCCCTGATTAGTACAAGATTCCACTCGCAACAGAATACCTTATTCCACAAGACTTGAAATTTTGGGCTTAGACAACTTAGAACTACGTCGCCTTAGAACCGATCTAAATGTAGTTCATAAAATTATCTGCCACAATGTCCTACCTGTCAATGACTACTTCAGCTTCAACCACAACAATACACGAGCACACAATAGATACAAACTTAATGTAAACCGCTCCAAACTCGACTGCAGAAAATACGACTTCAGCAACAGAGTGATCAATGCCTGGAATTCACTACCTGACTCTGTGGTTTCTTCCCCAAACCCCAAAAACCTTTAACCTTAGACTGTCTACTGTCGACCTCACCCCATTCCTAAGAGGTCTGTAAGGGGCGTGCATAAACGCACCAGCGTGCCTACCGTCCCTGTCCTACTGTCCTATTGTCCTCATCTATCTGTATTCACTTTGATTATGTTTATGTTTATACCTATACCTGCTATCTTGTACATGTTTGACAAACAAACAAATAAAATAAATAAATAAAAAAGATGGGAAATTAACTAAGAATCATCAGAGTTGTCGGCTAGACTATAGTTGAAAGCTCTTTCTGGAAGAAAACACTTCTGTATTTTTGCTACGAAAAAAGCATGGATAGAAACACGAAATTTCCAGGCATCAAGGGCACTTTTTCTAACCGTATGAAGGTTGGTAGGCTCCATGCAACTATCCGGAGCAAACTAAAGAGTTGTAGCATCATCTTCTTGCAGCCTTTGTAAGACTTCAAGGATTGCTAACCTGTGTTTGTTTTGCAAACTGGGGACAGCATCCCAAACATATGTCTAGCTGGGAGGCTTTCTGCAAAGGAAATCTATGAAGGCTGGCTTTCTGGATCATATGCAAATGTAAGCTATTTTTAGATCCCAGTTAATTTATAAGGGTATTTTCTGATGTCATGCCTTTTTTTTTTTTTTAGGATGTTTTATTTCCTCTCTAACACTTGCAGGTTTACATAGCACTATTCAGATTGTAGCCTTACTAATTATATCCTTACTATGTGTGGTTATAAATAGGTTGACTGGCATTGGAACAGTTGACATCCTTCTTCTTTTCCACTCCATTAATTTAGCTCGTAGGGAGAAAACACAGGCCTGTAGTTTTAACCAGGAAGACAGAAGCACGTCTTCCCATGTTTCGGGTTTCCACTGATCAGTTTCTGAGCTTTGTAGGCAGAATAACAGAATCTGGAAGGGACCTGGGAGGTCTTCTAGTCCAACCCCCTGCTCAAGCAGGAGACCCTGTACCATTTCAGACTGGTGGCTGTCCAGTCTCTTCTTAAAAACCTCCAGTGATGGAGCACCTACAACTTCTGAAGGCAAGCTGTTCCATTGGTTGATTGTTCTCACTGTTAGGAAGTTTCTCCTTAGTTCTAGGTTGATTCTCTCCTTGATTAGTTTCAATTAGAATAGTGCTGGAAGGGACCTTGGAGGTCTTTTATAGGGTCTCAAGCAGGAGACCCTATATTATTCTGGACAAATGGCTGTTCAGTCTCTTCTTAAAAACCTCCATTGATGGAGCACCCACAACTTCTGAAGGCCAGATGTTCCATTGGTTGATTGTTCTCACTGCTAGGAAATTTCTTCTTATTTCTAGGTTGTTAAGATGGAACTGGACCTCATGTGGCTCCTGCCAGAAATGATAAATTGCCTCATTCTGCCCTTTCATGTAAAGGGGAAGGAATCACTTTCTCTTAAGGATAATTTTTTATAGGACGTTTCATAAGAAAACCTGGAGGGAAGAGTGCATTGGACCTCCTTATAGGTATTCCCAACTTACAACCATTTGTGATCAAAGTTACAACAGTACCAAAGAAAGTGATTTATGACTGTTTTCACCCTTATGGCTGTTGCACCATCGCCATGGTAGCTCCAAATTGGAGCCCTTGACCATTGGCATGTATTTATGGTGGTCGCAGTGTCCCAGAGTTACGTGATCACCACATGAGACCTACTGACAAGCAAAGTCAGCAGGAAGCCAGATTCACTTAACAAACTGTGTTCCTAACTGAACAACTGCATTGATTCACTTAACAACTGCTAAGTGGTAAAATGGAGCAAAACTCACTTAACTGTTTCGCTTAGCAATGGAAATTTGTGGTCGTAAACCGAGGACATTTTTTTTAATGCCTCCACTTGGACATTGTTCCCAGCATACCTTTTACTGAATGAAGGAAGTGGTACTGTGGGAGCTCCAAAATAGGGTGAATTGCCCCATTAGCCCATCATTTCTGATGAATGTTGTCCAGATTCCCAGGTGGGAAGGAAAGCATTCCTGAAGAGACAACACAGTTTAGATAGTTTGTGTGAGAGAAAGTGGGTGAAGATGGGTTCTCCCTAATAGTTCCCAGAGTATATATTTTATGTGCAAGTAGTCAACCTATTTTCTAAAGCACCTGAAGGCAAAACAAGAAGCAATGGATGGAAACTCATCAAGGAGAGAAGCAACCTTAGAACTAAAGAGAAATTTCCTGACAGTTCCTGAACAATCAACCAGTGGATCGGCTTGCCTCCAGAAATTATACGTTCTTCAACACTGGAGCTTTTTAAGAAAAGATTGGACAGCCATTTGTCTGAAATAGTATAGAGTTTCCTGCTTGAATAGTGGATTGGACTAGAAGACCTACAAGGTCCCCTCCAAATCTGCTTATTATTCTGCTTTAATTTGGTAACATTTCTGCCTATAGGTGATGAACAATAAAGAAATCTTCTTAGAAGAATCTCAGTGTTTCTTGGGTTTTGAAGCCTAACTTGATTAAAATGTTAAATTTGGCCCTCAACCGACCCCATCTTGCATAGGGTGAAATTAGCTCCCTCCTCCCTCCTGGAAGGGGAGTTGATTTAATCCTCGTTATGTGCCATAGCTTCAATTTTACAGAACATTGCCTCGGTCAATTGCCATACAATGGCTAGTTGCTTCAGTATCAAATGTCTGCCTTTCAGAGCTGCATGCCGAATTTGGTGTGGATTTGGTGTTGGCTCACCAAGGTTTGTTTTCCTTCCTCTACTCTCCCTGTCGATGTTATCCTGGCTAGGATCCTCCAGTGTCTTTTGGACATGACACCCAGTCCTCCCTTGCATGCAGGGGTGAAATGCTACCGGTTCGGACCGGTTCACCTGAACCAGTAGTAAAAAATGCTACCGGTTCGGGCAAATCGGTATATCCGACCATCCGCTGTGCGACAATCAGCTGTGCCGTGCGATCTAGATTAGCTAGAAAGCAGGATTTCCTGTTTTCTAGTTAATCTAAATCATGCGGCACAGCTGATTCCCCCCCTCGCTGTTCTACTTACCTTTGCAGACTCTGATGGCTTCAAAATGCTCCTTTTTCAGCGCTGCACAGTAGTGCCTGCGGTGCGCATGCACGCGCAAAGCGCGCGCAAAGTGAACCGGTAGCAGAGTTCAGAGGATTTCACCCCTGCTTGCATGTCATGGAGAGGGAGTGTGTCAGACAAATGAGTTGCGTAGAAGTCCTATGTGGGGCTGGAAGACACCAACCATGGAGCCCCAGAAGTGCACTTGGAATTAGGCATGCTTTGATAATACCTTGATTATATTTGAGAAACATTGGACTAATCTGATTAAGTACAGGCTATCCAAGAGATTGAAGAAAAGCTTGTGTGTCCTTTGCCCCCCATCCCCTTCTCTTTTGGGGATAATTTGCAAAGTCCTGATGCTGGAATCGGCGTGGTGAAAGGCTTGAAAGAGGGCTACCATTTTGATATCAAAATGCTAAGATGGTTTGTCTTTACGTTGCTATTAAGTAATAATGCTTCCAACTCCATGGAACCCTTCAGAAACCAGTGGAATTGAAGTGCGCGCTTGAGGTTGAAGTCCTTTTGAACAGATTCTTTTATTGTTGCAAAATGGTGGAACCATGTATGTCCATTTTCTTTACCTTCACGTCTGTCCAGATCACAAAATGCAGGTGTAACCTCTAACACATTGCTGCTACATACATTTAACTCCTCATACATAAGTTTGACTTTTCTGAACAGTCATGGAAAAAGCAGGCAGGAGCAGTAAAAATGCCAAACCTGGAAATTTCTGTTTGGAGACAAACGCCCAACTCTTCCAGGACCTTAAATATTACTATTTTAATTAAACTCACTTGTTATCCCCTGCTTGGGTTTTAGTGCCAGAACTATAATTCTGAAGCAATTGACCTTTAAGCCATGAGTCCCCTTAGCCATGATGCTGGTTTTCAGCCCCTATTGCTCCGATCTCTGTTTGATGCACAGAAACTGGGACAAAATTGGCAAAATGTACAACTCAGCTGTTTAAATAATCCTCTATCAAAGCTTATTGGGTATGCTAAACTAATGAGAAAGCATGATTTCCAAGCTTTGCCAATTGCTAAGCTACAACTCCCTGCAAGCTACAACTTGACAGACTATGATGTGGATGGCCCCATCACACGGAAGCAAACACTGTTGTGTAGATGGTGAGATCTTTCTGATTAGTGGCAGCTGTTTCCAGTTGGCCCATTAATAGAGAGCAGAGATAGAAAGCAGATGGATCTAGCAGTTCATTAAATGACAAGTGATTCTGATTAGCACAGAGGTGGACATGCAGGGTTACAGAAGAGCTGGTTATTTCCATGGTGATTGATTGACTGAAGTTTATTTACAGTCGGAGACTTAAAAAAAAAAAAAGTAACAAATGTAAGTTCCAAAGTAAGAACAGGCAATTTTTTCTGAAAAATAAAGAAAAATGATAACACAGCGACGAAACATCAAGATGCATAAATAAAAATAAAGCAAAATGATAACACAGTGCCGAAACATCAAGATGCATAAATTAAAATAAAGCAAAATGATAACACCATAAAGATGCATAAATAACAAGCAAAAATTATGGCTATCATAAAAAGTCTCACTAGATAGATGGTGTAAGAACCTACCTATATAGTGAAAGAAGGATTACTGGATTAAACGTATAATATCAAAGCTTCGAATTATATATTATGCAAATATCAGCTGTCTGGAGAAGCTCTAATCCTGGGAAAGGTGGAAGGAAAAAAAGAGAAGAGTATGATCAGCAACAAGAGGGATAGCACTATAGCACTTAGACTTATATACCGCTTCATAGTGCCTTACAGCCCTCTCTAAGCGGTTCACAGAGTCAGCATATTGCCCCCAACAATCTGGGTCCTCATTTTACCCACCTCGGAAGGATGGAAGGCTGAGTCAACCTTGAGCCGGTGAGATTTGAACCGCCGAACTGCAGCTAGCAGTCAGCTGAAGTAGCCTGCAGTGCTGCACTCTAACCACTGCGCCACCTCGGCTCATAAACTCAGAGTAGTCACGAGGACTTGAAAGATCATCAAGGAGAAGAAGATCTACCTATGTGGTTGCTAGGAATAAATAATGACTTGATGGTTAATCTAAACATCAATAGGTTAATCTAATAAAAATAGCAATTGCATAAACCATAGCTACTTCCTAGTTATTTTAGAATCTATGTCAACCATGACATAGCTATAACACCATCCCAATATATAGAATCAATAGAATTATAGGGCTGGATGGGATCTTGACTGGATTAATTCCTCATCATCATCATTCTAGCCATTGTCTATCCACTGAAGGGTGAAGGCCTCTTCTGCATGTTTCCAACCAATATGGTCCTGAGCTTTCTTTTGCCAATTTATCATCATCATCATTCTAGCCATTGTCTATCCACTGTAGGGTGAAGGCCTCTTCCGCATGTTTCCAACCCATACGGTCCTGAACTTTCTTTTACCAATTGGGCCTGCAATATTTGCTGATGTCGTCCATCCATCCTGTTTTAGGTCTCTTTCGTGGATGCTTTTTATCAAGCGGGATCTATTCTAGACTGCCTTGGTCCACCTGACATCAGTTCTTCTTGCTATGTGACCAGCCCGTTTCCATTGCAATTGAACAGTGTGTTAAATGTGGTTGGCAGGCATTCGGCAAGCTAAGCGTAATTTTCAAGAACAACCTCCCCCTATGCCTGAAGAGAAAAGTTTTCGATCGGTGTCTGCTACCTGCTTTAACATGACACTTTAACATGACACGGTGAAACATGGACACTAACCTCACAATTGACACAAAAGCTACGAGTGGCGCAAAGAGCTATGGAAAGATACATGCTCAGCATCACACCTTTTTATCCTTTGCTCCTTAGTTCATTTCCCCCCCCCTTTTCTGATACTCCTGGCAATTGATTTAACCACAACAAATTAAAGCACCTGATTGGCCACCGTGGGAAATGCTGGATTAAAATGGTCCTTAGTTATGCTTATGTCCTTAATAATAAGGTTATGTTTATGTTCTTCTAAGCACTTGCTCAATAAGAAGCAAAACCATCAAAGGGCAATCACCATTTTTACCTTGGCATGACTTCTGGTGACCAGTTAGTGTCAATTTTCAGTACATAGAAATTATTTACAACATCCATAGCAATTCATAAATAACCTTTCGTTCTTAGCTTTCTGGAAATCAAGCTCTTATGATACATTTAAAGCAGCCCCCAAATCAAACCCTGCACCTGTTAACAGCGGTGTCCCCCAAGGCAGCGTTTTAGGACCCACACTCTTTATACTTTACATAAATAACCTTTACGATCATATTATAAGCAACTGCGTTCTCTTCGCCGATGATGTAAAACTATTCAACACCACCGACAATGCTGCTACCCTACAAAAAGACCTTGACTATGTGTCAGAATGGTCAAACAATCGGCAACTCCAAATCTCAACCAACAAATGCTCTGTCTTACACATTGGCAAAAAGAATCCGAACACAAAATACAAGCTGGGTGGACATGACCTTGTAGATGACCCTCACTCCATCAAGGACCTTGGAGTATTCATATCTAATGACCTAAGTGCCAAAGCCCACTGTAACAACATCGCCAAAAAGGCATTAAAAGTTTTAAACCTAATCTTGCATAGCTTCTTATCCAGTAATATTACACTACT
>QLTV01001814.1:1668525-1718024 GCA_003457575.1 Thermophis baileyi | reverse complement strand
TATATATATATATATACACACACACACACACACACACACACACACACACATACATACATACATACGTGTGTGTGTGTGTGTGTGTGATAGATAGATAGATAGATAGATAGATAGATAGATAGATAGATAGATAGATAGATAGAGAGGGAGAGGGAGAGGGAGAGGGAGAGGGAGAGGGAGAGAGAGAGAGAGAGAGAGAGAGAGAGAGAGAATATGAATAATATATTGCTGCATATCAGTTGTAAAATTGACCTTCCAGCTGAGTTAAGTTTACATGACTATTCTCCTAGCCATAATTTATCATCATAAATTCTAAATGTGGTTGTTTTACAATGTATTCTGATTGAGTATGTATTGGTATTTAACCTAGATTATTTTGGAAGTTATATACTCCTCAGATATGGTTGACTGGAGTGGCCTGTGGTTTCCCCCCTCCCCCCTTCTGTTCAGTCATGCCCATTTCTCAGAGACAGCTGGATAAATCCCTGCAGTTTTCTTGGCAAGGTTTTTCAGAAGTGGTTTTCCATTGCCTCCTTTCTAGGGCTGAGATTGTGCCTGGTGCAAGGTCACCCAGCTCATTTTGTGCCTAAAGCAGGACTAGAACTCCCAGTCTCCTGGTTTGTAGCCTATTTTCTTTGATATGGTTGTAAGACTGATCAATCAATAACCTATCAAGTATAGCCAAGACGACCTGTGTTGAAAGAAATACCTAGGTCCAATTCTAAGCCGGGAATAAAACGGAGGCTGATTGGAAAGAAAGATTCTCTTTATTGATGAAGCAGAACCACCAACCACATGTGATTCTGGTCAGCTGACTAAATGGAGTTGAGAGTGGGTGGGTTTTATACCTTCTGGATTCCTATGGGGTCATGTAGGGTTCATGGCTGGCTCTATAGGCAAAAAGGGAAATGCAAATCCTAGGTGTGTGTCTGAGCTAATCTTGTCCACCGTTGGCTTGCCTAACTGTGTTGCTTATCTGGAGTTTCTGTCTGACCCAGTTTTTCTGAATGAATTACCAAATCTACATTTCTATAAGCTGGCCTCCTCAGTTTCTGCTTGGGGCAGGGAGACTGGGGCTGGTTTCTGCCTCCCTCAAGGTCTTTTTTTCCATTTCTTCGTTAGGGGAAATATTATATCCTGCCTTTTTAATACTCCCCAAAATATTTCATTCTTTGTGGTGGGTGGGTGGGGCTTCCCACACCTGCTGCATCTTTAACATTCAGTGATTTTCCAAAATGTTTGAGTCGTATTAAAAGTAAATTTAGGAAACAAAGATGAACTGCTGGGTACTTGGTGCTCTCTGAGACCTCTGCAAGAAAACAGCCAACCTCAGAGAGCACCAAGGCCTTCACCTGAGCTACAGATATTATCTTCTGTTGGTAAAGATGAACTCTGTGTGAATATTTTTCAAACGGATATACCTACATATGTATGTAGATAAAAAGGAAGAGCAGACTCTGGTGACTTATTCCAACTGAGCGAAGACAGGAAAAGTTACTGCTAAACATCAGTTTTAGCTCTTAGCATTTTACTGTACAGTAAAGCAGTTGATTTAATACTATCCCATTGCCCTCACTGTTAGTAAATTATTGAGAAAAAGTAGTTGTAAGATAAAAAGGGACTGGGGTTGAATTCAAACATTTAAATATAGGGAATAATAACACAGGATACTGTCAAACAGGAATGGTGATACGGGAACTGTTAAAGGGAACTGATATCAGAAATTGCAGGAGGCTATTCAAATTCTCTACTCAGCTGTAAGACCACACCTAGAGTACTGCATCCAGTTTTGGTCACCACACAATAAAAAAGATGTCGAGACTCTAGAAAAAGTGCAGAGAAGAGCAACCAAGATGATTAGGGGACTGGAGGCTAAAACATACGCTGAACGGTTGCAGGAACTGGGCATGGCTAGTCTAGTGAAGAGAAGGACCAGGGGAGACATGATAGCAGTTTTCCAATATTTGAGGGGCTGCCCCAGAGAGGAGGGGGTCAACCTATTTTCCAAAGCACCCGAAGGCCAGACAAGGAACAATGGATGGAAACTGAACAAGGAGAGATTCAACCTAGAAATGAGGAGAAATTTTCTGAGAGAATAATCAACCAATGGAACAGAAGTTGCCTTCAGAAGTTGTGGGAGCTTCATCACTGGAGGCTTTTAAGAAGAGATTGGACTGCCATCTGTCAGAAATGGTGTAGGGTCTCCTGCTTGGGTGGGGGGTTGGACTAGATGACCTACAAGGTCCCTTCCAACTCTGTTAATCTGTTAATTGATGAGAAATCAAAGCTAGTCTTGTTCTCAGATCTGATGGGGACTTGGGACTCATGAGTTTTCTTTCCCCCATTGATTTTCGGGGTTCATACATGGTTTTCTTCAGTGGAAAAATGCTGTCAGTTTTGTTTGATTGTTTCAGAGGCATCTTTTTATTGCCCTGTTGAGTTGTTTAGTTCCTCCCTGCAGGATATAAGTGTTAGCCTATTAATAGATTCTATATACCTCCCTTTGGTGCTGGCTGGTATTATTCATAATAAGAGAATGTGAACAGAACAACACACTGTCAACCCTGATGCCTTCCATGTACTTCAACTTTCTCGGTTTAAGTGAGATCCTTTTATTACTTTACACCTACTGGAGATAGTATTTCGTTTCAGAAAGAAATAAGGCAGGAATGGAAATTATGCAGAGGGCTGTTTACACCAAGTGAAAAAAAATCTCCTGGGATTTAACACAAACTGCAGGAAGAAATTGATCTCTACAGTATTTGAAGATCTGGGCAACAGCTTTTGCCTATATGCATGATAGCACCCATAAAGGTCCAAACATTTATTTTATTTATTTATTGCCTTTATAGCCCAATGTTTCTCTCACATGCAGGTGGTGCAAGGACAGGATTTTCTGACTGAAAAGATTAGCGTTAGGTGTGAAAAACCATGTCCCCATGTGAAAACTGATTTAGTGCTAAAACACCAATGCACAGGAATATTCTCAACCAGTGGTTGGCACTTGGGAGATTGGACTTAGTCCACTTGTGGCTACGTACGTAGAGATTCTAAACTGATTCCTCTTTTAACTCCGTCCCCAGGTTCTGCCACTCATTCTCCAGCAACTAGTAAAGTCAGATAAACTTTCCTGATTGCGTGACATTATAACTTTCTGGAATGTATCACCCACAAAAGTTTAGGGGTATAGTTCTTATGGAACAATGGAACAAAAAATTGGATCACTCTCAAAATGAACTGAGTAACTCCTACAGTAGACATTTCTCCTAAGTTAGGACTAGCTACTGATTTGAGAAGGCAGTTAACCTGTTGAAAGTCTCTTCATTTTCTCAGAATGCATAGAACACGGACTGGATTCCAATATCACATTAAGCCATTGTTTTATTCCCCCTGAGATTAACCAATACCTTTTTTATTCATAAGTTATATTTCAACTCTAAGTTCAAACAACACACATGATGACTTAGCACACTGCAGACAACCAGATGATCTTGAGAAGTGTGGTGGAAAATTAAAATGTCTAGCTAGCTAGACCATGCAGAATTAGAGAGGTGTTATTGTCTACAAACTCTCTGTCAGAGAAATGGGATGGTGTTACTTGTTAGATACTCCATTGCACAATGTCTTTCCCAATTATCCATATATTTTCTTTCAACCCATTTCAAACTTCTCCTCTTTCTCCAGCTAGGTCTTTGATTTCCTCAATTTATAAGATTGCTGTTCAGGTTCTATCATCAATACATTCAAGATATATTCACATGTACTTCCTTACCTACATGTGACCTTAAACGAAACATAACTGCTTGGTTCGACAGACAGCCCAACTTTAATTGTCACCAGAACACACATCTATAAAGAAGTTTTGCTTAGCAACTGGCAAATGGACGTAGAAGGTTCATTGAAGCTGGAAGATTCAAATGACCCCCGTGAGCAAGGTAGTTAATAACACTTTTTTCTTCAAAAGTGATGAGCTGGATTTAACTTTTCATAATTTCCCAATCAGCATAACCTTGATGGGTATCAAAATGTAATCTTTCCCCTTTCTGCAGTGGTAATTTTATAAGATTACTGGTGCAGACCTTACTCATTTCTACTTATATAGTTAGGTTTTCCTTCATGAAATTCTTAAAGTTAGCATTCACAAGCACAAGTAATGCTGGTCATAGGGACGGTTTAAGCAGTTTCACCCACATCTCCTCAAGAGAAAATTAACCGCACTGTTCTTTTTACAGTCAACTCTTTTTTTGGTTCATTACAGCTTTCAAGGTCCAACACACCCCGCCAGAATCCCACCACAACCAACCAAATGTACAATTCTCTATGGTGCACTGTTTTTTTCCAGTTGATGAGTCAGTGTGGAAAGATACCCAGGATTGAAAACACACGTTGTAGAGTTGTGGGCCTTCTGTAAGTCTTAATTTTCAAACTCTGTGGATTTAGGCAGTATTTTTGGACATCCCAGTCAAAAGATAATGCTTCAGTAATAACCAACATTTGAACACGAGATATGGATGTATTGTTTCTGCCTATATAATTTGTACACATAGCTCAGTTTGGAAAGGATCACAGAATATTAATACAATAGGCCCAGCCAGCTTTCTTTCTTGTCAAGGCAAGGCTTAGTTGTAGATAATCTAGACAAAGAAGTAAATATATTGGACTAAATACGAACCCTCTGTTAAGGGTTGATAAACAAAAATAGGACTTGAGGGGTCCTTGGTGTTCTCTGAGCTTGCTTGTTTTCTTGCAGACGTTTCATTACCAATCTAGGTAACATCATCAGTGCTAGTAAGGAGTGGGGCTTGCTTCGATTTATATTCTGGTGGGTTGCCCTGTCAGTGTTGGTGGGGGTGGTCTTAGAGATTCTTTGGTTGGGCTGTTTACTGTTGGATCTTTGGCAGTTCCTTGATTGGGGTGTTGCTTACTTGATTGTTGGTCTGAAGTTGAGCTTGGAGTTAATCTATGCTGGTCTGAGTGCTGATTACTGATGGAGAGGTTCTTGGGTCTTTTTGTTCCCTTTTGGGCTTGTTTATTGTCTCTTGCATAGTCTATAGATGTTCATGTCTAGGCGTCTATTGATGGCTGCTTTGTCAGAGTGCCAGGCTTCTAGAAATTCCCCGGCATTTTTGGACTTGGCTCGGTCTAGGATGGCCACATTTTCCCAATTGAAACTATGGTTAAATCTGTCTATATGTTGTGAAATTAAATTAAAAGTAGGACTGTAGCAAAGTGAGTTTCTGGACAGAGCAGTTCACACCCTGGAGCAGATTGGGGTCATTTCCACCCCCCTTTTTACCTTGAGAGGTGGTGGGAATTATTCAGGGTCACACAATCACCATTTGCAACCTTCTCAGCCGGCTTCCAACAAGCAAAATCAAAAGCTGGATTCACTTAGCAATAGCATGTTTCACTTAACAGTTGCAGTGATTCGCAGAATAACCATAGCGAAAAAGGTTGTAAGATTGGGCGCAACTCGCTGAACAACTCCTCTGCTTAGCAGTCAAAATTCTGGTGCCAGTTGTGATCATGAAGTCAAGGACCACCAATTCTTTGGTGAATTCCTCCGAATTCCAGGAAAAGAGGCATGGTTTCTAAAACGAATCTTCTCTATAATGCATTTAGTCAGGACATGAATTGTCCTAAACTGACCATTTTATTTGTTGAGGGTACTTGTGAAAGATTAAGACTCCTTCCAAATGTGCTCAGCTAATGGTAATTTTATGGACATGGTCCTGTAAACCTCTTAGCAACAATCTGGTGATTTGCCATTTTGTTCTCCTGAGTTTTGTTTTGTTTTGTTTTTTAATTTGCCAGTCTAACATACCACCCTGAGTATCTCCAATTGAAATCTTGACCAAGTCTTATGTCCTCTCAGTGCCTGGGAAAGAGAAGGATGGTTTGCGAAATGTTGCAAAATTAGGAAAAATGTCCCTTCTTCCATTAGCAATAGCACTTAGCAATAGCACTTAGACTTATATACCACTTTACAGTGCTTTACCACCCTCTCTAAGCGGTTTACTGAGTCAGCATATTGCCCCCAACAATCTGGGTCCTCATTTTACCAACCTCAGAAGGATGGAAGGCTGAGTCAATAGCAATAGCACTTAGACTTAAATACCGCTTTACAGTGCTTTTACCGCCCTCTCTAAGCGGTTTACTGAGTCAGCATATTGCCCCCAACAATCTGGGTCCTCATTTTACCCACCTCGGAAGGATGGATGGCTGAGTCAACCTTAACTCATGGAAAATCCTGTTCTTTAAAGGGTTTGTAGAAAGTTAGCACACACACCCCCTCCTAGAAGATTGAAATATTTTGAGGAATATTAAAAAAGGCAGAATATTATATTTCCCTAAATGAGAAGTGGAGAAACATGTTTTTTCTTAAAAGACAGAAAGCAGACTCAATCTCCCTCCCCCCAGCAGATATTTGTGCCCATTGAGAAAGACTGGGCCAGCCTATCTACAAAACAAAAGACCTTCAGCTCCAGAGTGAAGGGATTAAGACATAACCCTTCAGGACATAATAGGATTAATTAACCCACTAAGACACAGAGCTCACTACACTGCACCGTCTCCTAAGGACATTGGATCACCCTCAGAAACTTCAACCAAACTTAGCTCAGACAACCTAAAGAGCCAGATATGACCCCTACATAACCCCTACAACAGCCAATAGAATACATGTTCTTGCACAGGAACAGGAAGCTCAAGTTCAAAGCCCCAAGAGAAGGTATAAATACCCCTCACTCTCAACTCCATGTGGTCAGCTGCCCAGGACCATCCATGTGGTTCTGCTTCCCCATTAGACCATCTTTCCAATCAGCCTCCAGCCTCCATTTTGTCTCCAGTGCCTTTCTCCCGGCTTGGAACTGGACCTGGATATTTCTTCCAACAGGTTCTTACCAAGAGAATAAAGAAACCTCTACTCTAGCAAACAGAGCGCAAATTTAGGTCCTAAAAGTGGAGTATTTGTTGCAGAGATTTCTGTAGTTTGATTTCTTTTCCATTCTAATAAGTCTTTTCTTGGTTCTGGTGTAATTAGCTGTTAAGAGTTGGTACCAGATCTGAGCTTCCTTAGCAGTTACGAAATCCTATGGGCTGCCATCTAACTAGGTGATGCGCTTCCTTTTCAACTGGCTCAAAAACAGTCACTGTGAGAGGGACCTTGAAGTCCTAGTGGACGATCGCTTAAACATGAGCCAGCCGTGTGCGGCGGCAGCCAAAAAAAAACCCAATGCAATCCTTGGTTGTATAAACAGAGGCATAGAATCACGTGAAGTATTAGTAGCGCTTGATAAATCCTTAGTAAGGCTACGCCTGGAATACTGCATCCAGTTTTGGTCACCACACTACAAAAAAAGATGTTGAGACTTTGGAAAAAGTGCAGAGAAGAGCAACTAAGATGTTTAAGGGCCTGGAGGCAAAAACATATGAAGAACGGTTGCCGGGATTGGGTATGTCTAATCTAGAGAAAAGAAGAACTAAGGGTGACATGATAGCAGTATTCCAGTATTTGAGGAGCTGCCACAAAGAGGTGGGAGGGGTCAACCTATTTTCCAAAGCACCTGATGGCAGGACAAGAAACAATGGATGGAAACTAATCATGGAGAGAAGCAACCTGGAATTAAGGAGAAACTTCCTAACAGTGAGGACAATCAACCAGTGGGGCAGCTTGTCTTCAGAAGGTGCATCATCACTGGAGGTTTTTAAGAAGAAATTGGACAGCCATTTGTCTGAAATGATATAGGGCAGTGGTTCTCAACCTTTCTAATGCCGCGACCCCCCCCCCACCCCCCCCCGATACCACCGCGACCCCCTCCCTACCCTCTCCCCGGTGACAAAGGGGGCATGGCACTAGGGGTGAAATGCTCCCGGTTCAGGCTTGCCTGCGGGTCGCCGGACAGCTGATAGCGTTGGAAGCAGGAGACTTCGCCCGGACACCGCCATTTGGGTTCTTCTACCCTCTGTGCATGCGCAAAGCATTCTGCGCATGCGCAGAGGGTAGAAGAACCCAAATGGCGGCGTCCGGGCTACCAGCTGTCCGGCGACCCGCAGGCACGGCCGAACCAGGACCTTTTCACCCCTGCAGTGACGGTGGCACCAAAATGGCGGGCTAACGCGCGCGGCAACCCCTGTGAAATGGTCGTTCGACCCCCAAAGGGGTTGCGACCCACAGGTTGAGAACCGCTGATATAGGGTCTCCTGCTTGAGCAGAGGGTTGGACTAGAAGACCTCCAAGGTCCCTTCCAGCTCTGTTCTGATTGGATACTCTCAGCAATTATCAGAAGACTATTTGCAGGAGCTGAGAGAGATTTATTGTTATTTATGTAACAGTATTCACAAACATGGTATTCTAGCAGAGTAACATAATTACCAATTTTTTTAAAAAAAATAACAATTGACATTTTGGAAACTGGAAACATCTCTTCTCACTTCAGGTCAACTCCTGCTAAAGATGGCAACACTAAAATAAAAAAGTTGGCAAGGTTAAATTTATGCAAATAGAACTTCGTAAACCACGAAAGAACAATAGGAGCATCTGTTGCACCCTCTTTCACATAATTACAGTCCCTGGGACAATGATAGTACTTTGTCCTAGGTTTGGGAATTATAGATTATGATCTAAGATCATGGCTTCCTCCTAAATCTAAAGCTCTAAAATCCAACCAGAGAATCTCTATTTGTAAAATAAAAGAATTGCCTCTCTGGTCAACCTTTGGAAGAAGTCATTGTTGCAAGCTTATATTCAACCTAAGCATGTACAGTGGTTTAAATGTCTAGTTTAATTCATGTTAACAATGGATCGGCTTTTGAATAGTCCAGTGAAGGCCACCCACCCACCCACACTCACTGAATTAAAATACTTCTACTTTTATTTGAGAGCTGCAATTGAGTCTGAGCATCAAGATATGCATGTGGTCCATCCCAGGTCATTATTAGAGGCAATCTTCTCACCATTTTAAGATGGGAAATACTCTTCTAAGTCCTAAGATAAATTCTAATGTGAGAAGCTCTGTTCTGCCCACCACGTTAGGAACATATATGTGAATCCCATTTAATAGGCAGCTAGCCTTAGGCCTTCCTAGAACTTGTAACAGTTCAGAAGATGCTTATCTCCTGTAGTTGGGGATAGCTGACCGATGAACAGCAAAAATGAAAATGAAGTTTCCTTTCGGTACAAATTGCTAAATGCAGAGAAGGCAGCAATCCTTAGAAATGGTAAGAAAATGTAAGGAATGGGAAGATAAATAAACAACAATTTGTGCTTCTTGACTGCTTCTCTCGGTGCTGAGTGGACACATCAGGCAAGTTCCTGCAGGGAATTCTGAAATCAGATTGCATCCAAGTTTAACTAAGCACCAGATGATTGCAAGACTTAAGGGGCTGTCAGGTTTATAGCTACAGGCATGAATAGAGCAGTTGATGGTGCACTTGGGAGGTTGCTAATAATAATAATTAATAATTATTAACATAATGCATATGTTGCCAAACTCTCAGTGACTCAGTTGTGGTCATAAGTTTAGGATTACTTAGAACTTAGAATAACTTTATTGTCACTTTGAATGTACACTAATCGGCGTACATTAAAATGAAATTTCATTGCATACAGCTCAAAGGGTCACCACCTCCAATATACACTACATAACCATGACAGAATGAATGAATGAATGAGTGAATGAATGAATGAATGAATGAATGAATGAATACATACATACATACATACATACATACATACATAATTAGGCATATACTCACATATATTATATGACACGGAGAAACAACACAGTGTAGTTTGGATATATACATGTACCTGACGAGAAAAACAAATCTTGCGAGTTTACCAGACAGACAGCACAGGGAACAAAGCTGTCACAGAATCTGGTAGTCCTGCTAGAAATACTTCGAAACCTCCTCCCAGAGGGGAGCAACAGAAACAGACCATGAAGGGGGCGTGTGAGGTCTCTCACAATGCTTTGAGCTCTAAGCACATAGCACTTATAAGCAGCATCCTGAATAACAGGAAGCGTGCTTCCCATAATCTTCTCCGCTGTCCTCACCACTCTCTGTAGGGACTTTCTATCTGAGGCGTTGCGGCCACCAAACCAAACAGGGATGCAGTTTGTTAAAACACTCTCAATTGTGCCTCTGTAGAAAGTGGCCAGGACAGAAGGAGAAAGAGGTGCTCTTACCTGCACTTGCTAGAAAGAAAAGCATGTTTGAAATTGATTAAATGAATAAATAAACACAATGGACACCTCTTCCCTTTCAGCAAGGATTATTTGAGGGGTGCATTAGCACTAATCCAGGAAACCAAATGTGATCTCTGTGCTGGAATTCTAAAGGCATTCTCTTTTGAGAGGCAAACAGAAGAACCTCCAGACAAGGAAACAGTTGTGTTGAGTGGATGTTTATTAAATATGCCTACTCTACACAAATGCACCTTCCTGTTGAGAATTGATTTCTCACCTCGGCAGGCCTTGTTGCACCCTTTAGCAAAAATAATTTGGGTTTGTTATAACCAGGAAGCATGCAGATGGGAACCACGTGAAGATGATTCATGAACGTCTTTTAACACATAGCTTTTCAGACATCTGGAGAGACCAGAGGTTTTCCTTTGCAGAGAACACAGATCGTTTCACCATTGGAGCTTCCGAGGGTATCGTTTCACTTGATAGTGAGATAGGCGGTGTATACATTTAATAAATAAAGAGGTTCCCATTTGGTTTTCATGGTACAGGAACCATTAGCAGATTTGTGTTCTGTAAGTTGGCTTGGGGCCGTTTGAGGTCATCTAGGCCTTCTTTCACCGCATTGAAGGCGCCACGGGGATAAAACAGCTCACCTTTTCCAGCCGACTCTGCCATTTATGCCTCTCAGGTTTTAAAAGGCTTCCCTGCCCTTTTTTGCAATGAATTAATTAAGCGGCATCTGCTGAATTTCATATCCTGCGGTTCACCTCTGAAGGTGCCAAGCTGTTCCTAAAGACGCGATCTTGAGATAAAATTCGACGTGCTTTCTGATTTTTTTCTTTTTTAAAGGCACTCACGCTGTTCTGCGGAGATCAATATGTTTTAGTCAGGAAGGTCTGATTCTGAAATGGAATGACAAAGTGAACTCACCTAATTGAAATTTGTGTTAAATAATTTGCTGGTAATTGCAAACAGCTTAACCGAGCTTGAATGTTCCAGGATTCTTCTGCCATTTGTAAAGCAGAGTTAGGTAATAGGTATACTCTGGAGAGGCGTTCACATATCAAATCTTAACAGAAGTGAACCAGATAACCTGAATACAACAGGCAATTATTTGTTGATGTGCAGCTGAATATTCTCATGTGATTCAATGTGTGTGTTTTCGAACTAGGTTTTCAGGGTAATTAAGCATCCTTCTGCTCATTAAGACTTTCCTTTCTCTGGAAAAGGATATTTTGCTCGTTTCCCGATTAACATACAGTAAGCTGGTTTGGACACTGACAAAAGGGAATTGTGCTTTTTAATTAAAGTAATTGCTCATAAAAGTATGACTAGCAGTCTGTGGAAAAAATAGGGGACTATGTGGTGCAACGTAGTCTAGTGGTGAAGGTGTTGGAGTAGCAGCAGGAAGTTCCCAGGTTTTAGTCTGCCCTCATTTATGGAGACTTCTTAGGTGGCTTTGGACTACATGGATCAAGATCACGTGAAGTGTTAATACCACTTTATAATGCCTTGGTAAGACCACACTTGGAATACTGCATCCAATTTTGGTTGCCACGATGTAAAAAAGATGTTGAGACTCTAGAAAGAGTGCAGAGAAGAGAAACAAAGATGATTAAGGGGCTGGAGGCTAAAACATATGAAGAACGGTTGCTGGAATTGGGTATGTGTAGTTTAATGAAGAGAAAGACTAGCGGTGACATGATGGCAGTCTTTCAATATCTAAAGGACTGCCACAAAGAAGAGGGAGTCAAGCTATTCTCCAAAGGGAGGACAAGAAACAATGGATGGAAACTAGTCAAGGAGAGAAGCAACCTAGAACTAAGGTGAAATTTCCTGACAGTTAGAACAATTAATCAGTGGAACAACTTGCCTCCAGAAGTTGTGAATGCTCCAACACTGGAAGTTTTTAAGAAGAGATTGGACAACGATTTGTCTGAAGTGGCTTCCTGCCTGAGCAGAGGGTTGGACTAGAAGACCTCCAACAGTGTAAGGAAGTGTAAGAGAATGAAGTGCTATGAACACTGCTTTTTGCTCCTTATCAAAAGGCAGGTTGTACCAAGTAACCAAATACTTGACTGTACTATACTATACTATACTATACTTGACTGGAATCATGCTCTCTGGGAAATTTACCAATTGAAGTAGAGAAGAATGAAAATGCAAAAAGAGGGGGCAGCTGTGTTAAGGAATTGTGCAGAGTAACCTCTGGGCCCTGAAGGTTTGCACAGTTCACTGTAATGTTGCAGTAGAATGCAACAATGCATTTAAAGCAATATTACATATATACATTAAACAGTGATTTGTGGCTTGTTTATATTAACCAACCCAACCGTTTGGACAGAGTCATAACAAGCTGTTTGCTCCACCCAATCTTCTGATCCCAAAGGGATGCTGACTAATTCCATGGTCCCTTATCATACTTATTTTATCCCTAATTTAAATGATTGCATGCATCAGGCATGAACCAAGTCCACATGTGGAGGGTTCAATTTGCTTTTTGATTGCTCAAACCTTTTCACAGGAATCTTCTCAGACTAACACTTTGCACCTGAGTTAAACTAGACTAGGTTCAATAGCATCCTCGGGAAGACTTTGCCTTCTTGTGACCATGTAGGGACTCTAAACTAATTCCCTGCTTGACTCCTCCTCCTGGCTCTGCCAGTCTCTCCCTGACGCAGAGACAGTACTAATGGGATGACTCTGGGCAAATGGCAGGCTTTACTCACCAGGAGAAGCCCAACCAATGGATAAAAGAACAGAACAGCACATGTGCTACCCTGTTTTCCCCAAAATAAGACATCCCCTGATAATAAGCCCAATCGGGCTTTTGGGTGCATGGCAATAAGGCAAGTGCTTATTTCAGGGTTCAAAAAATATATATTTTCTTATTTTCGGGGAAACATGGTACAGACACCGAGAAGTCTCTGTGTTTCTGTTATTGCTCCGTGTTCCTTTACAGTCTGTTAAGCAAGCACATTTCCTGTTTACATATTAGATAAAATAGATAAAATAGATATTAGATAAAATATTTATGTTATTTGACCTCGGTCAAAAAAAAAAAAGTGTGACACAGCATCCTCATAGTTACCGGATCAAAATTTGGGTGCTTGGCCACCAGCACGTATTTACGAAGGTTGAAGCATCCCAGGGTTATGTGATTGTTGTTTGCAGCCATCCCAGCTGTCTTCCAACAAGCAGAGTCAATGAGAGAAGCTGGATTCGTATAATGACTGTGTGATTCACTCAGACAACAACATGTCTATGGAGCTTCTCAGTCATCCAGGTCATGGTTGTCCCAAAGGTGCTTTTTTTGAAAAGGCAACTGGACTTTGTTTTTTCCCTGAAGGTGTTTCGCTTCTCCTCCAAGAAGCTTCTTCAGTTCTGACTGAATGGTGAAGGATGGAAGGATTTATAACCCTTGCAGTCAGCTGGTTTAATATAAATCCTTCCATCCTCCACCATTGAGTCAGAACTGAAGAAGTTTCTTGGATGAGAAGTGAAACATCTTCAAAGAAAAAACAAAGTCCAGTTGCTTTTTGAAAAAGCACCTTTGGGACTTAACAACTACCGTGATTTGCACAACAACCATGGTGAAAAAGGTTGTAAAACTGGGCACAAGTCACTGAAAAACCATCTTGCTTAGCAATGCAAATTCTGTTTCCAGTTGTGCTCATAAGTCGAGGATTACCTATATTGATGACACTGAATTAAGAGAACTACTGAACTTCTGAACTTCTCCTATTTCTTGTATGCAGATGATGAATGTAGTGGGGATAAGAGACACCAGAGTGTCTAAAACAGAGGTGGGTTTCAGTAGGTTATGACCAGTTCTGGAGAACCAGTAGCGGAAATTTTGAGTAGTCGGGAGAACCAGTAAATACCACCTCTGACTGGCCCCGCCCCCATCTATTTTCTGCCTCCTGAGTCCCAGCTGATTGGGAGGAAATGGGGATTTTGCAGTAACCTTCCCCTGGAGTGGGGAGGGAATGGAGATTTTACAGTATCCTTCCCTTGCCATGCCCACCAAGCCACACCCACCAAACCATGCCATGCCCACCAAGCCACGCCCACAGAACCGGTAGTAAAAAAATTTGAAACCCACCACTACCCTAGTTCCTAGGGATTGTCTCTAGAGTAACTATCATATCAGCAAATTCTGGTTAAGACCAGTTTTTAGCATAGTATGAGCCTCTGATCCTAGCTCCTATATACAGTGTCCAAGTTTCAGCCTAGCTCATGAGATAAGAAATATATACAATGTAGTTTCTTCACAGGCTAGCATGTCTTCTGTAGTTTCTGTAAAAACAATAGGCTCTGTTTCCCACAATTCCTAGAAGGCCTCTTCAGGTAGTCAAGAGAAGATTGTTGTGAGAAGTCACACGTTTGGACATTTTTGTTACAGTCCATTCGGTGCTCAGTTTCTTCACATTCTTGGAGAATAATAGTGGGTTTGGAGGTTTGTTTGAACCAGGGGTGGGTTCTGGCTTACCTCGTTGCCGGTTCACTTCCTCACGCACCACACGGGCACGTGCATGCGCAGTACTAAAAACCGAGCTGCGCATGCGCAGAAGCAAAAAACAGCTTCTGCGCGTGCGCAGAAGCAAAAAACAAGATGGCGGCGCCTATGGCGCCTCCGAGAGAGCTGGTTCGGGGGCGTGTCCAGCCGGCCATCGCTGCCAGTTTGGCAAGCGGGGAAAAAATTCCCGCTACCGGTTCTATAGAACCGGTCTGAACCGGCAGGAACCCACCTCTGGTTTGAACACAATTCAGTCCTTCGTGAATTTAGACGTTTTGCATGTTCTTGAAATGCCGACATTCCCAATTCAAGAGAATGGAGATGATAAGGATGGTGGTTGAAGAGGCGGCAGAATTATGTGTCTCTGTACTGAATCTGACTGCATGAATATGCTATTCTGTACTTGTACTTGGGTATGACTCAAATTTGTGGCCCAATTGTATCAAGATGAGATTGCTTAAATAAGTTTATCTTTCTTCGGGTATAAATCCCAGTCACTTTGTTTATCATAACCTCTCACGCATTTGCTTCAAACGCAAGAAATATAGTATTAACCTATGAAAGAGGGCAGCTTTTGAAGAAGAGAACATCATTCTTCTTAAAGGATATGCCCAGGAATATGTTTTATGTACAGCTAGGTGGTATCATTAGCATCTTGGCTAATGTTGACAAGGTAAGCAGAATTAGGTCCAATGAGTGCCGAGGGCACAACGACAAGACACTTTGCCAAGAATACTACAAGGATGGGACTGAGCTTGTCTAAACTGAGAGTTTACTTTCAATCTTTTATTCTGCTATAAATAAATATTCACCTTTGGGGTGTCAACAGAATCTCTGGTTGTTTTGTTCCGGGAGAATAAAATTGGAATTAGGATAAATAATGCTGTGTCAATCTCGTCTTCATTATCAAGTGAGTCAACAATGATAAACAGCACAACTGAGTCATTTGTTGTAGGTGACAGAGAACTGTCTCAGAAAGAGAAGGGCAGAGGAGAAAATGGCTACTGCGCTCAAAATTGCCTAAAGTGACTCCTTGCCTTAATGTGCCTCTTTGTTAAATTGCAGCATTGGCAGAAGGCTAACAAGATTATGCCAACTTGGCTTTCCTTTTCAGAAATCCCCGAATGATAATACATTATCTTAAAGAAGATTAAAAGTGGGGCGTATCTGCGTGGGGTAAAATAGGAAAGAGTTATATGAATTTATTGTGTCCAGTTGAAGTGGCGGGCCATAAATATTCTTGAGTGTTTCTTCATTGGTGAGCCTTAAGCAACCCCATTAACAAATAAAACACATCTGTTTTCATTGGTGCAATGCAAACAAGTCATAAATATTGACTGTCACTGTGCTTCTAAATACCAGCCCACCGTTCAGATGCCTAGTTTAAATGTATTTTATGTTTTGATTTGGATAATCAGACTTCAGAAAAAGTTGTTGCGAGTTGTTCCATGATGCTTAAAAAAAAGTGAATTCTGCTTGTAGCTCAGGGAAAGAAGAGCAGACATTAATAAAACACTGTTCTTTAAAAACAGTTTTATGATCTGGAAAGCTTTTGAGAGAAATTATAATTGCACGCTAGTATTCTGCAGATGGTGACGGAAAGAATGGAGAATCGGTATTATATGCTGTGTAATGATCTTGCCTTTGAGTTATACAGTGATTTATTATTATTATTATTATTTTTTCTAATGATTGTTCTACATCAGCAGTCTTAGAGAAGAACTGTTTGGGACCTTTACGTCTTCTAATAAAACCTTAATTCCTCTGTGGCAGAAACCTTGGTCGCAAATAGGCTGCCAGAATTATATAGGTTCAAAACCAGAATTTAACCTTCCTGATCCAATTCCTTCAAAAAAAGAGTTATTTGATTGTTATTTTTTTAAGAAGCATTAAGGATGCTTCCATTTAACTAATTCTGTGATTTTTCCACATGTTTCTCTGCCGCTGGTGGAATATGTTGTAGATCTAGAGCAGGGGTGTCAAACTCGATTTCATTGAGGGCCGTATCAGAGTTGTGTTTGACCTCGGGGGGGGGGGGTGTAGGGGTGTGTGGCCAGGTTGGGCATGGCCAGCATGATGTCACTCGTATCAGAGGGCGCCTGTGGTGGCCCGAGTGCTCTACCAGCAAAAACGGGCTCCCGAGCTCTGTTTTCGGCTGCAACGGCTTCCTGCAACCCTCCGCCAGCGAAAATGGAGCTCAGGGGGGCCGTGCGCGGCCCTTGCAAGCTCCATTTTTGCTGGCAGAGGCACCGCAGGCCATTCCTTTGCTGTTTCCAGGGTGGCTCCACGGGCCAGATCTAAGCACCCCGTGGGCCGGATCGGCCCCCCGGGCCTTGAGTTTGACACCCCTGACCTAGAGTTATGAGCTGCAGAAATGTTTAGGTTTGTATCTCTTGAAATACGAGTGCAATAGCCTATTGAGGTTTTGTGAAATCCTCCTAATTGTAAAATCACTCTATAAAGCCCTTGTAATAGCAACTTAGCATGCTGGAGGTTCCTGTTTATTATCTGAGTAAATTTACAACACCTTCGTTAAGGCAGCTCCAGTATTATTTCATTTTTAGGATGAGTCTTGCATAAATATTCTTCTTGCTTAGTCATTCTGCTCCACCAGCTCTGAAGTCTCATCCAAGGGACAGAAAGACAAGAGAATCAGTATTAAACATTCTGTTCAATTATGCAGTGTTGCCTTACATAAATTGAACCGTTTGAATGATAAGAGGGAATGGCTGAGGTCGCATAATGAATGAGGAATGGTTTCTGACCAAATGCCACAGTTATCCCTAGGGAGCAAATAACAGTTTGGAAGAAGATTAGATCACACAAGAAATAACAACAAAGTTTTCCCTCCCCTCCCCTCTCTCAGTCTTTATAAGACAAAACCGAATTGTATATTTTCATAGCATGCTTGCTTTTGAGCATTGTAAAATAAAAATCGATTGCAATATTTTTAAACATACTCCCAAGGATATCATCAGCACGGCTTGTAACATGGGAGTCCTTATTCTGCAGGTAGATGTTTTGCTCGTAGAATACTAGAACCACTGTATGTTTTTCTAGTCACTGTGACTGACAAAATATATTTGTCGCGGGGTTTGTGTGAAAAGGAAACGAAGTTTATTAGGAAGTCTCATGACCAGTCTCTGGAATGGGAAAGAACTGTCCAAGAAGAAACAGAAAGAACCAACTGGTCATATCGTTTGGCAGGGATGTTGTTCTTTCTCTACTCCTTACTACTTTTTCTTAAAAATAAGAGTGGTATGTTAAGCAGCCCCTTTCAAATAGAAGATTTATTTATTGTATTTAAGGGGTCACCTATCTCATGTGATGCGGTTCTGGGTGTCATACGAACAACCGTTAAAAACAATTTTTAAAACACTCAAAAAGTACAGAAAATAGTATTATTAAGAAAAGGCTGAGAGAGAGCATCAGATAAGAAACAATGAAGCCACCTCATCAGATTACCACTTGCTTGCAACCCCCAGGCCTGTTGGCACATTCAGGGTTTAAGGGACCTCTGGGATAAGGCAAGACTAGAAACAATGGATGGAAACTAATCAAAGGAGAGAAGCAACCTGGAATTAAGGAGAAACTTCCTAGCAGTGAGGACAATTAACCAGTGGAAGGGCTTGCCTTCAGAAGTTGTGGGTGCTTCATCACTGGAGGTTTTTAAGGAGAGACTGGACAGCCTCTTGTCTGAAATGGTATAGGGTCTTCTGCTTGAGCAGGGGTTTGCACTAGAAGGCCTCCAAGGTCCCTTCCAGCTCTATTCTGATTAACTTAGGGCCAACATAGGGCCAATCTCATCTTAAGGGAGATGATCTTCCACAGGGCAGAAAAGACACCTCCTAGGTCCTGTCAGATGTAACTCCTTAGTAGACTGCGCCTGCAAAGTTCAAGAAAGGTTACTGAAGCATGTACCAGATTAGTAACTGATAGAAGAGAATATTTGTAGCTCTGGGTTGAATTGAGGGGTCCTTGGTGCTCTCTGAGCTTGGTTGTTTTCTTGCAGACGTTTCATTACCCAGCTAGGTAACACCATCAGGGCTGGTGCCTAGTTGAGTAATGAAATATTTGCAAGAGAACCACCAAGCTCAGAGAGTACCAAGGACCCCACCAGATTAGTAACTATCGGATACAAAGCTGTCTTTCAGTTGCACCCAAGACCTCCCATGCATTGCTGGTCTCCCCCCCCCCCGAATTTTGTTAAAAATATCATAACATAACATACAGATGAAAATAAAGATGATATGAAGAGAAAGAAGGGGGAAACAGAGGTGTAGGGCAAGGGGGAAAATTTAAAAAAATCTGACTTTTTTCAGTGCAATAAAGTTCAGAACAGAATTACAGCCTCAACTTTTTACTTTACCAACTTAGCAAGTATTAGCCATAACAGCAAACTATATCAATCAGCAAAATTCAACGTCAAAGAGTTCATTTTGTTCTCTCTTGAGCACAAAGTCCAGAAGCAGTTTCCAAGAAGAAACAAAGCTGGATATGTTCTTCTCACTCATTAAAATGGCCATTTTTTGCCATTTCTGCTTGCTCCATCACTTTTTCCATCCATTCTTCTGTTGTGGGGATTGATTGTATCCATGGATTGCTTTTCTGAAGAAACAAACAGTGGTTCATTGGCAGCTTCCATTTTTGAAAATGGCAATATAAGTGTTATTGGAACTAACCTTAGGCAACAGACAAACATTCCATTAAAATACAGAGACAGAAAAATCCGTTAACTTTATGTTAGCAAAGGTAGAGGTAACTTTGGGTTTGATACAGAAGAAGCCAAGCTGATTTATTGAAGAATAGCAATAGCACTTAAGACTTATATACCACTTCATGGTGCTTTTACAGCCCTCTCTAAGCGGTTTACAGAATCAGCATAATTGCCCCCAACAATTTGGATCCTCATTTTACCCACCTCGGAAGGATGGAAAGCTGAGTCAACCCTGAGCCAGTCAAGATCGAACTGCTGACAGTTGGCAGAATTAGCCTGCAATACTCCAATACTGCACCACCACAGCTCCTTGGTGAATATTAATACACTGCCCCAAACTAAATGGCTGTTGGTGATGTAGAAATGTACAATATACCATTT
Source organism: Thermophis baileyi (assembly GCA_003457575.1). Lineage (NCBI taxonomy): Eukaryota > Metazoa > Chordata > Lepidosauria > Squamata > Dipsadidae > Thermophis > Thermophis baileyi. Next base: position 1,698,217 of record QLTV01001814.1, on the reverse strand, counting down.
AAAATGGTACAGTCATAAACCAATACTAAATCAGTGGGTACCCACCGTTCGTTTAATGATAAGTAGGAAAGAGCTTGGGAGATGGATGGGATGAAGAGATGCTGTCAAGGAAACAATCAGATAAAAGAATGTGTTTGGGAGAATCTCCTCCCATACACATTAGATTTATAGATGAGTCTACATGGATGCTCACACTAAATGCTTCCTATTTTCCAGATGTATTGCAAGAGATTAATGCTTTCTCTAATGTTGTTAGCATTAGTGAAACAGATGTATGTGAGTATGAAGGCATCAATCAAATCAACTTGTCTTTCAAAAATGAATTCAGTGAAGAATCATAGAATCAAAGGACTGGGAGGGATATTGGAGGCCTTCTAGTCCAACCCGCTTCCCAAAACAGAGGTCCTTATTCCATCCCAGATGAATGGTTGTCCAATCTTTTCTTGAAAACCTCCAGCGATGGAGCACCCACAGTTTCGGGAGGCAAGCTATTCTGTTGCTTAATCATTCTCACTGCCAGGAAATTCCTCATTTCCTGGTTGAATCTCCTTCTGACAAGCTTCCATCCATTGCTTCATGTCCTGTCCTCAGGTGCTTTGGGGAATAAACTATGCCCTCTTCTCTGACAGCCTTTCAAGTATTGGACGACAGTTATATTGTCTCTTCATTAGGCTAAACATACCTTGTTCCCTAGAGAAATTAATGTTTGATGAATAGTTTGTGGTGGTGACAAAGCTTTTCAAGATCAATAGAAAAGTTTGACTATTAGCTATCCACAACATAAGGCAAATTACCATAAAGTTTCAAGTTGCCATTAACATTTTGCTTGTCAATTTTTTAACGCTACTGTTTCTTAAGTACCAGCGACAACCCATCTGCTGTCTGAACAACAAATGAAAATCTGGAATATTTTTTTTTGAAGTGACAAAAACAAGGAAGAGAGAATGGGAAAAAAATATAGTTGCAAACAGTAGTGGAGGGGGGGGAATCTGGCTTTGTAAAGTACCATATAGGACATAACCTATATTTTATTCTTATAGAAACGAAATGGGCAGGGAAGAGAGTTGATTTTAAATCTGGGTCTGTAACCCTGAATGTCTGGCCATGTCTATCTTTTGAACCTGTCCAAGGTCATACCAGCTTTCCAATAATTGAGTTTGCCCCAAGTTACGTGGCTGCTTTAAATAGGCATTTGATTCTGAGTCACCTTTTATTAGACTTTAAAAAAAAAATGGGTAAAATGCACACATACATTTGCCCAACATTCTAACTTTCCCAAGTCTACTTACCCATTTCCTGACCAAATGTTCTGTGTGATGAAATGTCTCTTTTAGCAAATTATTTCTCAAATTCTATCTTAATTATTTTTGATTAGGATCTGGCTACACTGTGTTGGGGGTCAAGGCCAAATCCATTCTAGACTAACTTTTAAGGTCAAGTTTCTCAAGGTATAAGCTCACACTGCAAAGAGCAAATGGAATGGAGAAACTAGTCAATATTATTGACTAAGTGTTGACTACTTGATCCAGAAAAGTAAGAAGCCAGTTATGAAATATTGATTTCAATCAATCAGAATAGAGTTGGAAGGGACCTCGGAGGTCTTCTAGTCCAATCCCCTGCTCAAGCAGGAGACCCTATATCATTCCAGACAAGTGGCTGTCCAGTCTCTTCTTAAAAACCTCCAGTGATGAAGCACCTACAACATCTGGATGCAAGCTGTTCCACTGGTTAACTGTCCTCACTGTTAGGAAGCTTCTCCTTAATTCCAGGTTGCTTCTCTCCTTGATTGGTTTCCATCCGTTGCTTCTTGTCTTGCCTTCTGGAGCTTTGGAAAATATGTTGGCCCCCTCTTCTTTGTGGCAGCCCCTCAAATACTGAAATACTGTTACCATGTCCTCCCTAGTCCTCCTTTTCTCTGTTTGGGACCCTGGTCTATTTTCTCTATTTGAGCCCTCTTCTAGCCAGGAATTTTCACTTGATGGACAGTTGTAGGAATCGATGCAAGAGATACTTCCTTCTGTACATTAGCAAAGCATTGAATTTGGAGTAAAGTCCCAAGTAGTTATTTCATGAGAAGAGTCCTCCACTACTCTGCTCGCAACAGAATACCTTATACCACTAGACTTGAAATTCTGGGCTTAGACAACTTAGAATTATGCCGCCTTCGGTCCGACCTAAGTGTAGTTCATAAAATTATCTGCTACAATGTCCTACCTGTCAATGACTACTTCAGCTTCAACCACAACAATACAGGAGCACACAATAGATACAAACTTAAAGTTAACCACTCCAAACTCAATTGCAGAAAATACGACTTCAGCAACAGAGTGGTCAATGCCTGGAATACACTACCTGACTCTGTGGTTTCATCCCCAAACCCCCAAAATTTTAACCTTAGACTGTCTAGTGTTGACCTCACCCCATTCCTAAGAGGTCTGTAAGGGACGTGCATAAGCTCACCAGCGTGCCTACCGTCCCTGTCCTAATGTACCCTTTTATTTTTATTCGTATACTTTCATGTATTCAAATCATGTTTATACTTATATGTACTATCTAATACGTGTTTGACAAAATAAATAAAATAAAATAAAATAAAATAAAATAAAATAGTTCAGAAGCCTTCTGCTGTTGGATTTCCTGTTCAGGAAAATGACAGCAACAAAGCTTTTGAAGCAGAGGTGGGTTCCTCCCGGTTTGGACCGGTTCGCCTGAACCGGTAGCGACCTGCTGGTGACATCACGGTGACATCACGGATCTGGTTCAGTCGGTGCTGGTCCGTGGGCGCCGGCATCTTTTTTTTTTAAATTTTTTTAAAAAAATTTTTTTTTTTGAATTTTTTTCTTCTTCTGCGCATGCGCAGAAGCCGAGTTTCCGGCACTGGGCATGTGTCACCATCTTGTTTTCGGGGGGTGGGTGGGTTGGATTTTTTTTTATTTTTTGGCACTGTGCATGCGCGCGTGAGTCACGGCCACGCTGCGCGGGAGGAAGCAAACCGGCAGCGAGGTAAGTTAGAACCCACCCCTGCTTTGAAGGCAAAGGATTTCTTTTCTATCTCAGTATGTATGAAGTGACTTCCCTCTCCAGCGGAAACATTTAATAGCTGCAGTGGAGTTGGTTTCTAATAGAATCGCTCCCTTTTGCACTTCTGCTTTTATAACTTTATGTGGGCAGGTGGGAATGCTTGAATTGGGACTCGTGTTGCCTTTCTTAATCCTCTTCTAACACGCCGTTGCTAAGAGATCTTCGCACATCACTGTGAGTGTCAGGCATCTCGATTCCTGTGCAGATAGCACTTTCTGCTGCCGATGCCTTGGCAATCGGAGGAAGCCATCCTCGTATCGTTTCTTTCCCACCCACTCTCAAAGCCATTTTAAAAAAAAAACCACATTAAACATTGGGCTGAAGATGAAACGCCAACATTTTAGAAGGCAGCCATACATTGGAGTCAGAAATGAAGATGCCATGCTGCCATAGCGACATCTTTTTCTAAGCTTCTTGTTTTGTTTGGCCTTTTCGGGGCCCCCATGTTAAAAAAAAAATCCCATTGGAGGTGTTTAGTGGGTGAAATTGGTGCTTTTAAATTTTCTGTGGGGCTTAAGGTACAAACGAGGCCCCCAAATTCCGCCCATCCCTCTTGCTCCCCAAAAAGCCAATGATTTTGGATGCTTTCATTTGGGTTGTGCAGGTGAAGATTTGTACTTTCGTATTGCATCCGTTTTTGCTCACCACATTACAAAAAAAGATGTTGAGACTTTGGAAAAGGTGCAGAGAAGAGCAACTAAGATGACTGAAAGCCTGGAGACAAAAAACACATGAAGAACGGTTGCAGGATTTGGGTATGGCCAGTCTAGAGAAAAGGAGGACCAAGGGTGGCATGATAGCTGTATTCCAGTATTTTAGGGGCTGCCACAAAGAAGAGGGGGTCAACCTATTTTCCAAAGCACCAGAAGGCAAGACAAGAAACAGTGGATGGAAACTAATCAAGGAGAGAAGCAACCTGGAACTAAGGAGAAACTTCCTAACAGTGAGGACAATTAACCAGGGGAAGAGCTTGCCTTCAGAAGTTGTGGGTGCTCCATCACTGGAGGCCTTTAAGAAGAGACTGGACAACTACTTGTCTGAAATTGTATAGGGCAGTGGTTCTCAACCTGTGGGTCGCGACCCCTTTGGGGGTCGAACGACCATTTCACAGGGGTCGCCGTGCGCGTTAGCCCGCCATTTTGGTGCCACCGTCACTGCAGGGGTGAAAAGGTCCCGGTTCAGCTGTGCCTGCGGGTCGCTGGACAGCTGGTAGCCCGGACGCCGCCATTTGGGTTCTTCTACCCTCTGCGCATGCGCAGAATGCTTTGCGCATGCGCAGAGGGTAAAAGAACCCAAATAGTGGCATCCGGGTGGGTGGGCGGCGCCTCGCGCTACCTTGGTGCTCCTCGCCTGGCAATGCGCACGCGTGGGGAGGGGGCCGGGAGGGAGCCGCGGGGGCGGGGGGGGGGTCGCGGCATTAGAAAGGTTGAGAACCACTGGTATAGGGTCTCCTGTTTGACCAGGGGGTTGGACTAGAAGACCTCCAAGGTCCCTTCCAACTCTATTATCCGATTATTCTGTTATTCTGTATACCTGTATGGAACTATGCTTCTCTTTGAAGGGACACTCCATGAATTGCACTCTGTTTATGTTGCAATAGAGTCTGCTTGACTCTATCACATTACTTTAAATCTATGTCGGATTTTTCCCAATTCCGTATTGATTCTGACTCACGTAGAATGCCTGAATTGAAAATTCATTTTGTTTTATTCTTGATTGATTGTTTTATATAGAAAAGCTAACATGTTAGCTGCAAATGTTCATGTTTTGCTTTTTGGCTTTTTGCAAATGTAAAGAACCCTGTCCCAGTCTGGATAATATATAGTTGGGGAATTTTGAGATTAGTCATCACTAACTTTTCCAGGGCATTTTTACAGAATGTAAGATGATTAGCTACTATAACAGTGAGGACAATTAACCGGTGGAACAGCTTCCCTCCAGAAGTTGTGGGTGCTTCATTTAAGAAGAGATTGGACAGTCACCTGTCTGAAATGGTATAGGGTCTCCTGCTTGAGCAGGGGTTGGACTAGAAGACTTCCAAGGTCCCTTCCAGCTCTATTCTGATTGATTGACTGTAGATTGTCATGAAAAGGAAAGCAGCTTTTAAAAGGGGGCTACTAAAATTTGTTAGCAAGGGATCCCGTGTGTATTTTAGATTTTGTCTAATTATTTTTTTCATGCAAATGTAGAGATTTTTGCTTTCATCCAAAGGACTGAAAGCTGGTACAGGTAGTTCTCGACTTACGACAGTTCATTTAGTGACTGTTCAAAGTTACAACGGCACTGAACAAAGGGACTTATGGACCATTTTTCACACTTACGGCCTTTGCAGCATCCCTATGGTCATCTGATCAAAATTCAGATGCTTGGCAACTGACTTGTATTTATGACCGTTGCCGTGTCCCAAGGTCACCCCCTTTTGTGACCTTCTGACAAGCAAAGTTGATGAGGAAGCCAGATTCATTTACCAACCGGTAAATGTGACTAACTCATCCACTGCAGTGATTCACTTAGCAACTGTGGCAGAAAATGGGGCAAAATTTGCTTAACAAATGTCTCACTTAACAGCAGAAATTGTGGATGTAAGTCAGGGACTACCTGAGTGTCAGATGCGAAAGACCAGGTCTACATGGTGAAGTTCCAATTGAACTGATTTATTGCTAAAATTCCTATACATAGGAATCTTCTCAACTAACAGTTAGCACCTGCTTGGAAATAAATAAGGATCCACAGAATTCAAGGTGGGTTAGACTTAGTCTGCTTGTGGCTACGTAGGGATTCTAGGCTGATTCCTCTTTTAACTCCACCCCCATGTTCTGCTACTCCTTCTCCTTCTGTTCAGAAGGCTTTAATTGCATTTCCTCACTGACCAAGCTACCTGAGCAGCCCTTTCAAACTCTGAGACTTATCAGAAGTTGGAAATCAATCTCAAGCATGGTTCTGATGCCAGCTGGAGATTGTTGGTGCTCTGAAGTTTGTGACTGATCCCTTATCCTTTGCAGGTGGTTTCGGATACCAAGTCTGAAAGAGATTTCCTAGTAGACTTATTCAATCTTCTCATAATCTCACCATATAAGCCCTCCCCTGGTTAAGTCTGCCGTAGCGTTTCCTGACAGACCGTCCAATGTCTCTGATTAATGAGAATGAAGTAGCTGTTCTTGATAGATGGCATCCATTCCTTGATGAGCACAAGACAACCTATCAAAATATTTTATGTAGGTCTTATGCTGGAAAATTAAACAGTAAACTGTTATCAGATGTCAGTCAAGCCGATGGGCCATTTCTTTCTGCTCCAGCACTCTTTGTAGTGGAAGATATCACTTGCATCATTGTGATCAGCACCATAAGTTGTGAAATTCAGCAAGCAGTCCTTGATTTCCACATATGACACTTCATAAAAGGAGGATAGGAAGCTTGGAAAGCTCAGGTGCTGATTGGACGCCCCTTCTGAAAGGGATCAAGAAACAAAACACAACATCAAGAGGTTTTACGCAATGCCTCCATTGCTTCAAACCCAAGTGTGCGACTGGAATGTCCCAATAGAAAAATGCAATATCAAGGCAAAGATTTTAACCCAATTGCCTTTTTCTTTCAGATATAAGACCTTTTCACCTATATTTTGTAATATACAGATTAACAGAGTTGGAAGGGACCTTGTAGGTCATCTAGTCCAACCCCCTGCCCAAGCAGACACCACACCAGTGATGGCGAACCTTTTTTGTCTTGGGTGGCAAAAGGGTGTGCGCGTGTGCCCACACCCATGCCCCCCACTGCGTATGTGCACAGGCCTCACAATGGACTCCTGAAGCCTGGGGACGGCGAAAAACAGCCAAATGGGCCAACCGGAAGTTCGGAAACAAACTTCCGGTTGGCCCGTTGGGCCGTTTTTCGCCATCCCCGGGCTTCAGGAGGCTTCCCTGAAGCTTGGGGAGAGCGAAAACGGCCAAAAAGAAGGCCGAAAATCAGCTGGCCAGTGCACGCATGCGCGCGCTGGAGCTAATGGCAACACCTCGCGTGCCCTCGGATATGGCTCCACGTGCCACCTGTGGCACGCGTGCCATAGGTTCGCCATCATGGGTATAGGGTCTTCTAATGGATTATGGTCTTTTTATAGANAATAGCTTGACCCCCTCCTCTCTGTGGCAGCCCCTCAAATATTGGAACACTGCTATCATGTCTCCCCTGGTCCTTCTTTTCTCTAGACTGGCCAAACCCAAATCCTGCAAGCGTTCTTCATATGTTTTAGCCTCCAGTCCCCTCATCATCTTGGTTGCTCTTCTCTGCACTCGTTCTAGAGTCTCAACATTTTTTTAATAGTATGGTGACCAAAACTGGATGCAGTATTCTAGGTGGGGTCTTACTAAGGCTTTATAGAGTGGTATTAGTACTTCACTTGATCTTGATTATATCCCTCTGTTAATGCAACTTAGGATTGCGTTGGCTGTTTTGGCTGCCACTGCACACTCCTGGCTCATATTTAATTGGTTGTCCACTAAGACTCCAAAATCCCTCTCACAGTTACTGCTATCAAGCCTGGTTTCACCCAGTCTATATGTGTACTTTTGGTTTTTTTTTTGCCTAAGTGTAAGACTTTACTTTTCTCTACATTGAATTTCATTTTGTTAGATAGGGCCCAGTGTTCAAGTCTGTCAAGATCTATCTGGATCTTGAGCCTGTCATCTAGGGTGTTGGCTGTTCCTATATGATATGTAATCAATGAACTAAAATCTCATCTCTTTCAATATCTATTGGTTTTTTTTTTTTACTATATTATTAAAGAATCACACTGAGACAAAAAGGAATCTTAACCTCTAATTACTTCTGAATATCAATAGATTAGGAGCCGTGGTGGCGCAGTGGTTAGAATGCAGTATTGCAGGCTAATTCTGCCAACTGCCAGCAGTTCGATTCTCATTGGCTCAAGGTTGACTCAGCCTTCCATCTTTCTGAGGTCGGTAAAATGAGGACCCAGATTGTTGGGGGCCATAGGCTGACTCTGTAAACCGCTTACAGAGGGTTGTAAAGCACTACGAAGCGGTATATAAGTCTAAGTGCGATTGCTATTGCTTTACCCTTTCCGTTGACTCTATTCCGTGATAGTGCAGCCCAATAAATGGAGGTAATCTTGAGCATTGTAACATCCATGGTGTATGTTTTGTTGCTCAATTAGGCACTGCCCTGGAGGTTCTCCTCCATCACATATATAGAGATTGATAGAAAGGAGAGTACAAAGACAAACTGGGCGAAAGGGAAGGCAGACTCTGACAATTTGTGTCGCACGCGTGGTGGTGATTTCTGCTTGACATGATACGTTGCTCTCTCTTGGGACACGCTGAAGGTGGCATGGTTGCGTAGCCTGCTATGGGAAAGAAACCTGACCATGCTGAATCTGAAACGCTCCATCCCATCCAGATTTCTGAAGAGCTTTCGGTTAATAAGCATTTAACTCTTTTTGTTAGAGGCAGAGAAATACTGGGAAATAGTAGAGATTTTTTTTTTTTTAGCCAAGGGTTGAATTGTGGAGTCCTTGGTATGTCCTGAACTTGGTTGTTTTCTTGCAGGCATGTCATTACCAAACTAGGTAACATCATCAATGCTAGAAGGGAGTGAGGTTTGCTCTCTTTTTATATACTACTGGATTGCCCTGACAAATTCAGATAAACAAGCTAACTGTAAACAACAGCCTAATCAAGGAACCCCCGAGAACATTACTAACAAAACTGACAGGGCAAGCCAGGAGTATATAAAAGAGAGCAAACCCCACTCCTCCTAACCCTGATGGTGTTATTTAGTTTGGTAATGAAATGTCTGCAAGGAAACAACCAAGCTCAGAAAGCAGTAAGCACTCCACAATACTGGGAAAGTATTATGGATCCAGGAACAATGTGATGGTTAGAGAGAACTTCTCTGATAGACACTCAAAAAAGATCTTGGGTGTGTGTGTGTGTGTAATGAGCTTATTTCCTGGCCCTTCTTGACTGGAACCAACTGGACTTGGAATATGTTTTAGTTTTCATTTTGAAGCTACTTAATAAACTTTGGCTCTGTTGGAGACTAATTGCTCTATGGACTCCAAATGCTTGTTTTAGACAGTTTCAGAATTTCTTGGACTGACACAGCTTCAGATCTCAGACTGGTTTCCTAATTCCTCATGCACGGATAAAGTGAATTAAAACTTTGGAAGTTCTTTGAATTGACTAATAATTCCATACTAAAGAGAAATGCAGATTCCTCCTGGCCTAATGTGCAGACCAAAATGTTACTTTGCAGTGAATATTTAAATTCCTCCTAGTGATTGACCTTGAAAAGTAGTGCAAGACCATGTATTTGTAAAAATACCTTTGGACTAGGCCGCAACACACACACACATACAGTATATAAATGAATTAATAGAAAGTGGAACACTGGGGAAAGACTGAAGAAGATATATGTAATTTTTAGGCTTCCTCATTAGGGCTTATGTAATGAGGTAGCCTAGAAATCATATATCCGAAAGGAATTAATTTTAGAAGAGAAATGATCTATTCCGTTTCCCTGTAGAAACTGGAAATAGATAGATGTCCAGGGACTACACTCCAGTCCTAAAAACCTAAGGATGGAGAATGTACACTGGGGAAGTAGAGGTATGATTGGATAAAGCAATTCCCTTTCCAATTTTTTTTTTAAAAATGGGTAGGGGGTAGAGATAATCTGTGACTAACATCCCTAGGAATTACATGATTCAGGATTATGCTTTGTAAGATGTAGATTCGAGAAGTTGAGGATAAGTACATTTTTAAATCAAATTCTAGGCAAATGCTTTATTATGGACAAATATTAGGAGACAAATTTGCCGGAAACAACAACAACAGAGTGCAGTGCTGGGGATAGCATCAAGATGATGTGAAATGAAGGACCACCCTATACGGCACTAGTGAGGCCACACTAGGAATACTGTGTCCAGTTCTGGTCCCCAAGGTACAAAAAAGTTGCCAAAGCCCTAGAAATTGTGCCCAGAACAGCAACAAAGATGATAAGGGGTCTAGATCCTCTGGAACACCTTATCTCCCAAAGTGAGATTGCCCCCAACCCTCCTATCTTTTTGTAAGGTCCTAAAGGCATGACTGTGCCAGTCAGCTTGGAGCCCACAGGGCAATGAAGGTGGTTGATTGAGTAATAACAGATCCCACCTCCTCACTCCCACTCTGCCCCTGCCGTCCCCCGTGTGTTTTTGGCTTTAATGTTTGTTTTTAACTTTTTATGGCTTAGATTTTATGTAACTGTAAGCCGCCCAGAGTTACCCTATGGTAAGATGGCTGGCCAATAAATTTGATAGATAGATAGATAGATAGATAGATAGATAGATAGATAGATAGATAGATAGATAGATAGATAGATAGATAGATAGAGATAGATAGATAGATAGATAGATAGATAGATAGATAGATAGATAGAAAGATAGTGATAGATAGATAGATAGATAGATAGATAGATAGATAGATAGATATAGATAGATAGATAGATAGATAGATAGATAGATAGATAGATAGATAGATAGATGATCAATAGAAGATAGATGATAGATAGATAGATAGATAGATAGATAGATAGATAGATAGATAGATAGATAGATAGATAGTGATAGATAGATGATAGACATAGATAGATAGATAGATAGATAGATAGATAGATAGATAGATAGATAGATAGATAGATAGATAGATAGATAGATAGAAGATAGTAGACAGACAGACAGAAGCTAAATCCGATGCGGAATTGCTAAGGGAACTAGGCATGTCTAGCCTAACAGAGAAAGATTAGAGAGAAATGATATTTGTCTTCCAATATTTGAAGGGCTGTTACCGGAATCAAACTGGAAATGAGGAATTTCCTGACAGTGAGAACGATTGGTCAATGGAGCAGCTTGTCTCCATCGCTGGAGGTTTTCAAGAAGAGATTGGACAACCATTTGTCCTGGATGGTATATGGTCTCCTACCTTGGAGAGGTTATTGAATCAAAAGACCTCCAAGGTCCTTTCCATCCCTATCATTCTATGTAATTCTATGCAGAGCTTGGAGAAGGGGACTTAATGCTAGGAAAACTGGTTCTACGATCATATTGCATAATAAATGGCGATGTAGAATCCGTATTTATTGGAAAGCAGGTCATAAGTTCCCTTCCCCCAAAAAAAGCATGACAAGGGGTGCATACCACTTCAGTGTAAATTTAATGTGCATATACACAGTTAAGTTTGGATTTTGAAATTGAGGAAGTGCAGGAAAAAAAGATACATTGGTTCATTTCTTTTCTTCTCTGTTAATTTACTAGTTCTTGAGTACTTAAAGAAGTATTCCTCATGACATGTACCAGTTAATGACAAAAATAGGACATAGCGACAGTGATATATAGTGAATTAACACCTAAGGCAACAAGAAAAGGACTTCAATTGACTGGATAGTTTATCCACTAATGTTTCATTCTTGTTCATTTTAGCTAATTTTAACGCACTGAATAGGAACCATTAGTGTGTTGTTGAGGGAATCTAGAGTCAACTTGCTTGATGAAGATTATCAATTATTCTTGACAAGACTTTGGAAACCATCAATTAACGGTGTGAAGTGCCTGAGGAGCCCCAAATATTTTTGAATGAAACCAAGCATGTAAATCTTTGGCCTTATACCATGGATTTCAGGGGTGGGTTCTGACTTACCTCGCTGCCGGTTCGCTCCCTCCCGCGCAGTAAAAAATAAATAAATAAATAAAAAATTAAAATAAGCCGAAAATAAGATGGCGACAGATGCGCAGTGCCGGAAACTCGGCTTCTGCGCATGCGCAGAAGAAAAAAAAATTCAAACAAATAAATAAATAATAATAATAAAAAAAAGATGGCGGCACCCACGGACCGGCACTGACCGAACCGGATCACATCATTGTGACATCACCAGCGGGTCGCTACCAGTTCGGGCGAACCGGTCCGAACCGGTAGCAACCCACCTCTGATGGATTTGGGACTAAAATTGTGTTGATTGGCAATCCCTGTGTGCTGTCTATTCCAGCTTGAAATGAACCCTAAGAAAACTGTTGGGAGTTCTTGGATATTTGAAACCAATCATAAGATAGGAACCAGTTGGAAGCTCATTCTGAATAATAGATATTTCGTACCTTGTCTCCTTGTTTATGGAAGATGGAGATGCTATTTTCCAAAACACAGTTCAGCATTACTAATTGTTTCTCTCAGCTGGAGAAAACGACCTGGTGCAATCACGAATGGGCTGGATAAATAAATACAAGTGTAATACTGAAGAAATAAGGTACAGCTCAGTATAACTATCTAGGACAGTGTTTCTCAATCTTGACAACTTTTAAGATATGTGGACTTCAACTCCCAGAATTCTGCTGGCTGTGGAATTCTGGGAGTTGAAGTCCACACATCTTAAAGTTGCCCAAGTTGCGAAATACTGATCTAGGAAATGAGAGTTTGCCTTGGAATTCTTGATAACAAAGCAAGCCAGAAGTACAATTACATTTAAAAACGGGCAAGAACTCAATTAATTCTCCTTCAAAGACACACGTTTGTTTTCCCTCTCAAATCTCAGGGAGAACAGCCAGGTTTTCAAAGACTTTGGAATCAGAGGAAGAACCATATGGAACTCTAGGGGAATATTATTCCAGAGCATAGGGGTCACAACTAAGAAGGCAAAGGCCAAATAAAAAAAATGAAATCTTTGAGTTAACTTCTCAGTGATTTCATAGACATGTTCAAGCAGTTTTGATGTATTGATCAGAACTTTGGCAAAAGTACAGAACTGGTTTTAATTGCTTTTTTCCTGGATATTTTTTGACTTCTTGGCTCTCTTTAAGCCTGGGGTTCTGATAGTCTCAAGTCAAAGCACTTAATCAGGCCCCACTCCTGCTTAGCTTCTGAGTCCAAACAAGACCAGAGAAACTACCAACAACTGAGATGCTAAATTATTGAAACATAGTTTTTTCCCTCTGCGTTCTTCTTTTATTGATTCTCATTTCTGACAAGTAGAACTTTCACTACGTAGATTGGTACAACAAACAGTGAACATGTGTTGAGTTTACTCTGGGCTGAATCAATCACATCAGGGTGGGTTTTTTAAATTAATGCATAAGTTTGAAAGAATAAAAGTTAAACATTGCAGTGATGACATCAAAGGTCAAAACAGCTAAGAAGAAAGGCCTGTAAGGTATTAAGTACCCCTCCCCAGGAAGGAAGGGAGGGAGGGAGGGAGGAAGGAAGGGAGGAAGGGAGGGAGGGAGGGAGGGGGGGAGGAAGGGAGGAAGGGAGGAAGGAAGGGAGATGGGGGGAAGAAAAGAAAGAGAAAGAAAGAAAGAAAGAAAGAAAGAAAGAAAGAAAGAAAGAAAGAAAGAAAGAAAGAAAGAAAGAAAAAGAAAAAGAAAGAAGAGGGAGGGGAAAGGAGGGAAGGAAGGAAGGGGAGGAGGAAGGAAGGAAGGAAGGAAGGAAGGAAGGAAAGAAGGGGAAGGAAGGAAAGAGGGAGGAAAAAGAAAGGGAGGGAGGAAAGGAGGGAAGTTGGAGGGAGGGAGTGAAGAACATAGGAAGGAAAGGAAGGGAAGGAGGGATGGGGAAAGAAGGGAGGGAAGGAGGGAGGGAAGGAAGGAGGGAGAAACATAGGAAGGAAGGGAAGGAAGGAGAGGAAAGGAAGGAAAGAGGGAGGGAGAAGGAAGGAAAAGAGGAAGGGAAGGAGTGGGGAGAGGAAGGAATCACATTCAATGATTCCCCATGGTTGTTAAGTGAATCCTTTGCCTGTAATGGGTGTTTTTTTGCTGGAATCTGAAAGCAATTGCTGATTTCTGGCAAAAAATGCCATTAATTGTAGTAGGTGCAAATGGCCGTAAAGTGGCCCATTGCCTGGTGTCCAAAATTTCATCAGGAACCCTTGGGGGGACAGCCATTGGAACTCAGAATCCGGATCAAAATAACCTTGGTTTGGGGGGGTGTGTCCATCATACTTTTGAATAGTTACTAAATAGTAACTTAAATAGTTACTGTTTGTAAGTTGAGGATCACTTGCCCTGGACTTGCTAGTAGCAACCGGCTTGCTTTAGTGGCACCTCATGGTGCTTCCTCCTAAGTAGTATACATATCTGCATCTCTCAATGGTGCCCTTCTTTGGGGACAAAGTCATGGGGGCTGTTGTGGTCCACCAGCGGCCTGCGGAGCTGGTGGCAGAGTCGGACAGCGAGGAGGCTGGGGAGGAACATGGGCCAGGCCTGGAGTCTGGAGAAGGCTCAGTGCCAGAGGCAGAGATCCAGCCCGGGCCATATGGGAGGTCTGTCCCAACTCCAGAGCCTCCAGAGGCTGACCTGAGTGAGGCAGAGGAACAGGGGGAGCTTGTTCCCAATGCGCGCATGCGCAGAACTGCCAGAAGGCAAGAACAGTTTCAGAGGAGAAGGACTACTCGGGAGTAAGGCTTGGAGATAATTGGCCACTCCCATAGGCTATATAAGTGGAGCACACGAAAGGGTTCGTCGCAGGAAGCAACTTTGTTCAACTCGTGTGATTCTAGCTCGGACTCTGTTTCTGTTTGGACTTGCCAAGTTCCTTGTTAATTGGTCCTTGGCAGTTTGTCAAGGAAGATCAAGGTTCGTGTACTTATCTGCCTATCCTCGAAAGACTTGTTATCATTTGTTTGAGACTTATTACGGCTGGCAATGAAAATAATTACCAGCCTTTAAAAATAAAAGAGGTTTTCGGGACGTCGTTTGTGCCGTATTATTTAATCAGGAAGCTTGGGTCAGAACAGGGGCTTTGAAAATAAGACTTCCCAGGACCTTGAACTATCAAAGGAAAGGGTCTTGCGTCATTAGAATATCGGAATCCATGTTTGTTTGTTTGTTTGTTTGCTTTTTGGTTGTTTTTGTGTGCATCCGAAGAGCCGTTAGTCATCCTTACCTTGCAATAGTTGAATACTGTCACGATGAAGGAAAATCTGTCAGGTTTGAGTGATGGCTGCGTTCCAGCTGTTCTGGTGACGTTTTAAAGACTACGGTTTGTCAAACAAAGACCATGAACTAAAGACACATTTTATTTGGGATGTGCAATTTCAGCATCTGGTCAAAATCCAAGCTTTAATCTATCCGAGCAGACAAAGTGAATCGAACCGATGGATTCCTCCAGTTGTTTTAGAAAAACCGCATTCTGCTGATTTAATTAGATCTTATTATTGCATGATCATGCTGTGCATAGTCAGGTATAGTTTGTCAATGAATCATCTTAGTTAGCTAAGGAAAATGGAGGGTGGGGGTGTGTGTGGAGAGGGGAGAAGGGAAGCATTAAGAAATTACCGCAAGCTTAATTGAAGAAGCCTCAGGCAGAGTTGGGATATCTAAAGACTGACAGGGGATTATAAATAAAAAATAAATCAAAAAATCAGAGAGTCTGGGCCAGAAATGATTATGGGGTAGAAAATGAAAGCCCAATATGACCAGAGATCTATAGATGTCTCTAAAGATATTTGTGAGTTCTCTTCTCTTCTCTTCTCTTCTCTTCTCTTCTCTTCTCTTCTCTTCTCTTCTCTTCTCTTCTCTTCTCTTCTCTTCTCTTCTCTTCTCTTCTCTTCTCTTCTCTTCTCTTCTCTTCTCTCCTCTCCTCTCCTCTCCTCTCCTCTCCTCTCCTCTCCTCTTTCACCATTTGGAGAAGAGAAGCAGAATTCGGGAATAGTGATTGGTGATGAGAGATTTTATCTTTTGCACTGAGCTGTGGTGACACAGTGGTTAGAATGCAGTACTGCAGGCTAATTCTGCTGACTGCCGGCTGTCAGCAGTTTGGCAGTTTGATCCTGGCTGGCTCAAGGTTGACTCAGCCTTCCATCCTTCCGAGGTGGGTAAAATGAGGACCCAGATTGTTGGGGGCAAGAGGCTGACTCTGTAAACCATGTAGAGAGGGCTTTAAAAGAACTATGAAGCGGTATATAAGTCTAAATGCTATTGCTTATTGGCTCAGCCTTCCATCCTTCTGAGGTCAGTAAAATGAGGATTGTAGGCTGACTCTGTAAACCGCTTAGAGAGGGCTGTAAAGCACTGTGAAGCGGTATATAAATCTAAGGGATATTGCTATTGCTATCTGAGTTTTCAGCTTTGTTCCTCCCTCTCCCTTATCACTGGGAAAATTCCCAGGGGTGCCTATGCAACAGTCATTATCTTTTTTTTTTATTACTAATAATAGAAAATGCATTAACTTAAATTGAAACCCAACCTAATTTTCTCTCATGATTTCCCAGCAGAATTTCATATGATATTCAAGAGCTTCTCATTCTAGATCTAATCAAAGAGGGAATTCCGGTTTTGAAAAGGAAGGAATTGCCTATTGCTAGGCATGGGCAAGTCAGGTTAGCATTTAAATAAGGTACCTGCAGGAAATTCTAGGGCTGCAGAGCAGATGTGTCCATGCAATCAACGTGTGCAAGAAGTATAAGTGCAAGAAGAATAAGTGCAAGAAGCTTCCTTGCATATTTCTTGGAAGAGTTTGAAAACATGTGTGGAGGACAACTGAAAGACGTGCATGCCAGCATAATTATAAGGACTGTTTGTCTTACTGGCAGGGAGGAAAGATCTATTAAAGAGATCTGCTTCAGGTGATTAATGGATCCTGACAGGTTTCAGAAGGGGATGAGGACCTTAGATCAGATTGCTCCTATGCGGTCCCTCACTGTATGTCATCTCTTGGTGCTCCTTGGTTCATCGAGAAACTCTGGGAGATGAGACACCACAATAAGTATCTAGATATGATGGGATGTAGTCCAGATTCCCAGGAGGAAGGGAGTGCATCCCAGAGGAACAAGAGACAACTCAGTTCAGATTTGTTTGAGACAAAGAGAATAAAGACAGCTCCTCTGTAATAGTTCTCAGAGTATATGCTTACTGGGAATGGTACTTTGTTTTACTTCGGCAAGATTCTGTCTACAGATGAGGAACAGTAAAGAAGAATCACAATAAGTCTTTCTTGGGTTTTGGAACCTGACACTAGAGCACTGTTAGAGGAAGACAAAATGAGCATGAATTAGAAGCTGTGTTACAGATAACTTGTGGTGATAAGAGTGGAAAAACATCGTTATTTTTCCACTCTTCTCACATCTGTTGATAGCCACCCAGTACCCATCTTGGAAGTGACTTGTTCCTTGCTGAGGAAAAGCAAATCATGAGACCATTTGCAGGACTACCATGAAGAATACTCAGTGCATCTGACATTTGGACTCCAACTGGGCAAGCCTGTTGAGTTGTTGGAAGTGAATTTGAGTATGTAACTACTGAGGAAGTAGAGAGGACAGTTAACCTGAGCATCTGCTTATTAGATTCACCAGCGTCCAGGCTTGTGAGGTGGTGTGTGAGGTTGGAACCATAACTAATATCAGATTTGTTGATACTAAGAAGCTGTCACTAGTGCTAAATGTTCTGGACAATTTGTGTCTTCTCTTCCAGGGAAGGTTATTGAGCAGTCTTGAAGGAAACATATTATCTGGATCTCTTTTTGTCAAGTTTCAGATAAAGTATAGAGATTGTACCGGTTGCATTTACGGGATGACCTCTGGTGAAGGTTGGATGGAGATGGTGTGAGTGTTCAGCTCCTCTTGATGTCCGAATGACTTTAGGTGCCATCAACTATAGTATCTTATGAACTGCTTATGGGAATTAGGATTCCTCCCACATATTCTTGCCCTTACCTTGAAATTTGAGTTTTCCTCCAAGTGGCAATGTGGTATGTTTGGGATGGTGTTGGTTTCATTTCACTATTGTATGGCACCCAGAGTTACCATGAAGTCAGGCAGCCTTACAGGATAATAAACAAATACTAGAGGTGATAGATTTTAGAGAGCTGTGTTTTATATATTTCTCCTTCAAATTCCCATGTCTTCCTACTGTTTCCAATTGAAACTCTAATACCTTAACTCAGGGGTGTCAAACCTGATTTCATTGAGGGCCGCATCAGGGTCGTGTTTGACCTTGGGGGGCCAGGGTGGGTATGGCCAGCTCGACATCACTCATGTCGGGGGCATCTGTGGTGGCCCACGAGCTCTGCCAGCGAAAATGGGCTCCCGGGCTCCCTTTTCGGCTGTGATGGCCTCCTGCAACCCTCTGTCAGTGAAAACGGAGCTCGGGAGGGCCACGCGTGGCCCTCCCGAGCTCCGTTTTCACTGGCAGAGGCACTGCAGACTGGTCCTTCACTGTTTCCAGGGCAGGCCAGGCCAGATCTAAGCACTCCGTGGGCCAAATCCGGCCCCGGGCCTTGAGTTTGACACCCCTGCCTTAACTCTTTTGGCTCTATGAAGTATGAATTAAATCTTCAAAAGCACAGAAAGAGATTCCATTCTTTCCATGCAGAAGAAAATACATGGTGCCAGATCAGGCTTACAAGTTTCTCTGTTTCCCAAAATTATTCCAAATAAAACTTGCCTTAACATGAACACTGGTATTGTTCAATTAACGGCATTCCTGTAGATTCCCCCCCCCCGGTCATTTGTGTGTTAAACTTAACTTTTATTTGTTTCTTTTGTAAAGGATTGTTCATACCTTCTTGCCATTAATTATAACTGTTCCAATGGTTTTTTTTTTATCCAAAGACAACCGCGTCCAAAATATAACCAAATATATATTCAGAAGAATTTAAATGTACCTCTGATTTTTATGTTAACAATTAAGTACTGTATATCGGTAATGTAATGTGACATGCAGTTGTCATATATCTTGATTCTAGACACCGAAGGAGATTCTCCCACAGGGATTTTAAATGTTCTTTCCTATCAACCAATTTTAAACTGAAAATTCTCCCTCCAGCTGTTTTCCTTCTTGCAGAGTAAAATATGTTTTCTTATCTACCCCCAGCCCTTCCAGTTCCTGCTACTTTTCTGGCCTTAACTAGGATGTTTCCGGGATGCGGTGGCTCAGTGGCTAAGATGCTGAGCTTTTCGATCAGAAGGTCGGCAGTTTAGCCGTTCGAATCCCTAGCGCCACGTAATGGAGTGAGCTCCCGTTACTTGTCCCAGCTTCTGCCATCCTAGCAGTTTCAAAGCATGTCAAAAATGCAAGTAGAAAAATAGGGACCACTTTGGTGGGAAGGTAACAGCGCTCCGTGTGCCTTCGGCGTTTAGTCATGCCGGCCACATGACCACGAAGACGTTTTTGGACAGCGCTGGCTCTTCAGCTTAGAAACGGAGATGAGCACCGCCCCCTAGAGTCGGGAACGACTAGCACAGTGATGGCGAACCTTTTTTGGTTTGCGTGCCAAAAGGATGGGGTGCAGGGGGGGTCACACATGCGCGTGCCCACACCCATAATTCCATGAGGCCCCCCCACGCATGCGCAAGTCCCCCCCCCGCTCCCAGCACGCGATGGCATGCCCGTTTTTTCGCTCTCACCAGGCTTCAGAGCCTTTCTAGGAGCCTGGGGAGGGCGAAAACGGCCTTCCCCCCCCCGAGGCCCTCTGGAGGCCAGAAATGGCCCTATTCAAGTTGGGAAATGGGCCATTTCTGGCCTCCGGAGGGCCTCCGGGGGGGGGAGGAAGGCCGTTTTCACCCTCCCCAGGCTCCTAGAAAGGCTCTGAAGCCTGGGAAAAGCAAAAAAAATGGGACTTCCGGTCCAACTGGAAATCGGCAAATGGAATGTTTCCAGCCTCCGGGGGACCTCCGGGGGGGGAGTCCATTTTTGCCCTCCCCAGGCTCCTAGAAAGGCTCTGGAGCTTGGGGAGAGCAAAAACGGGCCTTCCCCACCCACTCCGGAGGCTGGAAACAGCCTGTTTCCTGACTCCCAGTGGGCCCAGAAGGCCCGAAAATCAGCTGGCCAGCGCACCGGACTTGAGCTCGTGTGCCCACCGACATGGCTCTGCATGCCACTTGTGGCACGCATGCCATAGATTTGCCATCACGGGACTAGCACATACGTGCGAGGGGAACCTTTACCTAGGATGTTTCCAGGCTGCTCAGAGGAGACTGTAGAGAATAAGAATGAAAGTTCATTTTCAGAGTTGAAAACAATCTACAACGTAGTTGAATCCCAAAGTACACGTTTCCTTCCGAAAGGTCTCCACTGGGAATGAAAATTCAAATAATCTGCATTTAGTACTCACATCCTGTTTTTATTTGTGAAGAGCAGAACCAAACAGAACAAAAACACAAACACTGAAAAAATAATTTCTGACAGGCCATTAAAGGTGTGATTGATAAATTGCCCGGTGAAAATTCCATCCCTATGATTTTTGGGATTGTCAGACCATCTCTTTTTGTTGACTTTGCACAGTTTGCCCGAAATGCTGAGAATTTCCAGTTAGTAAAACTGAGTAATTGCTTGAGGCAGCAAAGAAATAAGGGAGAGAATCTTAATCTTTGGCTTCCAGCTAACATTCATCTGAGAGTGAGTTTGGTGCAGTGATTCAAGGCATCAGGCCACAAACCAGGAGATGGTGAGTTCTAATCCCACCTTAGGCACGAAGCCAGCTGAGTGACCTTGGGCCAGTCATTCTCTCTCAACCCTAGGAAGAAAACAACGGCAAACAACTTCTGAAAAATCTTGCCAAGACTGCAGGGACGTATCCAAGCAGTAGCCAAGAGTCAGCACACACTTGAAGCGCGACCGCGCGCGCGCACACACACACACACACACACACACACACACACACACACACACACACACACACACACACACACACTCATGTAAGATCTGTAGCATTGGAGTAGAAATTCATGGGCTATTGCTATAATTGGATCTCCTGTCTCAAACCATGTTTTCTTGAAAAGCAGAATGTATGTCGTATCATGCGAAGTTTAACGTATACTGATTTATTTATTTAAGAATCTTATAAGGCTGTCCATCTTCTGTACCATCACTTGGGATGGCTCAGAAATGATTTAAAAAAAAACATTTATTTGTTTTTTTACTTGGGGTTGAGTCCATAGCTAAAAGGAATCTCCCATTTTGGTCATAAATACGAGTCTCTGCCTGCTGGTAATAAACAATAGGATGCGACCATCACTGATATATCTGGCTATCCATTATTGAAAACAGGCTACAGAAAAGGAAGTCTTCAACCTAATTTTAAAAACAATGATAAATGTTTCTTTTGTCCAGTCATTCCAGACTCTAGGAGGTGGTGTTCATCTCCATTTCCTAGCCGAGGGAGTTAGCGTTGTCCAAATATGATTCCACGATCATGTGGCTGGCATGACTATACGCCAAACCGCACGTAACACTGTTACCTTCCCACCGAAGTGGTACCTATTTATTTACTTGCATTTGCATGCTTTCAAACTGCTTGGTTGGCAGGGGCTGAGGCGAGGACGGGAGCTCACCCTGTCTTGAGATGCTTGAGTCTCAACCTCAACCTCAAGCCCAGCATCTTAACCGCTAGGCCACCATGTCCCCTTCCACCTTATTTATCAGGCCTCTTTTTATTCTTCTGTGGAAGTTGCTGATTTGCAAACGATGGAGGAAACGGTGATGCACTAGTGACTACACAGGGACGCATTCCATCACATAGGCCAAATCAGACATTTCGATGTGCCTCTTAGAAAGTTACCTCTCTGCAACCTTAGAAGAAATACGGTTAGTGTGTAGTTGTGTGAAATAGATTTCCCTCTTGGAAAATCAGCTGTTGGAGACAAGTAAGGGGGAAAAGAAGCAATTTTAGAAAGCTCCCTTCTAGCAACTGCATTGCAGCTCTACAGTAGGGCACCTTATGATCACAATTATTACTTTGGCATGGAATCATAGATAGGACGAGGTCAGGTAGCAATGATGGGATATTTGCTATATGTCAGTATCTGGGGAAACTGCCAAAAGGAATGCTTATTAATTGGGCTTTCCAGCTGGAGTTAAAAATAGTGAATAGAAATGCTTCCAGGGGGCATCTCTGAAAGTTTTTAGATGAGTGCAATACGTTAGTTCATCTCTCCATGTCCTGCCATTGGAACAATCATTCGACATAGATCTGTCTGTGCGTATTTACCATGGAACCTATCCGCATTGCAAAGGATTATCGGTTTATTACAGGATGTTGCCCTTCCTGTTGGGATTCAGTTGTTGCATGGGAACTAAAACATAGGTTGCCAATGAATTTGAATCATACTCTTCTTTTTGTTACAGGTGGAGGTTTAAGAAAAAAATAGTAAGACAGTAGTACCTTGGTACTCAACTGCTTTGAAACTCTAGAATAAATTCTAGAATAAAGTAATAAATAACAGATAAAATCTATGATAAAATCCAGTCTGTCAATTACACCTGGTCTAACTATACTAAAATAACAATCCATAAACTGTGAGTCCCATTGTCAGTTTAATACTAAAAGGGAAAGGAATAAGCAGTGCAAAGGGTTTGCCACATTTGTTGGATAAAATAGCTATGGTGGATTAGACACATGTTTCCGACGAATCCCCAATGCTGCTGCGCAGAATCTAGTCACCTGTGCTGTGGTTATGGACTGTTCGTCCTTAAGCAGCCACTGGAGATAAGCAATGTCAGAACGGCAAGAATACCTAGCAATTATTGGAAGGATATGTTTTTTTTTAAATCCCTCTGTAAAAGGAACATCGAAGGAGTATGTGACCCACAGTCTCCACCTCTCCTGAGCCACAGGAACAGAGTCTTTCAGTTATGACAGGACCTTCTTTTTCCAGAATCAAGGCTCTGATGAGTGCTCTGCGTTGGAGGCATAGATGGGGCCAGGGCCATAACTGTCTGACAGTTATCAGCTGCCTTCGGAGTCGGATATCAGTGGGGCAGAAGAACAGCTGGAGCCTGTTCCCAATGTGCGCATGCGCAGAGCTGCCAGGAGAAGGGAACAGCTAAGGAACAAGGGCCGACTCAGGAGTAAAGGCACAGGTGGACGGTGAATGGCCCCTCCCACAGGGAATAAAGAGGAGCGAAGGGGAGGGGAGTTTGCAGGAGGCAATTAGTTCAATTCATTAGGGTAAAGATCTGTTCCTGACTTCTGGCCAAGTAATTGCTGCTACAGCGTGGTGTTTGGAAGATATCGGCCTGGCAACTCTCCAAGCCTGATAAAGGCCTGTAGTTGTGAAATCTCATGAAAGACTGTTTGCCGGGACTTTGCTGGAGAGGAATTCCCTTTAACCTAAATAAAAGAGGTTTTATTGGGACGAGGAGTCTGCTTCATGATCTTGGGAGGCCTAGGTCAGAACAGGGGTCCTATTCTGTGTCTGTCCCCAGTTTATCAGATAGAGATGTTTCCTCTATTGCTCTGGCAATCTTCTCCCTCCTGATGAGAAGTTGGAGACCCCTGTGGAAGGTCCTTGGTCTTTCCTGAATAGAGGGAAAGAATTTTTGATAAAAGACTCTTATTTTATCCACGTCTGAGTTGACTTTCAGAAATGACCAAAAATCGAATACTCATCTGTTTATGGCTTTGAACTGAAGGCTGAATTCACTTTCAGCTACTTCAGCAAAACGTCTGAAGGATTTCTAAGAGTTTTTAGGATGACGTTTTGTATCTCGGTGTTGCAATCTGTGCTTATTCTTTTACATAAAATACCTACAGAGCAGAAGGCCCTTTGATTTTTGTATCCTCTTTATGCTCAGTGAAAGTTTTTTTTTTTTTTTTAAATGAGGTTGTGAATCATTGAATCCAAAATCTCAGCGGTTTGCCAATTAAGCCCCTCCTGAGAGACTTCCCTGTTCGCCATTTGTTCTTGTTTACCTGGACTAAAAGACTCGTTTTATCTAGTGAATAAACTCTTTTCTAATCCATAAGCGTAAACTGTTCTATGGATTAACAGTAACTGCAAGAGAAGAATTACAAACCAGGTACTCTTCGGAGGTACTCTTCGGAGACATCATTCTGAGTTTGTAGGTGGCTGCTGTTGCTGAGGGTGAAGCCGTTTATAATTCGATTTTTAAAAATTTACTATTTCAAGGACATGTATCCAGACAGACTACATTTGCAGTATTGCATCCAGTTTTGATCACCACGATATAAAAAAGATATTGAGAAGTACAGAGAAGAGCAACAAGGATGATTAGGGGACTGGAGGCTAAAACATATGAAGAATGGTTGCAGAAATTGGGTGTGTCTAGTCTAATGAAAAGAAGGACTAGGGATGATATGATAGCAGTCTTCTACTATTTGAGGGGCTGCTACAAAAAAGAGGGGAGCAACCTATTCTCCAAAGCACCTGAAGGCAGAATAAGAAGCAATGGATGGAAACTAACCAAGGAGAGAAGCAACCTAGAAATAAGGCGGAATTTCTTGATAGTGAGAACAGTTAATCAGTGGAATGGGTTGACTTCAGAAGTTGTGGGTGCTCCATCACTGGAGTTTTTAAAGAAGAGACTGGACAGCCACTTGTCTGAAATTGTATAGGGTCTCCTGCTTGAGCAGGGGGTTGGAGTAGAAGCTCTATTATCCTTCTATTCTGTTATTCTATACCTGTATAGAACTGTGCTGATCTTTGAAGGGGCACTCCATGAATTGCACTTCGTTTATGCTGCAATAGAGTCTGTTTGACTTTATCACATTACTTTAAATCTATGTCGGATTTGAATTATAAAGGCTACATGTCTAAACTGTATCAGACAGACAGATTAACAGAGTTGGAAGGGAACTTTTAGGTCATCTAGTCCAACCACCTGCCCAAGCAGGAGACCCTACACCATTTCTGACAGATGGCAGTCCAGTCTCTTCTTGAAAGCTTCCAGTGATGAAGCTCCCACAACTTCTGAAGGCAACTTCTGTTCCATTGGTTGATTGTTCCCACTGTCAGGAAATTTCTCCTTATTTCTAGGTTGAATCTCTCCTTGTTCAGTTTCCATCCATTATTCCTTGTCCGGCCTTTGGGTGTTTTGGAAAATAGCTTGACCCCTTCCTCTTTGTGGCAGCCCCCCCAAATATTGGAAGACTGCTATCATGTCTCCCCTGGTCCTTCTCTTCACTAGACTAGCCATGCCCAGTTCCTGCAACCGCTCATCATATGTTTTGGCCTCCAGTCCCCTCATCATCTTGGTTGCTCTTCTCTGCACTCTTTCTAGAGTCTCAACACCATTTTTATAGTGTGGTGACCAATTCCCAATTTTTCCCAATTCCGTATTCATTCTGACTCATGTAGAATACTTGAATTGAAAATTCATTTTGTTCTATTCTTGATTCATTGTTTTATAAGTCTATTGGACCATATGCAAAAGTTCACATTTTTGCACGTGTAAAGAACCCTGTCCCTGTCTGGATAATATATAGTTGGGGAATTTCTAGATTAGTCATCACTAACTTTTCCAGGGAATTTTTACAGAACATAAGATGATTAGCTATTATAATTCACTGACTCAGACAAGCAGAATGCAGAGATTCCTGCTTCTGAAGAATAGAAAGATACTGATATAATCCAATTGGTACCTCAAGGTTCTGAAGGTTCTAAAGCTTTTTTAAAAAATACACAGCTGGTCTTTTTTTAGCACGACATGGCCTTATTTCTTAGATGATATCTTTCTGTATCCCATAAATTCAGAGTGGGCTACATCATTGTTTCATCACTCTTTCTGAAGCAGGTAGTGGTTCCTGTAGGCTAGGGTCCACTCCTAACTTTTCTTGGATACCAGCATAAGAGATAAATATAAATATAATATAAATGCTTAGTAAGACCACACTTGGAATGCTGCATCCAGTTTTGGTCACTGTGTTAAAGAAAAGATGTTGAGACTTTGGAAAAAGTGAAAAGAAGAGCAACTAAGATGATTAAGGGCCTGGAGACAAAAGATGTTGAGAAGTAGAGAGAAGAGCAACAAAGATGATTAAGGGACTGGAGGCTAAAACATACGAAGAACTGTTGCAGGAATTGGGTATGGCTAGTGTAGAGAAAAAAAGGACTATGCCCCCAGGACATGATAGCAGTATTCCAGTATTTGAGGGGCTGCCATAAAGAAGAGGGGATCAACCTATTCTCCAAAGCTCCTGAGGGTAGGACAAGAAGCAATGGGTGGAAACTAATCAAGAAGAGAAGCAACTTAGAACTAAGGAGAAATTTCTGACAGTTAGAACAATTAACCAGTGGAACAGCTTGCCTCCAGAAGTAGTGAATGCTCAAACACTGGAAGTTTTTAAGAAGATGTTGGATAACCATTTATCTGAAGTGGTGTAGGGTTTCCTGCCTAAGCAGGGGGTTGGACTAGAAGACCTCCAAGGTCCCTTCCAACTCTGTTATTCTATTCTAATTACAGAAAGAAAAGAAAAGCACTTTTCTTTCTCTTATGGTGATAGCAGCAATCAACTGTTTTAGTTCTTCTAGTTCTCTCATGTCATGTTTCTGACAGTCCTAATCCTAAAGACGTGTCAGTGGGTAGATCTGAATATTCAGCAAATTCCACTGAGATCTTACACTGGAGCCTCCTAGGCCAGGTTCACAATAATAAATAGCGTTACAACGCAAGATGCTGAGTCCAGAATTATAATGGGTTATTTTGCCTCGTGTTTAGGAAGAAACTGGGCAGTCAACATGAGTTTAAAAAGTGCTTTATGAAATATAATCCATGACTGTTAATGCATGTCAAATTGGCAGAAAACAATTTTTGGAACCAGGGCCTAAAGTTTGAGACATTCATGTTGCTCGCCCCTTTCCTAACAGATGAACATCTATGCTTCACCATTTGCTTCTTCAAATACGGTTCTGTGACTGAAATCTCTCCCTGAAATGAAAACACGACAGTTTTATAAGGTTTGTTTTTTTTTTGCTAAAGTATACATTTCTTTTATGCTCCCCCCCCCCGATTATTGATTTTGCAGCCTTTGTTATTAGGGGAGATGTGGTATTGGCTTCTTTCATCCTGTGTATTGTAACATCTCAAATGGTAGCTTTCTAATTTATTTTTTCTGAAGACAAATGTCCCCAGAGAATAACAACTAAAGCAGTAGACAAGAAAAATATGAAGGAAGAGCAATATAATCCCATGGGTTGACTAGAACGGTTAAAGGAGATGTCTATCAGAATGGAAAGAAATAATAATAATAAAATCATTTAATCTGTGAGGCATTTTACTGAATCACCCATCCACGTTGCTTAGCCCTGCAAAACTATTTCTTAACAAACCTAAGGTTTGTTAAAACGTGCTGCTAACTTGACGCCTTCAATATTACCTGGGAATAACCCATGTCCCTCGCCCATACTAGCTTGTTTAGAAAGCATAAAAATCAACTTTCCTAAAACACATTTTTGCAGCCATGTAATATTATCGTCTTAGTGGCAATTGAATGCTCAGTGATTTTTGCTACATTTTAAATATTCCCCTTTAGTTTAGGGCTTAATAGCAATTTTCTAAGCCTTTAAAGTATTATAACTATTCATAATTAACTAATATTTACAATTGTCAATATGTATTATTTTATGTATTTATTAAATTTGGTGCCGCCCATCTCATTCTGTAAAGTGACTCTAGGTTTACTAGAACTGTAATCTTGATGACATTCTTACATTGTTTATTCTTATTTTATGCCTTTATATATTTTATTTGTTTCTATTTATATATTATCTTTAAAAGGAAAATGGGCATTTGGACAAAGGAAGGGATTGGATTCACTGGTTCCTTCCAATTCTAGGGGTCTAGAATTGGTTACTCTTTTATATTTATTTAAATTTATGTTGCTAATCAAAACATTTGTTAAGTGAATTTTGCCTCATTTTATGACCTTTATTGCCACAGTTAAGTGAATCATTGCAGTTGTTAAGTTAGTAACCTGGTTGTAAAGTGAATCTGGCTTCCCCATTGACTTTACTTGTGAAAAGGTCGCAAAAGGGGATCACGTGACCCCGGGACACTGCGACCGTCGTAAATATGAGTCAGTTTCCAAACATCTGAGCTTTGATCACATCACCATAGGGTGCTGAAACAGTCAAAAGTGTGAAAACGGTCATACGTGACAGTCACTAAATGAACTGTTGTAAATTGAGGACTACCTGTATAATTAAATGTATATGGGTCATCCTCGACTTACAACAGTTCATTTAGTGACAGTTCAAAGTTGCAACAGTATTGAAAGAATTGACCTATGACCGCTTTTCACACTTACGACCGTTGTAGCATCCTGATGGTCACGTGATCAAAATTCAGATGCTTGGCACCCGACTCACATTTATGACGGTCGCAGTGTCCCGGGGTCACGTGATCCCCTTTTGCGACCTTCTGACAAGCAAAGTCAATGGGGGAAGCCAAATTCGCTTAACAACCGTGTTCCTAACTGAACAACCGCAATGATTCACTTAACGACTGAGGCCAGAAAGGCTGTGAGATGGGGCCCCACTCACTTAACCGATGTCTCACTTAGCAATACAAATTTCGGGCTCAATTGTTGTCGTAAGTCGAGAATTCTCTGTGTTTAGAAATATATGTCACCTTTTCTTCATGAGGTCAAGGTGGCACACACTGCCTTGTCTTGTCTCAAAAGTGCTTTTTCAAGAGGCAACTGGACTTTCTTGTTTTTCTTTGAAGACGTTTCACTTCTCATCTCTGAGTTGAAGAAGCTTCTTGGATGAGAAGTGAAACGTCTTCAAAGAAAAACCCAGGAAAGTCCAGCTGCCTCTTGAAAAAGCACTTTTGGGACAACCATGACCTGGATGACTGAGAATCTCCATAGACATTGCATTCTCTTCTCCAGTTGTCTGCGAGTGGGATTGATGGGACCAAGACCAAGTGATGGTACCAAAGGCACCCAGGACAGGAGGTCCCACTTCTGGAAGTGGACTTGAAGCTTAATGTCCACACTGCTAGTGCAACTCCTTTACTACTACACAACAGTGTCTATTTTCCTTGCACCATTTGTGTGCTTGCATCAACATGTAACAGTGTCTTGCGTAGGTTGCTTTCTCCTTTTCGATGTCACACGGCGGGCAAATACAAGCCGTGGCCATCATATAGAGTGAGGGCAGCTACAAGTGATCTTTGACTTACGACCACAATTGAGCCCTGAATTTAGGTCGCTAAGTGAGACATTGGTTAAGGGAGTCTTGTCCCATTTTACAACTTTTCTTGCCGCATTTGTGAAGCGAATCCCTGCCGTTGTTTAATTAGTAACATGGTTGTTAAATGAATCTGGCTTCCCCGTTGACTTGGCTTGTCGGAAGGTCTCAAAAGGGGATCATGTGACCCTGGGACATTGCGACTACCGGTATCATAAATGTGAGTCGGTGGCCAAGCATCTGAATGTAAATCCCGTGACCACAGGAGATGCTGCAAGGGTCATCGGTGTGAAAAACGGTCATGAGTCGCTTTTTTCAGTGCCAATGTAACTTCGAACGGTCACTAACTGGACTGCTATAACTCGAGGACTACCTGTATTGATGGAGTCAAGAGAAAAAGCAGTGAGCGAGTTTTACAATGCAGCTTTCATTCTTTGGCCAGCTTCTGGCAATACTTTCAACTTTAGACTTCAAAGTAATCTGTATAATACATGTATCACCTGGGAAATCTGGAAGCAGGCAGTTTCTAGGTAGATCATAGGAAACAGGCTTGCTTCATAGGAAAAAAAAAAGAATTTGAGATGTGAAGTGTTAGAGTTATGTTGTTTTGCCGAATCAGGCCTCTTTCTAAGGGATGCTGAAAATATTTGCCATCTGTTACATATTAAGGATTCAGTCTAGGAATTTTTTCTCAATATATATATATATA
>QLTV01001814.1:1653795-1664968 GCA_003457575.1 Thermophis baileyi | reverse complement strand
ATGACTCATTTCCACATTAAACAGAATATGCTTTAGTAAGCCCAAAAGTGTAGCCACGGAAAAAAACAAAAAAGATGAGTGCTGTAGTATGCACTGATCTGAACTGAGATGCTGCTTTTTCTGTTTCAAGACCTACTACTTAATAAGATAATGTGGGCTAGACAGCATTCCCGTCAGATGGATTTATAACTGGCTGACCAACCACACTCAACATGTGGTCCTTAATGGAACTACATGGAGGGAAGTATGCAGTGGGGTACCCCAAGGCTCTGTCTTAGGCCCAGTACTCTTCAACATCATCAATGTTCATCAATGATTTAGACGAAGGAATAGAAGAGGAACTCATCAGATTTGCAGATGGCATCAAGAGGGCAGGAATAGCCAACACTCCAGAAGATAAGCTCAAGATACAGAAGGATCTTGACAGACCTGAACAGTGGGTCCTATCTAACAAAATGAAATTCAATGGTGAAAAAAAGTAAGGTTCTACATTTAGGCAAGAAAAACCAAATGCACAGGTACAGTATAAGTGGTACCTCGCTCAATAGTAGTAACTGTGAGAGGGATCTTGGAGTCCTACTGGACAACCATCTAAATATGAGCCAGCAGTGTGCAGCAGCTGCCAAAAAAGCCAACACAGTTCTAGGCTGCATTAACAGAGGGATAGAATCAAGATCACCTGAAGTGTTAATACCAATTTATAATGCCTTGGTAAGGCCACACTTGGAATACTGCATTCAGTTTTGGTCGCCAAAGGATGTGGAGCAGTAGTGGGTTCTAAAACCCTTTACTACCGGCTTGCGCGCTCGCTCGCACGTGACGCTTCTGCGCATCTGCAGAAGCATCCCGGGTGGGTGGGTGGGCGGAGCGTCCCATGTGGGTGGGCAGAGCCTCCTGCTGCCACTACCGGTTCTAAGAACCAGGCCGAACCGGGAGCAACCCACCGCTGATGTGGAGACTCTAGAAAGAGTGCAGAGAAGAGCAACAAAGATGATTAGGGGACTGGAGGCTAAAACATATGAAGAACGGTTGCAGGAACTGGATATGTCTAGTTTAATGAAAAGAAGGACTAGGGGAGACATGATAGCAGTGTTCCAATATCTCAGGGGCTGCCACAAAGAAGAGGGAGTAAAGTTATTCTCCAAAGCACCTGAGGATAGGACAAGAAGCAATGGGTGGAAACTAATCAAGGAGAGAAGCAACTTAGAACTAAGGAGAAACTTCCTGACAGTTAGAACAATTAATCAGTGGAACAACTTGCCTCCAGAAGTTGTGAATGCTCCAATACTGGAAGTTTTTAAGAAGATGTTGGATAACCATTTGTCTGAAGTGGTGTAGGGTTTCCTGCCTAAGCAGGGGGTTGGACTAGAAGACCTCCAAGGTCCCTTCCAACTCTGTTATTATATACACAAGTAATCAAGTTACAATTTACAGAATCTCATTTCAATGCCATAAATACGGTTTTTACATTGACGTTACTGCCTGGTGAAAAAGAGAGGGGTCCATCCGTACAATTGATTTGTCCCAGGGGAAAAATGGGGTTTCTGCATAAATTAATAGCAATGAGATTTTTCCACCTAAATCTCTTTTGATTAATAGATGTGGGAGAAAAATGATTGGAATCATTTGAGTGAATGCTCCATCACAAAGGCACTGAATCTTTAGCTTAGTAAATAATTCTGGAGATAGATTAAAATCTTACTATTTTCCCTCTTATTTCATGTCATTTGTCTTCACAACATTGTGCAAACTGGCTCAGTGTTGTTATTAAGCTTGGAATAGAAACGGTTCTTAAAAGATGCCATCAGTATTTGCTTTGCAGTTCATCATTGATACAATCCTTCATATAGATAAAGCAGTCTAGTATGGATGGTTAGGTTGCAGAATGAAAGGATAGTTGAGCAAAATGGGATGTCTTTAGATTTAACTGTATTTGTAACTAGGTGACTATTGCATATTGGTGTGTATGGAGGTATGTATGAGAGAAAGAGAGAATACATCCATCCATCCATCCATCCATCCATCCATCCATCCATCCATCCATCCATCCATCCTGTGGGAAGCCCCCCCCTTCCTAGAGAAACATTTTGGGGAATATTAAAAGAGGCAAAATATTGTATTTCCCAGGGGTGAAATGCTCCCGGTTTGGGTGTGCCTGCGCAGAGGGTAAAAGAACCCAAATGGCGGCGTCCGGGCAGGTGGGCAAAGTCTCCTGCTTCTGTTGCTACTGGCTGTCCGGTGACCCGCAGGCACACCCGAACCGGGAGCATTTCACCCCTGGTATTTCCCCAAAGGAGAAATGGAGAAACATGCTCTTAAAGGCAGAAAGCAGCCCCAGTCTTCCTGCTATAGGAAACAGTCTCCAGCAGATGCCCGAAGTCTTTAGAGATGGATATTTTGTGCCCATTAAGAAATCCAGGCCAGCTATTCATAAACAAAACACCTTCAGCCCAGCTCCCCCAGAAGGGATTAAAAGTGGAAAAACAAAAAGACTCCTAGAATTTACATTCCCCTCCCAGCTCCAAGGACCGTTTAGACATAATAGGATTTGCCCACCATCATTAGAATAGCAAAAGACACAAGGCTCACTACATTGCACAAACCCCTGGAGCATCTCAATCACCAAACCCCTGGAGCATCTCAATCACCAAACCCCAAAGAATGTATGAAAGTCCACCTAGACCAACGCCATTTTGTCAGCTGTCCCAGAACTTCATGCTGTTGTTGGTTCTGCTCATCAATAAGCCTTCTTTCTTAAACAGCCTCCATTTTATTCCTGGCTTGGAACTGGACCTGATTTTTCTTTCAACAATTCATTTATTCATTCATTCATTCATTCATTCATTCATTCATTCATTCATTCATTCATTCATTCATTCATTCATCACATATATATGGACACCCATTTCATGAAAACATGGTTCTGGGCAGCATGACATATGTTGGCTGTTATAAAATTGTATAACAGTAATATATATGACTACATGCAAGTAATCTCATTATTTAAAGAAAATAACATGATATATTCTTAAAGAGACCAGGCTTGGGATATATAGTGAAATCTGAAATAATGTTCAGAAAAACAATGAAAAATGAATTTGTCTACTTGGAAGTGGAAAAGATAGTAGGGTACCGTCCCTGTCCTACTGTCCTATTGTCCTCATCTATCTGTATTCACTTTGATTATGTTTATGTTTATACCTATACCTGCTATCTTGTACATGTTTGAAAAACAAATAAAATAAAATAATAAATAAATAAATAAATAAATAAATAAACTTACAAATAACAGCAACCTGAAAGTACAACCACAGAATATACTAATATATACTAATATCTTGGGAAATATACTAAAATTACCCATAACTGCAAACATTTACCTCCCACAGTCTTCTCTTTTTCAATTCCACTCCTGAAGGAACACTCAAATAATTTATATAGTGGGGATAATTATTTCCGTTTTCTCACAGTGAATAAACCTGGATACGATACTGAAAGAAAAATAATAATAATCCTAGGCTGCATCAACAGAGGGATAGATCAAGATCATGAGAAGAGACAATACCTCTTTATATCCTACTAGTGAGGCCACACTTGGAATACTGAGTACAGTTCTGGCCATCACAATACACAGAAGACGTTGAGAATCTGGAAAGAGTGCAGAGAAGAGCAACAAAGGTGATTAGGGGGCTGGAGGCTAAAACAGATGAAGAGTGGTTGAGGGAGCTAGCCTAACAAAGTTAAGAGGTTAAAGAAGTTAATTAAAGTTAATGAGTCTAGCCTACCAAAGAGAAGGAATAGGGGTGACATCATAGCTGGACTGGACTTTGAGGGGCTTTCACAGGCAAGAGGGGGTTGACTTATTCTCCAAAACACCTGAGGGCAGGACCAAAAGTAATGGGTGGTAAATTGTTAAAGAGAGATCCAAGCTAGAACTAAGGAGAAATTTCCTGCCCCTGAGAACAATCACTCAGTGGAACAGCTTTCCTCCTGGAGTTGTGGGTGTTCAATCGCTGGAGGTTTTCCAAAATTGACTGGACAACCATTTCACCAGGATTGTGTAGAGTCTTCTGCCTTGAGCAGGGGGTTGGACTAGAAGACCTCCGAGGTCCCTTTCCAACCTTACGGGTTCTATGTTCTATCTTTAAAGCCTAAAGCTTGAAAGAAGGTTCTACTTCTGTTTTAAACATATATGACTGAAATGTGGGATCCTACTTTATTTACCATTTGATGTTGTTTTGGCATTCGGAAAATGAAAGAAAATACAAGTGCGTTACTTAACTCAAACCCTTTACCCTTTATCAGCTTTCCTTTCCATCAAGTTCACAGGTCCTTGGGTAAGAATTACATTAATGCCGGTGAATCATCTTTTTTCTGAAGGAAGGACATTTGCAGCATCACCATGCTTGACTGTCACTGCAGACCATTTTGCTATTTTTAGCAGCCAGTTGGTCAATGAAAAAAAAATGACCTAGTCAGAGACACACAGATGTCGTAAAGGATCAAGATCCACCATCTGAAAACAACACGAGCGAGGATAGTAGATGACTCTACGGGCCGTTTTCCAGTTAGCCCCATTGGAAGATGACATTCCTTTCCTCTCCCTGATTTTCCCACCTCACTCCATTGTAAAACTGCTCTCTTGAGTAGGCA
Organism: Thermophis baileyi; assembly: GCA_003457575.1. Taxonomy (NCBI): domain Eukaryota; kingdom Metazoa; phylum Chordata; class Lepidosauria; order Squamata; family Dipsadidae; genus Thermophis; species Thermophis baileyi. The sequence goes on along the minus strand of QLTV01001814.1, from coordinate 1,660,315 downwards.
GACAAGGTAGATGATTTCATTAGGCTCCCTCTTCTTAATACTCCCCAATATAATAGCAATAGCAATAGCCCTTAGACTTATATACCGCTTCAGCGGTGCTTTACAGGCCTCTCTAAGCGGTTTACAGTCAGCCTGTTGCCCCCAATAATCTGGTAATTAATAAATAAAATAAAGTAAAGTAAAAAGTAAAGTAAAGTAAAGTAAGAAGTAAAGTAAAGTAAAGTAAAGTAAAGTAAAAAGTAAAGAAAAGTAAAGTAAAGTAAAGTAAAGTAAAGTAAAGTAAAGTAAAATGATAAAATAAATAAAATAAATAAATAAAATAAAATAATAAAATAAATAAGGCGCGTGCATAAGCGCACCAACGTGCCTACCATCCCTGTCCTAATGTCCCCTTTTATTCGTATCCATTTCATGTATTAATAACCATGTTTATACCTATATCTATTATCTAATACATGCATGACAACATAAATATAAAATAATAAAATAAAATAAAATAAAATAAAATATAAAATAAATGTAAAGGACAACTTTCTGAAATAAAGGATCAGTGTTTACAAGAAAGGACATAGGGTTACTGTATAGGGAGATCAACAGGAAAGGAATAAAGCTAATAGAAATAGCAATAGCCCTTAGACTTATATACCGCTTCACAGATTTGCAGCCCTCTCTAAGTGGTTTACAGAGTCAGCATATTGTCCCCAGCAATCTGGGTCCTCATTTTACTGACCTCGGAAGGATGAGTCAAACTTGAGCCGGTGAGACTCAAACTGCTGGCAGTTGGCAGTCAGCAGAATTAGCCTGCAATACTGCATTTTAACCACTGCACCACCATGGCTCTTAATAATGGATGGAGACAATAGGTCGTCAAAAATCTTCAAAAGAAAGAGGTAGCAAATGTCGAATGGACTGGAAATGAAAGCATATGAAATTATATGAAAAAGAGACCAAACTCCCTCGTAGCACTGATGTTGTTAGCTAGTTGGGTAATGAAACATCTGCAAGAAAACAATGAAGCTCAGAATCCTTAACAAACAAGAGGTTGACTTCTCTTCGCCTTATATAAACTCAATCCATGCAGCTTTTTTGCTGCATTATAGGTTGGATTATAGATTAAGAAAATACAAGGGAAGTTTGCTGCTATAGGTGCTTTTAACTATAGCTATAAAGCCTTAGTTAGACCACACCTAGAATACTGCATCCAGTTTTGGTCACCACACTATAAAAAGAAGTTGAGACTCTAGAAAGAGTGCAGAGAAGAGCAACCAAGATGATTAGGGGACTAGAGGCTAAAACATATGAAGAACGGTTGTAGGAATTGGGCATGGCTAGTCTAGTGAAGAGAAGGACCAGGGGAGATATGATAGCAGTCTTCCAATAATGATAGCAGTGTTCCAATATTTGAGGGGCTGCCACAGAGAGGAGGGGGTCAAGCTATTTTCCAAAGCACCTGAAGGCCAGACAAGGAATAATGGATGGAAACTGAACAAGGAGAGATTCAACCTAGAAATAAGGAGAATTTTTCTGACAGTGAGAGCAATCAACCCATGGAACAGAAGTTGCCTTTGGAAGTTGTGGGAGCTTCATCACTGGAAGCTTTCAAGAAGAGACTGGACTGCCACCTGTCAGAAATGATGTAGGGTCTCCTGCTTGGGTGGGGGGTTGGACTAGATGACCTACAAGGTCCCTTCCAACTCTGTTAATCTGTAAACTAAGTACCTAGAAGTGTAGAAAAGAGTTAGTAGTTCTAGCATCCTCTCTCTCTCTCCCCTCTCTTTCTCTCTTTCACATTTCCAGGCAGGCAATTATGGTGTGGAGAGGGAGATGAATATTCATGCCCCTTAGAATTTGCACATAAAATGAAATGGAAAGAGGGCTGCCTTTTAGCTGTTCAGTTTTTCGGGACTCTGCAATCCATCTTTGCTTCTTTAGCCTTCTTTAGCAAGGGCGGCTGGGGAATTCTGGGAGTTGAAGTCCAGACATCTTTAAGTTCCCAAGTTTAAGAAATACTCTCCCACAGTGGGGGATCTTTCAAGAAGCAAAGTTGGATTGCAGATTCCTCCCTCCCCCCCAACCCCCCCTCTTAATTAATGGGTCTGGGTTGTAGCAAAGCTGCTTTGGCAGGGGTGGGTTCTAACTTACCTCGCTGCCAGTTCGCTTCCTCCCATGCCGCGTGGCCGCGCCTCGTGGGCGCGCGCATGCGCCGAGCCTCGTGGGCGCGCGCATGCGCAGTGCAAAAAAATAAAAAATAATAATTTTTTTTAAAAGCCGAAAACAAGATGGTGACGCATGCGCAGTGCTGGAAACTCGGCTTCTGCGCATGCGCAGAAGAAAAAAAATAAAAAAAAAATTCAAAAAAATAAAAAAAGATGGCGGCGGCCACGGACTGGCACCAACCAAACCGGATCCGTGATATCATCGTGACGTCACCAGCAGGTCACTACCGGTTCGGGAGAACCGGTCCGAACCGGGAGGAACCCACCTCTGCGCTTTGGCATATGTGACTTTTGATTGCATTATTGCTATATATGGTTATACAGTCTGCAAGGATGCACAGGAATTTAGTTTACAGAACTGGGGGGGTTAGAGGCAGTCCTCTTTCGGTTTCATTTTATGTGCAAATTCTAAGGGATATTAATATTCATCCTCCCCTCCTCCATTATTTCCCCCTTAGAAATGTAAAAAAGAGGGGAGAGAAGTCAACCTTTTATTTGTTAAGACTTCTGCTTGGAAGGGCTGCATCATGCCTTGTTCCTGATTCCTGTTTCTTTATTGTAGCATTGAAAATCCTCAGTCACAAGCAGATTAAAACATACCAGCATCTTCCTTACTCTGTAAACCAGTTCTTCAAGGCAGAATTAGTAGAAGGAAATGGTTTATAATCTTCCCTTTTTATTTGTTTAGGATTAGGCAGTTTTATTTATCTAGGGTTACTTGTCCTGAACTTGAATTACGTTTCATCATGTTCTTTTTGTTTATTTGCTTTATTTTGGCTGATTCCATTTACTAACAGGAAAAAAGAGCGGTAGGAAGAGCCTGTTTTAAATTTTAAACTTTTGTTTTCTCCTTCTCACCTCTTTTTTTCCCAAGCTTTGGAGAAAGAGGTGTGAGCTGAGAGAGAACTGAAGTAAGAAGAGTTAAACAGGGTCAAAACAAAGAAGATATTAAATGCCATATTCCACCTGCATTATTTAAAATACCAACTGAATTTGGGACTTACTTATCTATGCCATTTTTCAGAAATCCCAGCCGTGCAGTTTATTTTTAATTTTATGTATGGGGTCTTTGCAGTTTATATTTTGCTAAATGGTAAACATGGTTATTGAAGAATTGAGGCCTTTGAACTATGGTGCTGGAGAAGACTCCTGCGAGTCCCTTGGACTGCAAGGCGAACAAACCGGTCAGTCCTAGAGGAGATCAACCCTGACTGCTCTTTAGAAGGCCAGATCCTGAAGATGAAACTCAAATACTTTGGCCACCAAATGAGAAGGAAGGACTCACTGGAGAAGAGCCTAATGCTGGGAACGATTGAGGGCAAAAGAAGAAGGGGACGACAGAGAATGAGGTGGCTGGATGGAGTCACTGAAGCAGTCGGTGTGAGCTTAAATGGACTCCAGAGGATGGTAGAGAACAGGAAGGCCTGGAGGAACATTGTCCGTGGGGTCACGATGGGTCGGACACGACTTCGCAACTAACAACAACAAAACATGGTTATTTATGTTTTGCACTTCTTTTAAAGCAAGGATACTGGTAGTTATTTAGCTACTGACCCCAGATTCAAGGTTTCTGTTTGGTTTTACAAGGATTATGCAGTTTTATTCATCTAGTGTTAGTTGGCATGAACTTGAATTATATTTGAAGGAAGTTCCACATTTTTGGTTATTTTGCTAAGAAGACAATCCAGTAATAAGTGTTTGCACTAATGTTAAAGGCAGGACACTGATAGTTACTTAGCTACTGGCCCAGAATCAAGGATTTGGTACCAAAGTATCGTGAGACCGGGATATCTGGTTGATTAGATTTGGTGTATAGAGTTACTTGGCTGTCAAGACTGATTGGCATGGGGTCAACTTTCATCTCTTAGAATCAGGGATTTGGGGGGGGGTGGCAGTTTCTCCCTGGGACACATTGTTTTTGTTAGCTGCAGAGTATCTAACTTTAGGAGTCATTATAATAAATGCCTAAGAATATGTGAATATTATGCTTGGTATTTTTAGTATGTACTTTTATAATATTAACTATTTTAATATTTATCCTTAATCTTTAATAACATTTATTTAGTGTGTGTTATGACATAGCGACCCAAACAGCACTTGTAATGTATTTGTGTGTGATGTTCTAGGATGGAGTTTGCATCCCAATGTTGCAGTGAATTTTTCATCATTTGCAGCTCATAATCCCTCCTCCATAGATGCATATGGAAACTCCTGACGTCCATAAATTTATCCCCACCTTAAACAATTGTCAAAGGTGGCAGAAAACAGTTGTTTAGAAGAGATTTTATCCATGATGTAGTTGATTTTCCTGTATATCAGCTTCCATTGTTGATTCGTGAAGTCATGGAATCACCTTAGGGTGTAAAATTCACATCTGGTTTTTTTTTTAATGCCAGTTTTTTGACATTAGATGGCTAAGCAGGATTCATCCTGCTTAGTTTACTTCTATCAGCAGGTTTCCAACTAATTATACAATGGGTTATCCATTCATTCAAGGCATTCAATTCTCCCTGGGTTATTCCGATCACTAATTTATGAAGTGATGAAGATTAAATTTTCATTAGCTGAAGTCTTGCATAACACAGATTAGTAAATCAGGAAATATTGCACATTCAGGTTGCCAACAAAGCATTCCACTGTTTTGCACTATATTGAGGCAGGCTATAATATGGTTATAGACAAACTTGATGGCTTTGTTGAAACACCTAAGGGTGCAGAATGTTAGAATGTGGTGCAGGGGTGTCAAACTGGATTTCTTTGAGGGCCGGATCAGCATTGTAGTTCTCCGCGGGCTGGCCGGGAAGGGGGGAGTTGGGACGGATGCCTCCTGCAGCACCCTGCTACCCAAAACAGGGCGTGGGGGATATGCGTGCCCCCCGCACCCCATTTTCAGCCTGGACGGCCTCCTGCAGCACTTTGCTGGCCCAAACGGGGCGCGGGAGGCCTCGCACGGCCTCCTGCACCCCATTTCGGCCGGCAGAAGCACCGTGGGCCGGTCCTTTGCTATTTCCAGGCTGGCCCCGCCGGCCAGATTTAAGCACCCCATGGGCCAAATCTGCTCCTAAAATGCAGTTGTATGCATCACAAAGCTGGGATAATTTGTTGCACTCCTAGTCATTTTTTTTTCTTTTGAATATTATTGAAAAATATCAAGTTAATACTCTGACAGTAATGTGGATGCCGTTTGTTTTAGGCACAAGGAGACCTTATCCATTTTAAATTGGGGAATGTTCTGTTTTATCCTGTAAGTTAGACTGTTTTATTTTACACTTATCTATCCTTAAGATGGTACATTCATTTCCTGGGAGAGCTGCTTTCTTCTTGCTAGGCTGTGTCATGTTCCTCTTTTTACCAGATAATTCCTTTTATTGTCCCATTTATAATGTATTTTTTCCCAGCATCTCATGATTGCTTTAGTTAAATAAAGGTGGCCAAAGCTCAGGAAATTGGTGAACGAATGTTCTGCTTTTAGACTCTAATGGCACCCAATGGTTTCTGCTAAGGTTGTAGAAAATTGTAGATTGAATTTTATTATTATTATTATTCTTAAAAACCTGTAACATTACAGAGAGGCGAATCTTCCTCCAGTTAACAGATCTACAAATCACAAACAAAAAGTGCAAAAGTGTAGAATTTATTTGAGAGATGATAGCTGCTAGGGTTACATTACGAGAAGGCCCAACTGAAACCCTTCTAAGTGGGTGAGTTAATCTTTATTGTTTATCAAATTTTGCAGAGGCTTAAAATACTATTTTCATCCTTTGACCCCACAGAAATGGGTACACTTCACTCTGGAGTGTAACTCTCAATGAACCACAGGAGCTGTCCTCATTCTGGAAAACGTTTTGGGCTTCTACTTGAAAGATTTTGGGGGAAATGCACTGGCTGATGAAGTTCTGATGTCTCCCTAATAAAGCGTTAGTTTTCTGGCAGGGCCAACATAAAAAAGCAGATGCATTGTACCGGGATACATTAAGTTTATCTATTTTTTTTTATTTGGTAAGATTGGCAACTTTTCAAATTAAATTTTCATAAAGTGAAAACATTACTTCAGCTTATATAAAATCAACTTCTATGGCTTTTCTGCTGCATTATAGGTTAAAATATAGGTGAAGAAAATACGAGTGAAGTTTGCTGTTGAAGGTGCAAGTAATTGTACCTAAAGGTGTAGAAAAGGGTCTTATCAATCCTTCTCTCTCTCTCTCTCTCTCTCTCTCACACACACACACACACACACACACACACACACTCACACACACTTATCTGTCTGTCTTCTCTCCCGCGCACATGCGCACAAAAAAAAA